>VZQC01011735.1:549321-579029 GCA_009823505.1 Rhizomys pruinosus | reverse complement strand
TTATTATTATTATTATTATTTTATTTTTTGTCTTTTCAAGACAGGGTCTCCCTGTAGCCCCAGCTGTCCTGGAACTCACTCTGTAGACCAGGCTGGCCTTGAACTCACAAAGATCCACCTGCCTCTGCCTCCCAAGTGCTAGGATTAAAGGTGTGTGCCACCACGCCCGACAAGATTTAGATTTTTAATCTAGCATTAAATCCTAGGCTGGTCTGGAATTCATTATGAAGTATAGACTGGCCTCCTCTATTTTATGTTTTTAATTTTAAAAACATTTTACATATATATTATATATGCAAAATGTTTTGCCTGCGCATGTGTAAGTATACTTGTGTGTGCAATGCCTACAAAGCCCCAAAGGACGGGGGGTGGGGGTGGGGGTTGAATCACCTGAAACTGGAGTTACTGCAGGTTGTTAGCTGCCATGTGGGTTGTTAGCTGCCATGTGGGTTGTTAGCTGCCAGGGAACTAAACCTAGGTCCTCTGCAAAAGCGGCCAGTGCTCTTAATCACTGAGCCATCTCTCCAGCCCCTCCTCTTTTTTTTTTTAATTGACATTTCATTAGTCAAGGGCCTGTGCTCATTCATCTATCATGACCTCGACCCAACTGAATGTATATAAACTTCTCCTGCCTCTCCCCAGCTGGCTTGTACCCCCAGGGCAAAGCTCCTGCAATAGGTGGTGAAGGCCAGCCCAGAACCAGCCTGCTACATCAGACATAGTGAGGAAGATTAGAGCTGGGCTCTGCAGTGCTACCTTTGAAATGCCTAGCTTTCATCAGAATGTCTGAACCTCAGCATTATTTCAAGGAAGCTTTTATTACTGTCTGGGAACTGGCCTCAGGTAGGTGCCAGCCACTGCCAGGTACCTCGAGAGTGAGCTTCCTGGTATCTGAAGCTGGTGCCTTCACTTTTATAGCTGAGAACTTTTCAGGACTAAAAGCACTTAGAACGCAGAAGATTCCAGAAGAATAATTAAAAATATTTCTATGCAGAGTTGCAAATTGGATGGCATCCCTTTAATTAATGAGAGGTACTTTTTTTTTAAATTTTGTCTCACAGAAACACCTGCATTGTTTTTCAAAGCAGGGTATTGACTGCTTCCCCTGTGCTGAAGAAAAATGCTGTGTAGAGAACAAGACTAGAGGTGTGACCATATATAATACAAGACTGTAATTTATAGGATACAGCTTCACCCAGGGGAAGAGTTTGATGTCTTTTTTTTTTTTGTCTTTTGTGAGACAGGGTCTCCCTGTAGTCCCAGCTGTCCTGGAACTCACTAGCCCAGGCTGACCTTGAACTCAGAGATCCACCTGCCTCTGCCTCCCAAGTGCTAGGATTAAAGGTGTGTGCCACCACACTGAGCAAGAGTTGTCATTTCTTAAGAAAAAGCCAGGGTCCTTTCTGGCTGAGGGATGCTAGGAAGGTCCTGGGATCTGTGTGTCTGAGCTGATGTGCCCAGCACCCTGTCACTTGGTAACTCTACCAGGATTACATCCTAACAGCCCACCTTTCCCATTTTTGTGTGTCTGCTCAGTGGAGGTAGACCCATCCGACCATCACAGTGCTGCCCCCAAGAAAATTTCTTATCCAGTGAGTAGCTGAATATGTGAATGGATAGAAAGCTCCTGGTGAACCATTCCCAAATGAATGTGTTTTGATATTTGAGATGTTAAAGCTTTTAGCTTTTTTTTTTTTCCTCTATGTGTATGAATGTACTGTCTGCATGCAGGTCTGTGCACCCGTGTCGTGCAATGCCGCGGAGGTCAGAAGAGGGCGTCGGATTCCCCTGGAACTGGAGTTCTCCTAGAATTGGAGTTTCAGACGGTTCTCAGCCGCCGTGTGGGTGCTGGGGATCGAACCCCGGTCCTCTGCATGAGCAGTCGGCGCTCTTAACCACTAGGTCATCTCTCCTGCCCCAAAGCTTTTAGCTTTGATCATAGTAAGAAGTAGAGACATTCAGCTACCCCCTCTGCTCCTCGGGTTTTCCTGATGCTTAAATAATTAAGTTCATGGCCTGTGGAATTTTCCTTCCTTGGGCTCCAGGACATTCTTAGCCAGGACCACTCCTGGAGATGGCACACTGTAACCGTCTCTAGTGTTTCCCTGTGCTCTGCTCCACATCTTGTGCTCTGATCAGTTCTGGGGACACTTCTTAGCATCAGCAGCTATCATCGGCTTCCTTTACGCTTAGGGGGATTTCTCTGCCTCTACCTTGATTGTAAAAATCCCCTGCCACTATCTAGACAAATCTCTGGGCAGAAACTGCCCCCTAAACTATTTGAGACAAAATCTCATGTAGCCCAGGCTGGCCTCAGAACTCCTGATCCTTTTGCCTTTGCCACCACGCCCGATGAATTTTTTTTTTTTTAATACTACTAGAACAGCTGGGCTGGTCTATAGTGAGTTCCAAGCCAGCCTAGGGCTATAGAATGAGTCGCTGTCTACCCCCCAAAACTAAAACAGGGCAGGGGGATGCATGCTTATTACATAGAGGTTTATTGCAGAAAAGTTAGAAATATATAGGCAAAAAGAAACCCCTGTAATATTAATGTTTTAAGATAATGTATACCATGGGCATGCCTTTAATCCTAGCACTTGGGAGGCAGAGGCAGGCAGATCTTTGTGAGTTCCAGGACAGCTGGGGCTACAAGGAGACCCTGTCTCGAAAAGACCAAAAAAAAAAAAAAAAGATAATGTATACCCAAGTTGAGTGTGGTGGCGCATGCCTTTAATCCCAGTACTGGGGGGGAGGGGGAGCAGAGACGAGTGGATCTCTGTGAGTTCAAGGCAGCCTGGTCTACAAAGTGAGTTCCAGGCTAGCTGGGGTTACAGGGAGACTCTGTCAAAAAGACCAAAACAAACAAACAAACAAATAAATAAATAAATAAAATTTTCATTGGGACATTCTCCTATACGTCACTATAAAGAGTTTGTAATATTTTTTGGCTTTTTAAAATTTGTGTGTGTGTATAGGTCAGAGGTATAGGTCAGAGGTTGACATCAGTGTCTTTCCCATCTGCTCTCTACCTTATTTTCTGAGACGGCTCTCTTACTGAAGGGGAGCTCACTGAGGATGGGTGATAAAACAAACATCCTGCTTGAACTCTAGCTACCACTGTGGGCAAACCTGCAGGAGCTGAGGATTTCCTGTGCTGGCCTCTGCAGGGGATATGTCTGCCCAGACTGGGACCCATCACACCCTGGTCTTTGCATTTGATAATGGTGAGGGGACAGAGGGAAGTTAGATGGACTTACTGCTGAAGTTAACATTCCGGAAGTAACATTCTTGGAAGCTAAATTGGGCCTTCCTGTTCCTTCTCCTGACTGGCTCCTCCTCCTTTTCCTCTCTTCCTGCTCCACAATAGTGTATTCCTCATGGTAGTTGGTGGGGGCTTTTAGCAACTTCCTGTCTTAGCTTCTTTCTTAACCTTTTTTTTTTTTTTAGTCTTTTCGAGACAGGGTCTCCCTGTAGCCCCAGCTGTCCTGGAACTCGCTCTGTAGACCAGGCTGGCCTTGAACTCACAAAGATCCGCCTGCCTCTGCCTCCCAAGTGCTAGGATTAAAGGCGTGCGCCACCACGCCCGGCTTTTCTTAACCTTTTTTAACTCTTGCTGCCGTTGAGGACTGTGCCTGGCCCTGTGCACAGATCAGCGCACTCCCTCTGCCCCCTGCACAGTCCTAACAGGACTGGCCCAGCTGAGGCCCAGGCCTGGCCTTCTGTCTTCTCTCAGGCCTGTCGGGAAGACCACAGGCCAGAGGAGGCCCAAACTACCTTCCCCCCGAAGAGACCCGGTATGCCAGCTGCTGCCGCCCATATGAGTAACAAAAAACAAAAGCACAAAACCCCAGCCCACGGAGGAGAAGCTCTGTTCAGTTTATTTTTTGTTTGTTTGTTTGTTTGTTTTTTGGTCTTTTCGAGACAGGGTCTCCTTGTAGCCCCAGCGGTCCTGGAACTCACTCTGTAGACCAGGCTGGCCTTGAACTCACAAAGATCCGCCTGCCTCTGCCTCCCAAGTGCTAGGATTAAAGGCGTGCGCCACCACGCCCGGCCTCTGTTCAGTTTATATGAACCCTGTGACTCATGATCTGGAAAGACACAGATTGGGAGAGGGAGACTGGATGTTTGCCTGGGGTGGCTTTGTTTAAATTTTAATATGCTCTTCCTTCTCTGGAGCACCAGCAGCGGCTCCCAGCTCCTTTGTCACTCTATATCCCTGGTATCTGACTGGTGGATGGGAGCTCCCTTATCTGCCCTGTGTTCCCTTTCTGCGGAGTGGCGCGTCCCTATCCCACACCTTCCCTCCCTGCTTGTGACCAAACATGATAGAAACCCCTCTGCACCTTTGGTTTCAGATGGAACTCGCCACTTGGCTTCTTAGGCAGCTAAGGGGTAAACAGATCCATATTTAATGACAATGGACCCACCAGGAGCACAAGCACAAGGCCATTTGGGTGTCCTGTGAGTGGTGTGGCCTACCCTTGGCAGTGTAGGGAACCATGGGGTCTGAAGGTATGGGTTGCTGCTGTGCCTTGAGATGGAGTAAAATGTTTACTCCAGTGTGTAATCTAACTTCTGACCTGGCATTGTCTCAGCTTTGGACAGTTGTCACTTATGATGTCCTTTGTAGATGGAAAACTTTATTATTTCTTCTCCCAGGCAAGAACTGATCTAAAAGATCCTTTAGGGGGCTGGAGAGATGACCTAGCAGTTAAGAGTGCCGACTGCTCTTGCAGAGGACTCGGGTTTGATCCCCAGCACCCACTTGTCAGCTGAGAACCGTCTTTAATTCCAGTTCCAGGGGAATCCTCTTCTGACCTCCACAGCATTGCATGACATGGGTGCACAGACCTACAGTCAGACAGTACATTCATACACATATAAGAATAAATAAAATCTAAAAAAAAAAAAATACAAGATCCTTTAAACTGGGGCTCAGCGGCAAGATTAGGACCCCCATCAGAAAAATAACAGGGATCTGAGCAGCCATAGTTTTTGGTCTTGGGCCCCACCCCCCCACCCCAGCCTCCCAAGCTTTGGTTTCACGGCCTGTGAAATGGGCTCAGGACCTTTTTGGTGTCTGTGCTCTGTGCTGGAGCAATACACAGCTATCACTATTTCCTGTGGACCACAGGGCCATGAAGCCAGGAAGAGGCACACACTGCCCTGAATCCTCTGATATCCTAAAAATCTCCATTTTCATATCCTTTCATTCATTCAGCAAACATTTACTGAGTACCTACTATGTGCCAGGCTCTGTGAGATAGAGAAGTGTCATGGTTTCTGCCCCTAATCTGCAAGCAGAACTAGGTAGTGATTAGATTTATTTCGTTGCTGTTGTTGGGTTTGGGCACGGCCTTTTGTTGATTGCACTGTTTGCATGGTTTTGGTTTTTGCAATATCGGGTCTTGTAGTGTAGCCCAGGCTGGCCTTAATGATCATGTCTCAACCTCCTAAGTGTGGGGATTGCAAGCTAATGCTACCACACCTAGCTTGTTGTTTTTATAGTACTGGAGATGGAACCTGGAGCCTCCTGTATGCTCAACAAACACTTTAACACTGAGCTCTGTCCCCAGCCCAGAAATGAGCTCTTTAAATGTTCGAGGTGGGGAAGTATAGGGTAATGTCTCTGTGGGGATGGTCTCTAGCTGAGTCCCCAGCAAACAAGTGGAGACCTGTAAAGCAAAACCAGGACACATCTGGAGAGTGGAGGTGGTCCCTTAGGTATGGGAAGTAGAGTGTGGGGTAGAAGTTGGGGCTCGAGATATACAGGTAGGGCAAATTGAGAATGTGTCAAAAGCTTGGACTTCATCCAGAAGCTCAGGGTTGCCACCTGTGGGTTCTGAGCAAAAAAATGGTAGATCAGCCTGGCATAGACCGTGGACTTGGCCTATCTGTGTATGGAAATTCCTTTGGAAATGGTCTCCTGAGAGGCAAGGAACCCTTGTAGGAATACATGTGACACTTGCTTGAATTCCTTCTCATTTCACTCAGAATTTCTTCCTGAATGTTGATGGATAATTTACAAAAGTACATTTTCTATGCTTGGCTGTGTTACTTAAAACTCACTGAGAAATTACCCCAACTAAAATTTTTTCACTGGGGCATGTTCTTAATTCCTAATTCTACATTTAAGAATGTAAGAAGGCCGGGCTGGAGAGATGGCCCAGCAGTAAAGAGGACTGGCTGCTCTTAAAGAGGACCGAACCAAGTTTGATTCCCAGCACTCAAATGGCAGCTAACAACCAACTGTAACTCCAGTTCCAGGGGAATTCAACACCCTCTTCTGACCTCCAATGGGCATTGCATGAGATGGGTGCACTTACATACCTTCAGGCAATACACTCGTACACATAAATAATAAATAAATAAATTTTAATATAAGAATTGCTTGAAACGTGGTGTGTGACAGCTTGAGCAGGGCTTCCCCACAAGGGGAGGAGGGGAATCAGAGTTTGAGCACTCGATATATGCCAGATTCTGGGCTAGACAGACGGTTTCTTGTGTCTGTGTGTGTCTGTGTGTGTGCATGTGCGCTTCCGTGTGGAGGTCCGATGTCAACTTGGAGGATCATTTCCCTTCTCTCTGCATCCTGGCATCTTGTATGTGTTGACTGTTCCTGACAGAAAAGGGCACCTCACTGGTCAGGAATCCCTTCCTCTGAAGTTGGGCCTAGACTACCCACCACACTGGGTGAGTTCTGCCCACCACATTGGGGTCAGGGGAGAGCCCATTGAACACTGGTTGAGATACCTGATACCCCCATCTTGGTCACATCTCCCAGTTTACTCCTTCCCTACCTGCCTGCTAGGACTCAGAACCCAGGGAAGGGAGGATACAGGGTAAGGACAGGAGACAGATCCCAGGGGAAAGGGTCCCTAGTGTTGGAGTAAGTGTGAGCAGGAGGGAGCCCTGCGGCCGGCCAGGCTGTGGAGCTGGGCAGTTCACTCACAGGTTACATAGTGTGAAGTGCGAGTCTCCCCTTTGTGTCCACAGTCTCTCTCCCTCTTCCTGGTGGATAGTGTTGGAGCTAGCTTCTAGATCTCCCTAGGGTCTTGGTCACCTCCCCCCCAGAACTGCCCTTAGAAAGGGCAGTGGAAGTTGGTGAGATGGAAGCTGGTGAGATGGTCAGGATGAACATTCATCCCTTTTCTGTTTCCAAGGATCTCCAGGACTGGAATGCTAGTGGGTATGTCAGAGGTCTCCGTTCTAGGTGTGTCTGAGTCTAATTATTCTTGGTCCTTTTTGGTGACTTCCTTAACTGACTAGGAGGTTGTTAAAACCCTGTTTTAGCATCAGACTATATTTGTTACCAGACCTTAGGAAAAAAGAAAGAAATATTAGTTAGCCTTATGGTTCTATAGGGTTAACATAAAAACTACTTCTAATCTCATAAACTAGGAATTATCAATCTGTGGTAGCCCTCACCCTTCTCTGGCGTACGCCTTGTCATTTTCAGTACACGTAGGTAAACGCACTGCCTTTGAATGTGGTCACAAACACGGGGCACCTTGTATCCTTTTGCATTTGACATAACTTTATGGCAAGCAAAAACTTTCAACCACTCATGCTTTGCGAACAAGCATATGTTCTGCAAGCATGCTGTCAGCTCCCAGTAAGCAATTGCAAGAACTCACATCCTACCCAAAACAGAAACCTTGCCAGTCCAGGAGTCCTTTGATCACCATGCAGTAAATCCAGCCAAAATGTTGCAAATTCAAACAAACTACAGCCCCTTGTAAAGCACACTCCTAAACTGTTATTCAGTGAAGGAAGAACTAAAGAATATAGTGATAAATATTTAGAAAAGCATTAAAACTAGAATACCATATAACCAAAACTATAGAAGGCAGCTGGCTCTGTTTTCATAGCATTGAATGCTTTTATTATTAAAAAGAAAGAGAGAAAAGGAAAATAAACCAATCATTCAGCCTGAGATCTTAGGGAGGGGAAAAAAATTTCAAAACAGCCCCTAAGGAGAATAGGGAAAAATAGTAAAGATAAAGGCAGAAATAAATGAATTACAAAATAGAAACACAGTGAAATTAGCAAATGTATCCAAAAGCCAATCCTGGTTTTAAACAAACAATAGACTAACCTCTAGCAAATCTAGTTGAGAAATAAAAGGAATAAAGAAAACCAAAAATAGGAATGGGGAAAGGGGACATCTCAGTAGATAGATTCTAAAATGGAAAATTTAGGCACAATAAGCTTAAATTTTAAAATCTCAGTTAAATGCTTGCTCCTGAAAGTATATATGTTGCTACTTGAGGGGGGAAGTGTGCTCCTGTCGGAGCATTATCTCCTCTACCCAAAGAAGACAGGGTCCCAAGTGCTTTTGTTGGTTAATTTCATATTTGATAGTGCTGATAGCATTAAGCTATTCTGTGGCTTAGCAAAAGATGGAGAACTCTCTAATTCTCATTTTACAAAGAAAAAAAAGACTTGATATTAAGCATGGCAAAGAGACCAGATTAAAGAATGAAAATGCTAGATAGGAAATGGAATTCAATAATATATTAAGCAAGTCATCCACCACAACCCAGTGGGGCAAGAAGGAAGAATAGTCAATATTAGGAAAGCTTAATATAGTAACTACGGCATGCTAATGAGTTAAAGCAGCAAAGCCATATTAACTCCAATATATGCACGGGGAGAATTGATTGCATCGAACAGCCATTTCTGCTTAATCAATAAGCCAAAAAAGGAACAGAAGGGTGGGTGCATTCTTAGGATGAGTAAGAGTATCTATTAAGCCACTAGCCCATGTTACAAACAACTAGTGAACATTCAGCCATTCCTACCAAAATCAGCTACACGAGGAGGCCTGCATCACCACCACTGTTTAACATTGCTCTTGAATTTCAGTCAGCTTGGTAATCCTGAAGCAAATAGCAGAAAGAAGGAGTAAAAGTAACAGTAAATTCAATTTAATCTATATTAAGTCTTGGCTTGAGATTGATTTCCAAAGTTCAGAACCAATAAAAGAAAGTCATCAAAAAATTCAGCAGCTTGGGGGTCGGGGAGGAGTAGTGGTAGAGTGCCTGCCTAACACAGAGGAGGCCTGGGTCCCCCAAAAACCAAGCAAGCAAATAAACAAACTAAAAGCAGATTTGACTTTGTAAAACTTGTAACCGCTATATGCAGTCTATAAACAATCTGGAGGTGAAAGAGAAAAGATTTTTATCATAAATAGCTATGTGAGCTGGGCGTGGTGGCAATGCCTTTAATCCTAGCACTTTGGAGGCAGAGGCAGGGGGATCTTTGTGAGTTAAAGACCAGCCTGGTCTACATAGGGAGTTCCAGGATAGCTGGGGCTACAGAGAGACTCTGTCTCAAAAAAGACCCTCCCCCCAAAAAAAAAGCTATATGAAAGGTTGATTTTTAAAAATATTTTGTTTGTTTGTTTATTGTCTTTTTGAGACAGGGTCTCAAACTCTCTATGTTGATCAGCCATCTGCCTCTTAAGTGCTGGAATCAAAGGTATGCATCACCATGCCTAGCCTCAACGGCTTTATTAACAACAACAACAACAAAAAAAATAAAATGTTTTGAAAATTTGAAGGAATGTTACAGTAAGTATCCATGCACCAGCTGGACACAGTGATTTGGCCTTTAGTCCCCTATGGAGGCAGAAGCAGGCAGAACTCTGTGAGTTCAAGGCTAGCCTGCTCTCTATATATATGGTCTCCATGGTCTCAACAGAACAGATGATGGTATTTACCATGTTTGTCATCTGTCCATTTTGAGGAAGGTTACAAAGTACACACTGGTCTCTCCCGAGTACCTGAGCATCAGAACCTTGAGACATCCAGAATTCAGGCATCTAGGAATATCTAGGTAGGGTAAACTTCACACAGTGGCAAGCCTGCTGGTCATTTTAGTTCTTGAGGCTTGTAGGAGTCATGGTCATGAGAGCATGTGTAGATGAGTAAGAAGAGAGGGATGGGGCTGTAGCTCAGTGGCATAGCACTTGCCTAGTGTATGTGGGGACCCAGGTTCAACACCCAGTACAGCACACTAAAGAAAAGAAGAAGGAAGTGTACATTATTGCATACCCTGAGCTGAGAGTATTACTGGTTTCTGTTTGATTCCCTCCACAACTCTACAAATGGGCTATCTGAGTTCCGCTTCCTGTTGCTGTGAAAAAGAAAATCCCCCTTTTTGTTTGTCTGTTTGGCTGGCTTGGAACTCACTGTGTAGACCAGGCTAGCTTGGAACTTAGAGATCTGCCTGCCTCTGCCTCCTGAGTGCCGGGATTAAAGGCATGCATCACTGTACCTGGCCATCTCAATTGTTTAAAATATTAATTTCGGGCTGGAGAGATGGCCTAGCGGTTAAGAGCGCCGACCGCTCTTACAGAGGACCCGGGTTCAATCCCCAGCACCCACATGGCGGCTGAGAACCGTCTGAAACTCCAATTCCAGGAGAACTCCAGTTCCAGGGGAATCTGAGACCCTCTTCTGAACTCCGCGGCATTGCACGACACGGGTGCACAGACTTGCATGCAGACAGTACATTCATACACATACAGAAATAAATAAAATTAAAAAAAATATTAATTTCATGTGTATGAATGTTTTGCCTGCATGTATATTAGTGTATGCCATGCCCATGGACCAGAGCTGGAGATGCATGGGGTTGTTAGCCACCATGTGGATGATGTTGGGAGTTGGACCCGAGTCCTTTGCAAAATCAGGTAGTGATCTTATCTTCTGAGCCATCTCTCCAGCCCCTACCATCTCCACTTTGATGATTAAACTGATACCCAAAAGGAAGAGAGAGGCTTGGCTTGGGTCTTAAATTTCCTTGGAACTTGACTTTCCACAAACCACAGGCCTTCTGAGCCTCAGCTTCTTTTCTCACCAGCAGCTGGCATAAGTTGAGTGCTTCCTATGTGCGGGGCTCTGGCTGCACAGGTGAACCTAGAATGTTAGCTAAGCAGTGGGGAGTGAGACCAGAGCAGGCCCAGCTGAGGGGGAAATGTGAAGTCACCTTCCCATTCCTCCGAGTTCACAGTGCTGCACAGAGCATCATTTCAGTTGTTTTTTGTTTTGTTTTTTTGTTTTTGGTCTTTTTTTTTGAGACAGGGTCTCCCTGTAGCTCTGGCAGTCCTGGAACTCACTCTGTAGACCAGGCTGGCCTTGAACTCTCAGAGATCCGCCTGCCTCTGCCTCCTAAGTGCTAGGATTAAAGGCGTTGGCCACCACGCCCAGCCCAGATTTTCTTAAATTGCTGAATGCCCAGGTGTGGTGGTGTAAGCCTTTAATCCCAGCATTCGGGAGGCAGAGACAGGTGGATCTCTGAGTTGGAGGCCAGCCAGGGCTACATAGTGAGACCCAGTCTCCAAAATATTATAAATGCTGAGTGGGCTGGACATGGTGGTACACACATAATTTCAGAACTTTGGAGGCTGAGGCAGGAGGCTTGCCTCAAGTTCAAGACTAACCTGGGCTACATAGTGAGTTCAAGCCTGATAGCTTGGGTTATATAATAGGTTCAATGTCAGCCTGGGTTACATTTGAGACCCTGTCTCAGACAAACAAAACAAAACAAAACAAAAAATTGTTGAATGGATTTTTAATTTAATTTGTTATTTATTATTTTTATTTTATGTATATGAGTGCATTGCCTGCATGTAGGTAGGGACACCATGTCTGCCCATGGAGATCAGAAGAAGGCATCAGATTACCCTGGAACTGTAGTTATGGATGGTTGTTAGCCACTGGTGGGTGCTGGGAAACCCCAGTCTTCTGCAAGAGCAGTCAGTGCTCTTAACTGCTGAGCTCTCTCTCCAGCCCCTGAATGGATTGTTTGGTAGCAAATGGAAACTGATAAAAATGGGGCCTGCAGCTGGGCACTGTGGCACATACATTTAATCCCACCACTTGGGAGGCAGAGGCAGGCAGGTCTCCATGAGGTCTACATAGTGAGGTCCAGGTCTGCTGGGCCTAAAATGAGACCTGGTCTCAAAAAGATTAAAAAAAAAAAATGGGGCTAGCTTTTTCAATTTTTTAATTTTTCTATTTCCTTTTTATATTATTACTTTTAAAATATTTTATTTATTTTTATTTGATGTGTATGAGTAAGTCTATTCTGCCTGTGTATGAGTGCACCCATGTCATGTGATACCCATGGAGGTCAGAAAAGGGCATCAGCCGGGCATGGTGGCGCATGCCTTTAATCCTAGCATTTGGGAGGCAGAGGCAGAGGCAGGCGGATCTTTGTGAGTTCAAGGCCAGCCTGGTCTACAGAGTGAGTTCCAGGACAGCTGGGGCTACAGGGAAACCCTGTCTCGAAAAGACCAAAAAAAAAAAAAAAAAGGGCATCAGATTCTCCTGGTACTGGAGTTGCATGCAATTGTTGGTTGCCATGTGGGTGCTGGGAATTGAACCCAGGTCCTCTGCAAGAGCAGTCAGTGTTCTTAACTGTTAAGCCATCTCTCCAGCTCCTCCTTGTCCTCCTCCTCTTCTTCCTCCTCCTCATCCTTCTCCTTGTCCTATTTCTCCTCCTCCTTGTCCTCCTCCTCGTTGTCCTTCTCCTCTTTCTCCTCCTTTTTTTTTTAAGAATTTTTAAATTTTTTTTTTAATTTATGTTTTTATTTATGTGTATGAATGTACTGTCTGCATGTAGGTTTGTGCACCTGTGTCGTGCAATGCCTCGGGGGTCAGAGGAGGGTTTCGGATTCCCCTGGAACTGGAGTTCTCTGGAATTGGAGTTGCAGACGGTTCTCAGCCGCCATGTGGGTGCTGTCTCCTTTTTTTATCTTACTATGACTTTTTTTTATCTTACTAACTCAGCAGTTAAGTTAGTAAGATAAAAACCACTAACTGGTGGTTTAGACTCATCTCATGAGGTGTGGACCTGCTAGTTGGTAGTGATGGCTTTGTTCCTAAGTTAAAATGATGGTCATGGATTTAATACAACACATAGATTGAATTGAGTGCTGAAGAACAGAAAAGCCTTGACCATAGGCCTTATCATGGGCTCTAGAGATTGGATGCACAGGCACTGAGGATGCAGCATCACTTGGGAAAATCCCAGACCCACTAATCCAGAACCTGTATTTTAACAAGGTCCCTGGGTGATTCCTCTCATAACTGAGAAGCAGTGTCTTTATCTGTCCATGCTGTCTCTAAGGAGATTAGAAAACCCAGATAATTTAAGTGACTCATACCTGAGGACACTCAGAAAAATTCAGAAAACAACTCTAGCCATTCAGCAGAGGGTTTTATTCAGAACTCGGCTTAGTAGAATAAACCCAGTTGGTGTCTTTGGGTTTATTTATTTATTTATTTATTTATTTTTTGGTCTTTTTTGAGACAGGGTCTCCCTGTAGCCCCAGCTGTCCTGGAACTCACTCTGTAGACCATGCTGGCCTTGAACTCACAAAGATCTGCCTGCCTCTACCTCCCAAGTGCTAGGATTAAAGGCATGCGCCACCACGCCTGGCTGGGTTTATTTTTCTTCATATCTTCAAGCTGCTGGCTGTCCCATCCCTCCTGGGTTTTAGGCAGTGGGGCATCCTCATTCCTGTTGTGAGTGGGACTCGAGAGTCTACATCTTAAAATACTCAGTGGTTCTTGAGTGCCACAGTTGCCGTGGCCAACCGTGAGCTGTTAGGCTTTTTCTGCCGAGATGAACCCTGCAGGTGCTTGGGTAGCCTCTGGAGAAGCCCAGTGGAGCTGTGAACCTGGTTAAGGACTGCGAATTTTGTACTATGAGCATTGGTGAATTTTCCATGGACAGAACATTCTATTTAAACCTCTGCTCCATGGAACTCAGCAGGCCACATGTAGTTGGGTGTAAATTCCAAGAACACTTAAGAAATAATACATTTAAGTTTCTTATCTTTAAGAGAATGGAGAGGCAAACAAAAGAGCCTAAAATGATAAAACTTTGTGTTTAAAGAATTAAGAATGGGGCTGGAGAGATGGCCTAGCAGTTAAGAGCACCGACGCTCTTGCAGAGGACCCGGGTTCGATCCCCAGCACCCACATGGCGGCTAAGAACCGTCTGTAACTCCAATTCCAGGAGAACTCCAGTTCCAGGGGAATCCGAGACCCTCTTCTGACCTCCGCGGCATTGCACGACATGGGTGCACAGACCTGCATGCAGACAGTACATTCATACACATACAAAAATAAATAAATAATAAAAAAAAAAAAAACAAGAAAGGAAATTCTGGTCTCCGTTGGATAGATCACATTGTCTAGCGTGCAGAGAAGCCCTGGTTCCATCCCTAGCACAGTTTTAAACTGGGCATGGAGGACACACGGTAATCCCAGCATCGGGGATGTGGAGGCAGAAAGCAGCAGGAGTTCATGGTCATTCTCAGCTGCATATTGAATTTAAGACCAACTTGGCAAACGTGAGATGAGANTCTCATCTCACGTTTGCCAAGTTGGTCTTAAATTCAATATGCAGCTGAGAATGACCTGAACTCTGCTGCTTCTGCCTCCACATCCCCGATGCTGGGATTACCGTGTGTCTCCATGCCCAGTTTAAAACTGTGCTAGGGATGGAACCCAGGGCTTCCTGCACGCCTAGACAAGTGATCTACCAACGGAGACCAGCAATTTTCCTTTCTTTTTTTTTTTTTTTTATTATTTATTTACCAGGGGAATCCGAGACCCTCTTCTGACCTCCGCGGCATTGCACGACATGGGTGCACAGACCTTCATGCAGACAGTACATTCATACACACACAAAAATAAATAAATAAAAAAAAAAAAAAAAAGAAAAGGAAAATTTCTGGTCTCCGTTGGTAGATCACTTGTCTAGCGTGCAGGAAGCCCTGGGTTCCATCCCTAGCACAGTTTAAACTGGGCATGGAGACACACTGTAATCCCAGCATCGGGGATGTGGAGGCAGAAGCAGCAGAAGTTCATGGTCATTCTCAGCTGCATATTGAATTTAAGACCAACTTGGCAAACGTGAGATGAGATGAGATGGGAGGGATGATTGTATGTGCTCAATCTTGGGACCGAGGATTGCCATTCTGCAAAGGATGAAGATGAATGAAGCTGATCTTTGACTACAGAGTTGGAGAAGCAGTGTGAGGTGTGCCTTTGAGAGGTGGAAAGTGGCAGAAGAGTTGAGGGAGAAGCACTCTCTTCTTTCTCTTCCACTTGCTCTCCGACTCCCAACAGGCCGCCCCTCATGCAGAAGGGGTTGGCTTCCCGGCCACTCTGAGCTCTGCCTTGTTCTGTTGTCTTGCTTTGAACTCTAGTCATAGAACCAGAGGAGAGATTCGGTGACCCATGGGTGGAGCAAGGAAGTTTGAGATGGCCTGTAGAGTCCTGCTGCATCAGCCTGCTGTGTGACTTGGAGCTTTCCTTCTCTCACCCTTTGAGTTTAGAGTGAGAATGATTATTGCTCATGGAGAAGTTCTTGTATGAAATAGCACATGTACCCGGTCTGAGCTCAGCAAAGGGAGAAGTCCTTGTGTTTTGTCTGTTATCTGAAAACTGAGGGATTGCAGGAAGCTGCCAGCACCCTCCCTGGTTCCAAATTCTTGTGTGTGTTCCCTGCCAGGCGGCTGTGTGGCTGGGACTGTCAGGAAGCAACCTTCAGTTTCCTGCTGATTAACTCAGTCCCTGGAGGGCCCTCCCTAGCAGCAGGGGAACCCTGGCCATTTGGAGGGGCTTCCTTGCTGGCCTCTGATTCATAGGTTTGCCAGCTTGCTTCCTTTGCCCCTTCTAAGAGTCCCACCTATGCCTCTGCTACCTGGGGCCAGAGACACCCTGGCAGGCCTCCGGAACAGGCTTTGTTCTGTTCACCTGGGTTCCAGCTGCCTCCGGTTTTGCCTGCAGGTGTTTCCTTTGTGCACCTGCCCGGGACTTAAGGGCTCTGCCAAATCATCTCCAGGTTGAACCTAAAAGATTCAGATCACTTGAGTAGCAAGCTTTTAGAAAGGATGCTGTCTGAGCTGCTGCCCTCTCAGATAAGAACTAATAGCAGAGGCCCCAGGTGGCCAGCTGGCCAACGGGAGTCTGGAGGGCCTATGTCCTTGGTCTTCAGAAGAGAGGTAGTGGCAGCAGGAGGAGAAGACCCATACAGAACTGGTTTAGGGGGTAAGTGGAGGGCCAGGCAGAGGTGGAGTGCTCTGGGGATGGAGGAGACTGAGCTAAGCCCAGGTCTACGGCCATGGCATCTAGCTGGATTTGTCTCACCATTTCATGTGAAGACTTGGCAAGAGTGCCACAGGTGCCCTGTGAAAGTTTGGAGCTGACAAGTCCATGGTCAAGGCCTCCAAGAGCATAGCTTTAGGGCATCAAAGTACTAGTGATAAGCTGTGACTTCCCCCCACATCCCCACATAGAGCAGAGGAGCCCACCAACTCAGGATGTGGAACAACCTTCCCCAGTTGCTCTTGTCGAATCCCAGGGCAAGATGATGCTCAGCCTTAGTGTAATGTGTGCTTCCTGCGTGCAGGAACAGGTCACGACTGCTTATGAGTCGGGCACCCACAATTCCCCACAGCTGGAGCTGAACCAGAACAGCCCCTGTGCTGGGAGCAAAGCCCTGCGCTTCCTAATACCTGGTGGCTGAGTCAACAACACGGGGACATGTGTTTGGATAGCAAACATCTAGCTGCAGCCTGGGCCCGCCCATCCTCACCCTCTTCCCAGCCTGTTCACAGAAATGTCCTCTGAAAAGGTCAGCCAGGGCTGACTACATAATTTTCAGGGCCAGGTGCAAAATGAAAACATGGTCCCCGTGTTTGAATATGAGTAAGAATTTCAGGACAGTGAATCAGTATAAACCCAAAAGCAGGCCTGCTAACCTGCCAGGCTTTCCCAGCCTCGGGGTGGGAAGCCCAGCTGGGCCTTTCCTTGGTAGAGGAGGGATTTGACTACTCTACCGTGGGCCTTCTGACTGAGCAGTTTTGCTAAGGAGCTGATGAGGCTTCCATTTCCAAGGAAAAGAACTTTATTCCTTTCTGGTCTTCTCTGTCTGTCTCCCTCCCCCTTTCTGTGTAAACCCAGAAAGTAAATTTGAGACCCTTTCCTCACTCCCTTCCACCCTTCCTCTCCGGCTTCCTTCCGCTGCTGCCTTCCTCTTTTACCCTCCCCCACTTCCTGCCTCCCTCCTCCCCCATTTCTTTCTTCCTCTTTCCATTGCTTTTATCTGGGGAGAAACCCTTGACTGGATTGATGTGCAACATTTCCCAGCCATTCATTCAGTGCTATTCAATTTTAACGATCTTTTCAGTGACACCAGGCTTCTTGGGTTTCCAGAGCATCTCCGAAGTGTTTGGAGTATCTTCCCCACCGAGGGGCTTCCCTTCCGCGGCCTCTGGAACTGTCCAGATGGTCTCTGCCCATTGGGAGCCTGGAATGAATTCTCATTGTTAATACTCATCAGTCATCCCCTCCTCCCCACATTCAGCTGTCACCCTTACTGGCCAGAGTGGAAAGAAAGCCTGCTTGGTGACACCCTGAGAGCTCTGGTGACAGAACAGACCTGGCCATCATTCCCAGGTTCCATGAAAGCTGGACAGCTGGGGGTTGAGGCGAGGCAATATGAAAGGTTAAGTAGATAAGCCCGGGACACCTTCCTTGTCTCTTGCCTCTTCAACAGAAACCAGGAAAGTCTTGAAAACATCCATGGTAGCCGGGCGTGGTGGCGCACGCCTGTATTCCTAGCACTTGGGAGGCAGAGGCAGGCGGATCTTTGTGAGTTCAAGGCCAGCCTGGTCTACAGAGTGAGTTCCAGGACAGCTGAGGCTACAGGGAGACCCTGTCTCAAAAAGACCAAAAAAAAACATCCATGGAGCAGGTATAGTGGCACACACCTAGAATAAACACTTGGGAGGTAGACACAGGTGATTGCCCCAAATTGGAAGTTAGCCAGGACTTATATAAGGTCATATTACAAAACCGAAAACATTTATGGGAAGGCTGGGGATGTATGTAGCTCAGTGGTAGACACTTGCCTAGCATGTTCATGGCCCTAGGATCTGTCCACCATACCTCAAGTTTCGAGGTGCTGCCTGCTTCAGTGACCCTATCTCCAGCCATAGTCTCCATGCCCACACAGCAGGGAGTTCTGTCTTCCTGAAAAGACACTTGAGCCCTGCATTGAAGAATGTACCTCTAGGGAGGCAGGGACAAGGAGGCCACAGCCCAATAGTGGGCTTGGGGGTAGACTGAGAGCTGGGAATTCCAAATTGGGGGGGGGGGTATGTTAACATCTGGGTCAGAAGCCTGACTCTGGTTGGCAGGCCTCTTGGGACTGCCAACTCTGCACTTTCAGTTACTTGAAGAGTATTTAAAACCTACTGGTAAAAAAAAAAAAGCTACAGGGAGACCCTGTCTTGAAAAGACCAAAAAAAAACCCTACTGGTGGGGTGAGCCACCAGAAGTCAATGCTGAGGTTTTAAGACGGGGAACAGAGCCACTGGGGACTAACCCATCACCCCAGGGGCACTGAGGGAGCACTGGGCAGAGCAGGGCTCCCTAGAGAATGAGCTGGAAGGACCCTTGTTCTGAAAGATACCATTGTTGGGAAGAGAGCTTGGGCTTTCAGCCTCATGAAGGGCCTGGCTAGGAGGAGATGAGGGCTTACCTCCATGGATATGATGGAGATAAACTGACTTGAGACGTGGTTCCTAACCTCAAAGCACCCACAGATGAACGGCCCCAAGCAGAGTGTGGAAAGGGACACTGGAATGCTATGTCTGTGCTGTGAAAGATAGGCCACATGCGACCAGGTGCTGCCCCCCGCCTCCGTGTTGGGGGGCTCTGATGAGGAGGAAGGAGCAGCCAAAGAGTTAGGGGTTCTCAGGCCTAGCTAGCCAGCCCACATGCTGAGCACCAGAGCATGGGACTTCTCTGCCTGCAACAGCTGGGTTGGGTGGGCCCTGGGCAGCTGGTACCCTGGCAAGTGTTAGTAGTACTCTTGCCTATTAGCCCCAGTGTTTAGTTCTTGTAGCATTTTTGTGCGTGCGTGCGTGCGTGTGTGTGTGTGTGTGTGTGTGTGTGTGTTTGTGTTTGAGACAGGGGTCTCACTATGCAGCCCTGGCCTATGTAGACGAGGCTAGCCTTGAATTCACAGAAATCTGCCTGACTCTGCCTCCTAAGTTTTGGAATTAAAGGCACGTGCCATCACATATCCGGCACCATGTACCATTTTTGATATATCTACCACACAGACTAGGAGCATTGCAGTCTATTCAGTACAATATTACTTTCCACAATGGGCAGATTGGGGAAGAAACTCAAGGCAGGCCCCCTCAGGCTCAAAGAACAAGCCACAGCCCACCTACAAGAGTTGATTCCTCTTAAGTTTTTATTTTGAAATCGTTATGTGTATGAATGTACTGTCTGCATGTAGGTTTGTGCACCCGTGTGGTGCAATGCCGCGGAGGTCAGAAGAGGGTGTCGGATTCCCCTGGAACTGGAGTTCTCCTAGAATTGGAGTTACAGACAGTTCTCAGCCACCATGTGGGTGCTGGGGATCAAACCTGGGTCCTCTGCAAGAGCAGTCGGCGTTCTTAACTGCTAGGCTGTCTCTCCAGCCCTGAAATCGCCAAATTTGACAGACAGGTGAAGCACTTTCTTTGAAATTCCTACACTATCTCAGTCTGGCCATGTTTGCTGTCCCCTGCTCTGTGATGACAACTCCTCATTTGACCATCTAAAAGTGAATCGCTGGTGCATGAGGCTCCCCCCCCCAAGTAAGAAGAGCCAGGTGCCCCCTTGGTGCATGCTGTAGGGAATCACATGGAAAAATCACTCTTCCTCACTAATGTCATCCAATATATTGTCCTATTCAAATGTCCCCAGTTGCGCTCCCCAAATGTCTTATGGCTGTTTTCCAGATCCACCAAGCTTCATACATTTACATCTGGCATCGTTTCTTTAGCTTCTTTTGATTCAGGACAGTCCCCCTGCTTGGTGTGTGAGGTGCATATGTATGATATTGACTTGAAGAATCTGTGCAGCCAGCTGGCTTATAGAATGGATTCTCCATTTGTCAGATGGATTCAAGTTATGTTTACAATTTCAAAACTCTTACCTAATAATTGCTTCATAGTGTCCAAGAAAGTCCCAAGGTGGTGTGAGGGTATATATAGTTGGAGACTTGTTCTAACCTGTGCGTGAGCCGTAGGATGTCCCTTCCAGCTTGCTTCGGTAACTTTTTTTTTTTTTCAGTAACTTATTTATAAAATGACCTAGCTGACCATAAAGGTTATCTCAATGGATCCACAGCAAATCTGTCCAGCAGAGTAGGTACTGGCTTCATTTCATAGATAGGATTCTGAGAGGTTGGACTGGGCCCACATCCAGGTTATTAGTCAGAACTGGACCAGAGCCCATCCCTGTGACACAAGGTGGAGCTCCCTATGGGGCCAGCTAGGGACTGAGTGGTCACCTTAGCACAAGACAGGTGCTGGCCCCCAGTCCTGAGCCTGAGAATACTGACTGTAATCTAATGTAGTCTAGCCATGATTCTGAGCTTTAGATACTGAATCAGGCACTACAGGGTACCCATCCTGAATGGCCGCGGTCAAGTCATTTGGTCATTTTCAGCCTTAGCCATCAGCTGCTGCACCCCTTCCACGCTCTGCTCCTCCTCCTGACACGCACCTTGCGCGTGCCTGGGTCCTGAAATCCAGATAGCTACACCTGTTAGACCAGAGTCCAAAGGTGCCTAGCCAAGGCTCTGTCCCATGAAGGGCACAAAGGCACCACCCAAAACCCAAGTTCTGGGCTTCCTGAACTTTTTGGTACACTCTGCAATTCTTGCTCCTTCAGGGGAACTTTGGGGTGCCAAAGTGTTGTGGCACAGGTGGAATGCATCTGTGTGCTTCAACTTTAAAAGATGGCTGCCAAAGCTGGGTGTAGTGGTGCACATCTTTAATCCCAGCACTTGAGAGGCAGAGGCCAGACTATAAATTGAAGGCCAGCCTGGACTACAAAGCAAATTAAAGGCCAGCTGTGGCTACTTAGCAAGACCCTATCTCAAAACAAAGACAGCAGCCAAAGGAAGGACTACAGAGGAGTGGCTGCCAAGGACAGCCCCTGCCTAGTGGGAGTGCCAGGGCCCAGCTCTTCGGACACAGTGGCGTAAGCTCTGCTGGGGCCTGTGAGGAAACTTGGACCTCAGGCAAGCTTGCAAGACAACTGGCCTCTCTGCATGTGTGTCTCCAGCTCCGCGGTGTTAGTGTATTCCAGGAGCATTCTCGGGGATCTGGCCTCCTTAGGAGCTGAGGGCCCTGGCCTAGGTCTCCCATCTTCCCTCCAAGGGTGCAGTCTTCATGCTCTCAGTCTCGCTAAGGGCGCAGGACCATGCTGCAGGCTTTCCCAGATGCCTCCTCCAGCTTCATCCAGTTGTGTTTCCTTGGGAAACACAACCTTTCTGAGAGCCAGCCTCTCTTGAAATGATGTGTATCCCAAGTTTACAGACTTGGGAGCCTTCTGCTCCTCTGCTGGACATCTCAAGATGAGATGATCCTGGTTTGAGTCAACAGCGACTCTGTTACAAGTCTTGTTTGCTTGCTTTTGATTTTTATTTGTTTCATTTTTGTTTTGTTTTGAGACTAGGTCTCATGTAGCTCAGGCTAGCCTCCAACTGGTTATATAGCTGATGTTAGCTTTGAACTACTGATTCCACTGCCCCCACCCCCCTAAGGGCTGAGATTACATGTATGAACCACCATGCCCCGGTTTGTTTTGTTGTGATCAAAGTAACTCTGCATCTGCATTTACATCAAACTGTGCTGCTGCGCTGTGTCAGAAGCTGAAGCACCACCCTGCCTCCCTCCCCCACCGTGGCCCGCCAGCTCCTCCTCAGTTTGCTGGTCTCTAGGTCACTTCTGGTTTGGAAGAATGTCTCTTACTGTTTAATTTACCAACTTTGTACATTGCCTGGAGCCCCCATATTTTTGTAGGTGAGGAGTCCCCTCCCTAACACCCCATCACTTTTTCTGTCTTCCTTACACCAAGAAATCGCAATTTTAGGTTGAGTCTCCAGTGTAAATAACTGTTCACTACTGAACTGAGCACTAAACTATGATTACTTCTTTCAAAAAAGAGTTAATTAATGTCTCTGCAGGTCTCAGCAGATGACTCTTTTCTGTGCCTGTCTCAGATTCCTTCCAGTACACCAGCAGGTCAGGAAACTGTTAGGTCTGGCTCTGAAGTTAAAGACGGTTCTTAGCCTCCATGTGGGTGCTAGGAATCGAACCCGGGTTCTCTGCAAGAGCAAGAGGTGCTTTTAACCACTGAGCCATCTCCCTAGCCCAGCCCTGACTATTTCAAAAGTAAAATATGTCCTGGAGTAACCTTCAGCCTGGTGTCTGTCCTTTATCTGGGGTTCGAGTCTGCATAGATCTAACCTAACTATGCACATTAATTCTAACAGAAACATCTGTGGGATCTTCTATCTACCAGCTCATGGATAGTTCTGTTTTCTTTCATTCTTTCTTTTTTATTTATTATTATTATTATTTTTTTTTTTGGTCTTTTTGAGACAGGGTCTCCCTGTAGCCCCATCTATCCTGGAAATCACTATGTAGACCAGGCTAGCCTTGAACTCACAGAGATCTGCCTGCCTCTGCCTCCTCTAATCCTTAAAGGCATGTGCCACCATGCCCAGCCTGTTTTCATTTTTAAAAGCTATTTTTATGTGTTTCATCATGTACGTGCAAAGTCTGTGCAGGCCAGAAGAGGGTGTTGAATCCTGGAATTGGAGTTATAGAAGGTTGTTGGCCACCATGCAGGTGCTGGAAGCAGAACTTGGGTCCCCTGGAAGAGCAGCAAGTGCCCTTAACCATTGAGCCGTATCTCAAGCCCCCTGGTTTTTGTTTGTTTGTTTTGTTATTTATGTTTTCCTTCCTTCCTTCCTTCCTTCCTTCCTTCCTTCCTTCCTTCCTTCCTTCCTTCCTTCCTTCCTTCCCTCCCTCCCTCCCTCCCTCCCTCCCTCCCTCCCTCTCTCCCTCCCTTTTTGAGACAGGATCTCCCTGGAGCACCAGCTGTCCTAGAATAACGAGGCTGGGCTTGAGCTCACAGAGATCCACTTGCCTCTATCTCCCAAATACTGGGATTAAAGGCATGTGTCACCACGCCCTGCTTCCCTTTGTTTCAACGAAATTCCTTAAAGCCTTTTCAAAACAAATGGAGATGTTGTTTTTTAATCTGTAGTTTATTTTTTGTGTGTAGGCATGATTATACTTATGTTTGTGTGGGTGTGCATGCCCTTGCACAGGCCAGTCAGGAGGACATGGGTGTCCTGCTTTATCCCCTATCAGGGTTTCTCTGCAAACCTGAAGCTGGCAAGCCCCAGTGAGCCTTTCATCCCTGGAAATCCCCCCTCCCTAAGCACTGAGTTACAGGCACTTGTGACCACACCCAGTTTCTTTCTTACCTGGATTCTGGTGATCTATCTTGAACTCAGGTCCTCATACATGCACAGGAAATGCTCTTACCCACTAAGACATCTTCCCTGCCCTGGTTTCTTGGTTTTTGTTTTTGTTTTTTGTATGTGTTTGTTTGTTTGTATTGATTGTGTTTGAGACAAGGCTTCCTGGAGCCCTGGCTGGCCAGAGCTCCCTATGTAGCTCAGGATAACCTTGTCTTCTTGATCTTCCTGTCTCTATCTTCCAAGTACTAGGATTACAGGCACCACAGTCCTGCATATGAAAATTTAGTTTGCTTTAATATTTAATATGTGAGGAGTTGGAGAGGTGGCTCAGCAGTTAAGAGCACTCACTGCTCCTACAGAGGACCCAGGTTCCATTCTCTGTACCCACATGGCAGGTGATAACTGTCCATAACTCCAGTTCCAGGGACTCCAATGGCCTCTTGGCCATCACAGGCATGCACAGGTGCACTTACATACATACAGGCAGAACACTCATACATATAAAAATAATTTTTTTAAAATTTAACATGATATTTAGAAAAATAACTCACGCTCCTGTAATCCCAGCACTTAGGAGGCAGAGGCAGGCGGATCTCTGAGTTTAAGGCCAGCCTGGTCTACATAGCGAGCTCCAAGCCAGCTGGGACTAAAGGGAGACCCTGTCTCAAAAAGACAAAAGAAAAAAAGAAAAGAAAAATAACTCTTCTGAAAAACTTCCCTGGCATCCTCTGGCCTCCAAGCTGCCCCTTGCCTGAGGGCCTGCCACCCCTCCTGTCATTCCAGGCTGTCATTCCAGCCCTTTGCCTACCAGTATAAGGCGGTTTTCTTACTCCTTGCTTCCATTGGAAGAAGGGAGGGAGGAAGGGAGGAAGGCAAAACCATAATTTCTTGAGGTCAGGGTTAGCTCATACTCACTCTAGGAGCTTATGGGAGCTGGCTGGAATGCAGTATAGTGCTTATCCAGTGTTTGCCGGTATTTACGCATCACATCAGAATGCACGAGTGGGTACAGTGGGTACAGGCTGTGGCTCTGTCAAGTTTCCAGCCTGGATTTGCCTCGTGTCCCTTCTCTTCAGCCTCCTTGTTGGATTTGCAGTTTGGAGCCCTTCTGGGACCTGTTCTAACTAAGTCTTTCCTGGTAAAGGTGGTAAGGCGAGGGCTTCCCTCCCTGATCTATTGTCAGCCAGCCTCCTCTCTCCTCAGATTGGCCTCAAGCATCTCAGGGTCCTGTCATTTTATAATCCCAGGCCACAGCACTGAGCTCAGCACAGGCTGAATGCTCAATAGAGAGGAATGCAGAGACTCAATCAATCAGTCAATCAATCAATCAATCAGCCAGTCTGCTCCTGAAGCCTCTCGCTCCCAAGCACTTATTATATCTAGTGTTTGGGTGATCTGAAGAAGAAACAGTCACTGCGTAAAGGTGACCCGTTCTGGGCTTCATGACTCACTGGATCCTAAAAGATAGGAGGAGCAATAAAAGACAAGACAAAGGAGGGGAGCAAGGACCATTCACCTGCCATCTCAGAGGGACAGTTGGGGAGCCATTTGGTCACCACTGCGTAAGCATTGCCTCGCCTTGGAACTGGTCATCAGCCAGGCAATCACTACCTAGTACGAGTAGCAGCGCCCCCTGCAGGAAGGAGGACAGGAAGTTCCAATCCAAGCCCAGTCAACTGTGCGTCCCTCCCTCCCTCCCTCCCTCCCTCCCTCCTTCCTTCTNCCCTCCCTCCCTCCCTCCCTTCTTCCCTCCCTTCCAAGCATGGGGTTCTGGTTATATTCCCCACACCGGCCACTATTCCCTGGGCTCGAGTGATCCTCTTGCCTCAGACTCCTAAGCAGTTGGAACTTACACATTACCACACATTACCACACTTTCTCACACGGACCCTCTGTTTCTCACCATCTTTGGGTCTTGACTGACAGGAAAATACATATCCCTGATGATGCATAAAGAATGAGCCTCTGTGCTCACAGGGCTCCTCCTGCCTGAGGGACACTGACCCAGCAGTTGGTAACCAGGGGGCGGGGGGTTAGCCTCAAGGACTGAGGACTCAGCCTGACAGGTTACCTGAAGTCCCAGGCCAGGGTAGTTTCACAGTCATTCCACACTTACTCTGGACAGAGCACTTCCCTGTGTACCACAATGCAGGTGGAACAGTTGCTCCCTCGGGCCCTCTTCTTGTATATTCCCTGAACAGTGCTCACAGATACCCAGTACCCAGTGGGCGAAGTGCCCAGGAGCCACCTTCAAGGACTGGGTCTCCTACGGTCTCACTCAGGACCCTACAAGAGGTGGCCAACAGCCAGGAGACTAGGGCCAAGGGCTGGGACCACAGACCTGAACTAAAGCTGATGGCCACTGGGTCTGAGGGAGCTCTTTTGGAGGGGGACAAGTTGAGGGTCGCTTTACAGGGCGCTCTTTGATGTGTCTCCAGTGGAACCAAATGTATTTTTCTTGCACTTTTAGAAATTAACTTGCAGTTCTCAGCCTCCCTCCCCAGAAAGGAGAGAAGGGGAAAAGAAGAAAGGGTTTGCATTGTCCTCGTGATTGGCACCTCGTGTGAATGAGGGGTCACCACTTTGGGCTGCTCCTTTTCAAGCGCTCCTCTCTCCCCGCATTCACGCTGGAACATTCTTTCTTTAAAGCGTCTGTCTTTCTCTCCCCACCATTGTGTCTGGCTCCTTCCTCCACTCTTGCCTTTCATTCAGAGCTCTGCCCGCCTCCCTCGGGACCACTTTCTTCTCCTCTCTTTTTTTCCTTCCCTTTTCTTCTTCTATTCAGTTCCTCTTTTTTTCTATTCTTTTGCCTCTTTTGTTTTAATCCTTTCTTTTTTCCTTTTGAATAGCACTTCTGTTTTCAAGGGAAGGGAGAAGTTAGAGAAGTTGGGAAAGATGTTTTTTCCTCTATTGCTGTAAGAACACAGAGACCTCCCCTCTGCCGACACGGGTATTCTCTACCCCCTATCTGAGAGGATGGGGGTATGGGGTGGAAAGGTTCTCACTTGACAATATGTACTTGTTGCTGCAGATAAGGAACCCCAAATCAATCATCCAGGGTGTCAGACATGGCCCTGAGGCCTTTTCTGCCTTCCCTGAGTTGGGGCTGATATTAAGATGAAGTTGGATACAGATTCCTAAACCTCTCCCCTCTGTGGCCCATCCTGTCGGCAATCTTCCCTGCCCCCAGGAGCTTAGTAGAGCCATAGGAACATCATGTGGACGGAGGCCACATCATACATGCATGATAAGAACATCATGTGGACGGAGGCCACATCATACATGCATGATGATTGCTCCCACCACACTAACACACCCTCAACTACAGGAACGGTGGGGTCCATATTGACCAGACCTGGGGTGGTGCAGAGGGGACTGTCAGCTAGACAGCCCTCCCCAGTAAAGGACCTGCCCTCTAAGGGTTGGTAGGCTGTGCTAACACATCCTTTGTGACAGGGACATAAATGTTCTGAGGACTAGTCAGAGGGAATTTTAAATGTCACCTGGGAGCGAGATCTCGAGCATTCACTTCGGTTTCCCTAAATCATCAAAAGCAGCTCAGTCGTTCCTTCTCTGTAGGCCTCTCTGTTTCCCTTAAAGTGGCAATGGGGGCTCCCGAGAGCTGGGCCTGGTTAGCTCATTACTGCATGGATGGAGCAGGAGAACCGAGGCAGGGCCACGATGTATATGATGCAGGGGGTCACCCCTCACTGGACTGAGTGGCCAGACTCCCTTCCAGCTATGTTTAGGCTGCAGTTTTCAGGTCTCTGCCTGTTCAGATCTCCATTCTCACCCCCAGCAGGTATATTAACAGAGAAATGGCCTTCCCTTCTTGGTCTCCCTGTAGACCAGGCTGGCCTTGAACTCACAGAGATCCACCTGCCTCTGCCTCCTGAGTGCTGGGATTAAAGGCGTGTGCCACCACACCCAGCTCTTCCCTTCTTAATATACCTGCTGAGCTCCTGTAGGACCTTCAGACACCTGCTCAGGCATCATCTCCCCCTTTACCCCCCAGGTCATGTTAATCACACCCTCCTTCCTTTGTCCTCTGAGACTTTCATGTTGATAGTTACCCAGTTGCTGTCGTAGCCACCCTTCTCCTGTTGCTCCTCAAAGCAGGGACTCTTGTCATCTTTGTCTTTTTTGAATTCCCAGAAGAATGCTATGCCAGCCAGGCTCGGTGGCACATGCCTGGAGTCCCAGCCCTCAGGAGGCAGAGGCAGGTGGATCTCTGTGAGTTCAAGGCCAGCCTGGTCTACATAGTGAGTTCCAGGACAGCTGGGGCTCCAGGGAGACCCTGTCTCAAAAAGACGGACGGACGGACAGAAGGAAGGAAGGGAAGGAGGGAGGGAGGGAGGAAAAGAATGGTATACCATCCACATTCACCTAATCTTGGTCATTCAAAAGTGACCTCCAAAGCTTTGAATCTGGGAAGCTGAGAGTAACAGGTGACTTCAAGAGCAGAAGCAACTTGTTTAGACCAGGTGAAGGTTGATCATAGTTGATAGGAAGGAACAGTGTTAGGCCTGGGGTGGATGGAAGCACAAGAGACTCAGCGAAGTCAAGACTGTGGAAACCAGAGGTGGCTACTGAGGGAGCCCACACAGGCAAACAGGACAGGGGCCTGGCCTGACCCCAGGCAAGGCACCCAGGGAGAGGGCAGCCACACTGGCAAAGCTTCTTTATATGGCAAAGACCATTGAGCGATGAGAGGGAGGCACCAAAGGTCACAGAACCTGGTCCAGGAGGCACTGGAAGATCCCTGGTCATGGGTAGAGAGAATGGAGCCTGACCTGCTCGACTCTGGCCTGTTGTGGTGCAGTGAGAATTGGAGTATGTATGGGGGTGGGGCTCAGGGATAAGCCTGAGGTAAGGGGCCTGGGTTAAGCAGGGTAACTGCGGGCAGAGATGGGGCCAGCTGTGTCTAGGAGGAGGGAGAGCATCTGTTTGGAAGATGCTACCTGTTCTGGGTCCTGGGGCCACAGGGGATCTCCATCTGCCTGGAGATGAAAGGAGAGCAGAGGGTCAGGGACAGAGTGTGGGCGGACTTTAGAGTCCAAGTGGGGGTAGGGCTAGACATTAACAATGCTATAATGCTGTGTGTGAGTGTGTGTGTGTGTGTGAGAGAGAGAGAGAGAGAGAGAGAGAGAGTGAGCAGGGGCCTCAGTGGATCAGCATTTCCAGAGGCCCCAGAAATAGGAGCTGTGCTGGAGGAGGGAACCTTGGGCTACTGTAGCCCAGGCAACATCAGGGAGGGGGTCAGCTGAGGGTCACCCATGAACTGCCAGGCTGCAGGTCCCGGCCACCAGAGCCTCCTAGGGCAAGCCCAGCGTGCCCCTCCATCACTTCCAGAATAAGTTCACAGTACTGCCTCTCACCCCACCTAGGGTTTGGTGAAGAATGGACTGAATTTGTCATTAGCAAAGTAAATGCAGGATCCTGACCGGTTATGAATGACAGTGCCTCATGCAGAGGGCGGGCCACTCCTGCCTTTAGGCCTCAGTCGTCAAGAAACAAGCCACTTCCTCCCTACAGAAGATTAGAGCAGGGCCAAGGAAGGGAAGGGTGTCAGGAGCTGGAAGGCGCCGAGGCTGAGCCAGGTTCTGGGGGCACAGGTTCCTCTGAGACGCCCAGCACCAGCACAGGAAGAGACAGACGTCACACAGATGCTGCGGTGCGGGAGGTAGCTCTGAAGAGGGGTTAGTGTGGAGACTGTGCTGAGCACCTACTGTGTGCAGGTTCTGAGGAGCTTTCGTGGGTGATAGAGATGAATGGCTCGTCCCCTACAGTGTGTCTCCCTCAGTGGAGACTGCCATGGGCTTTGGGACCGGGGCCTAGGTGGGGCAGGTAGTACCAGGCCAAGCAGTGGGGCCACCACTGCTTGGCCTGGTACTACCTGCTTCTCAGAACACCCGCTGGCAAACTCCAGCCTGCCAGGGCTGGTGTGGGTGACCAGCAGGTTATTCCGGTTTGGGCAAGAACATTTCCTGACACCCGGCATGACACTCAGTGCTGCCCTGCCTGGAGATGAAAGGAGAGCAGAGGGTCAGGGACAGAGTGTGGGCGGACTTTAGAGTCCAAGTGGGGGTAGGGCTAGACGTTAACAATGCTATAATGCGGGGCTGGAGAGATAGCCTAGCGGTTAAGAGCACCGACGCTCTTGCAGAGGACCCGGGTTCGATCCCCAGCACCCACATGGCGGCTAAGAACCGTCTGTAACTCCAATTCCAGGAGAACTCCAGTTCCAGGGGAATCCGAGACCCTCTTCTGACCTCCGCGGCATTGCACGACACGGGTGCACAGACCTGCATGCAGACAGTACATTCATACACATA
>VZQC01011735.1:483695-548693 GCA_009823505.1 Rhizomys pruinosus | reverse complement strand
CTTTCTTCTTTCTTTTAGACTGGCAGTATAGCCCGGGGTGTTCTGGAACTCACTGTGTACTCAAGCTAGTCTTGAACTCCTGATCCTCCTACTTAGCACTCTGAGTACTAAGACTACGAGTATGGGCCACTACACCTTGCGCCAACTTGTTTTGTTTGTGTGTGTTTTGGTTTGGTTTGTTTTGAGACAGGGTCTCATGTATCCCAGACTGGTCTTGAGCTATGTAGCAGAAGATGACCTTGAACTTCTGACCTTGCCTCCATCTCCCAGGTGCTAGATCACTGGCATGTGCCACAACATGGCAGTGCCAATAATCAAACCTGGGCCTTCATGCGTGCTAGGCAAGTGCTCCACCAGCTGAGCTACATCCCCAGCCCTAACCTGCTTTTTAAATTACCTTTACAGTCGTCCCTCAGTATCCGTGAGGAATTATATAAAATGACGTAGTATTTGCACACAGCCCACACATACCCTCCGTGTGATTTAAATCATCTCTAGATGACTTATAATAATACCTAACATAATGTAAATGCTGTGTAAATAGCTGTTATATTGTGTTTAGGGGATAATGACAAGGAAAAAAAGTTTGCTTGTGTTCAGTAGAGATGCAGCCATCTAGGCCTAAGTGCATGGAACACATCCGTGACAACAGAATGGTATTTCTTGCCCTTAATATTTTCCAACTTCCTCCTCTTCCTCCTCTTCCTCCTCTTCCTCTTCATCCTCTTCCTCCTCTCCCTCCTCTTCCTCCTCCTCCTCCTCCTCCTCCTCCTCCTCCTCCTCCGCCACCACCACATCTCTTGTATGCTAGCAGCATATACTCACTGTGTGGCTCAGGATGACTTTGACTTTCCATTCCTCCTGCCTCTACCTCCCAAGTGCTGGAATTATCTTTTTCTTTTTGCTATTTTGAGACAGAGTCTTACTTTGCTGGTCCCACATTTGTGGTAATCCTGCTTCGGCCGCCTGAGTGCTGGGATTACAAATGTGAGCATGTACCCAGCTTTCTTTTTTTTCTCTGTCTTTAATTTTCAAATAAAGGGAAATGGCCAAGTGTGGTGGCACACACCTTTAATCCCAGCACCTGGGAGACAGAAGCAAGCAGATTGCTGTGAGATCAAGGCCAGCCTGAGATAGACTACACAGTGAGTGTTAGCTGGGGCTATGTAGTGAGACCCTGCCTCTAAATGAATAAATAAATAAATCTAGCCATTTGAAAAGTTTTATTCTTTTTTTTTTTTTTACAATTTCATACGTGCCCACCCCCAAATTCCCCTTTCCACCCCCCCAGACAACCCCCAACTCATTCCCCGCCCACCTTCATGTCTCCTGTTGTAATCCACTGGGTCTAATCAGTGCTGGCTTCTGCTGTTGGGCTGATCTTGTGTCAGTCACCACTGGTGTAGGAGTTCATACACAGTGGTATCTCCAGAAGACAGCATTTCTTGGCACTTCTCCCCATCTTCCACAATGTTCCCTGATCCTTGAGGGTGGGAGGGTAAATCCAACTAAGTTGTTTATTTATTATTTATCCAGTGTGTCAGTGTGTCTGTGTCTGTGTCTTTAGATCAAAGAACACCTTGCAGGCATCAGTTCTGTCCTCCCACCATGTGGACCCAGGGACTGAGCTCAGGTCATCAGGCTTGCTCAGCAAGCCTTTCCTCGCTGAGTCATCTTGCCGGCCCTCCTCTGGAGTATTTTCAGTCCATTGTTTGTCAAGCCCTTCCATGAAGACACCATGGATACACAGAGCCAACTAGGCCCTACTGCCACATGTGTGCTATCACAACATTGTCGTAGCTACAGAAATGGTTGTCCAGGCTCCTAAAGGCTGCCTCCCTCTCTGGAGATTGGTAGCCCAAGGGGCCAGGCTTTGAGGAGCAATGCTTCATAGCCATCCTTAACCTTCCTGTGCTTCTGCTTCTTCTTCATAACACACGTTGATAGAACTAATACCAGCCACACTGACTTCAGTCAGGATGAAGTGAAACAATGCGTTTAGAAGTGCCCAGGCTGGCACTGTATCCCAGGACAGTCAACCAGTCTGCCACCAGCCAGCACTAGCACTTTGCCACCAGAATAAGAGAGAGATACACATGTGCAGCAGACGACAGGCCAGAGCAGCACCTGGTAGTGGGTGTCCAGTGATATCAGGCCTGGGAAGGGCTTTGTAAAGTGTACAGCACTGTACCCAGGTGAATGAATCTGCTCATTCCCTGCCTCACCTGACTTGGAGGCTAAGTTGACATTGTCTTCTTCAGTAACTCTTCATGTTATTTATTTATTTATTTATTTATTTTGACGGGGGAATCTTTTTGAGACAGGGTCCAGCTGTCCTGGGACTCACTGTGTAGACCAGGCTGGCCTTGAACTCACAGAGATCCACCTGCCTCTGCCTCCCGAGTGCTGGGATTATAAGCGTGCGCCACCACTCCTGGCTTTCTTCATCTTATTTTCTGAGACAAGTTCTCTCGCTGAACCTTAGAGCTTTCTAATTTGGCTAGACTGGCTGGCCAGCAAGCCCGAGGGATCTTCCTGGCTCTGCCTCCCTAGCCTGGGGTTACAGGTGCATGCTACTCTGCTTGACTTGGTGGACATGTACTTGGGATGCAAACTCAGGTCCTCATGCTTACATAGCAAGTACTTCACAGACTAAGCTATTTCCCCAGCCTGCTCACTACCCTAGTCTTTCTGAGTCTTGAAAGCACTTGCTTTTCCCCCTGTAGTTTGGCACCTAGAGAGGAGAGACTCCACTGAGCCTGCAGCCCAAGTGCTCAGAACCGGGGCCTTCCAGCCAGTGCTTGCCAGAGCTAGGAGGAGGTGCCCCTTGTTCCCTGGCTAGGCATGGGTAGTTTACAAGCAGGAAGTTTCCTGGGCTCTCGGGTTTGGAGGTGAAGGTCAGCAGGGGTGTGAATCTTGGACCCTGCCTTTATTCCTGTGACCCTTTTGAGCTGTTGCCAACGTTATTAGTAAGTCTAGCTGCCATTCGGCCATTCACTGGGACAGAGAAGGAAGCCCAGTGATCCCAGACACCCAGACAGATGTCAACATTCTGAGAAGGAGAGTTGGGTGGATTTTTTTTTTTTTTTGAGGATGGGGGTGGTGAGGTGGAGGTTTGTCTTCTTGGTTGAGCTCAAGGTCTCATGTCCTAGACTGGCCTTGAACTCTCTATATAGCTTAGAATGAACTTGAACTTTTCAGCCTCCCAAGTTTTTCTCTTTCTTTCTTTCTTTCTTTTTTTTTTTTTTGGCTGCTGCCCTGGAATTTGTTACATAGACCAAGCTGGCCTTGAATTCACAGAGATCCACCTGCCTCTGGGATTAAATCCAAGTACTGGGATTAAAGTTGTGCCCCACCATGCCTGCCTCTCCCAAGTTTTTTAAGACAGGATCTCACTCAATTTGGCCTCAGACTTGTAGCAATCCTCCTGCCTCAGCCTCCCTAGTGCTGGGATCACAGCTGGAGTTGCCACAGTTTGCCTGAGAGCTGGGTTTTATACCTATTTAGAAATAGCTCTTTTGTGCGTTGAGCCTGGATGAGTGGTGAGTTTTCAGAAGGGAGCCAGCCTTAGCACCTACCCCCTCTCCTGGAGCACAGGGGTCCTCTTCAGACCCCATTGGCACTGAGCCTGGTTCCCTCGTCCCCTGGAAGCCCAGGGACTCCCTCCAAGGCTGAGAACTTCAGCTTGAATTTACTGCGGGCTAGAGATCATTTCCGGTGTCTCTCCTACATACGTGCTCTGCTTTCTACTGGGTCCATGTTCCTGTCACTGCTTCGTGGGATATAGACCCTTTTAGTCTTTGTTACGGTATGTCAAATATTTGGGGACTCTAGGTGATCCGTACTGCATATGTCTATCTGTTGTGATGGTGAAAGCTGGGAATGACCATTTCTCAAGCAGCCAACCTGTGGATTCTGAACATTCCAGGTCTTTAATCCCCGCCAACCTGTGGGAGAAGCAGTTGGGACCCCTGAGGCTCTAAGAGATAAAGCAACTCGCCTGAAAGGCTGCACAGCTAGAAACTGGCTGAGCTAACTTAGTTTCCCTGAATCAAGAGGTCCTACCTATTCCTGTGGCCTCCCCCAACAGCCGGGAGAGCCAGGAGGAAACTCCTGCTCCCAGAGAAGGCAGGCATTCATGTGGTTTGACATTACTGATGCTAAAAATCATTTTGGCATTTAGGCCACACACACACACACACACACACACTTTTTTTTTTCTTTTTTTTTATCTTTTCAAGACGGGGTCTCCCTGTAATTGCAGCTGTCCTGGAACTCACTCTGTAGACCAGGCTGGCCTTGAACTCACAAAGATCCGCCTGCCTCTGTCTCCCAAGTGCTAGGATTAAAGGCGTGCGCCACCACGCCCAGCTACACACACATTTTTCTGTGAGTATCTGGGCATACACAATACACATGGATGAAAGCCAACACCTTGCTCCACTTCATAAGCTCCTGTGTGCCATCCTTCATGATCCAGGTTGGAGAAGAAACTGGTTCCTGGTCTGGGTACCTCCGCCCCCCATCCATCAGCCTGCCTTCTTCCAGGGACCTCCCCTAAGGCCTTCTCCTGGCTCTTGCCCTCTTCCGACCTGTCTTTTGCAGATGCCCCTGCCCACCTTTCTCCAGCCTGCGGCAGCCATGCCCCCTCAGCCCCCTCCTCTGTTAGGCCTGGTACCTGCAGACCAAGTAACACCTGGTAAACATTCCCTAACATGGCTCCAGCCTCCTGCTCCTGTCTTCCCTGAGCCTTCACTCATGCATGTCCCTCCCCAGCTAGACCGTGGGGTCAAGGTGAGTGTTGTAGACTGTGGCCTTCCAGTCCTTGCACAGAGGGCCTCCCCTCATCTCGCTATGTGGAGGTCCCTTTCATCAAGGTATTGGAGAACCAATAGCTCTGCTTCTGGCTCCCACCTGCCACCAATTGCAGCGAGAGTGGCCAGCCACGTGTGCCTGACTCTGCCTGTGTGTACGGTGTGAGCTCTTTGCTCAGCCGTCCCTCCCCTTGCTGACCCCTGAGGCAATACGTGAATGAGAGGCGTTCTTACTCCTCTCCTGGCAGAAATCCGGACCTGACTTGGGTGTGTGGGTGACTGCGAAATAAATGTTGATTACAGTGCTTGCTTGGAGAGGTAACTCTGCGAGGGACAGTGCAGGGAGGGGAGCCCCAGGATGAGTCACACTGGCTGCCATGAGAGAGGAGAGCGCTCCTGGCCCGGCCCCAGTTCTCACCTGTCCTCTGTCTGCTGCTATTCTGTGCTTTTTACTTTCCTTACTTCACCCTGTGCCTCCAGCCTGGGCCAGCCCTTGTCCCCACTCCATCTGTCAGAGGCGGCTTTCTCCCCTCACTAGGCCCCTGCAGCTCCTTCACCAACCTTCCTGTAGTGAACCTCACATCTGTCTCATTTATCCACCCTAGGAAGTGGAATCCGATGTCCTGTGTCATAGGTCAGGCCAGCAGGGTGGGACTGGGCCGGACTGCAGTCTGTTCTGAAGATTAGGCCAAGTCCGCTGTCTCCCACGGCACTGGCTGACATGGGAGAACATTCCCAATCACTTAAATTTGAAGGGCGGAAAAAAAAAAAAAAAGCAAAGTTCCTCTGCCCTATTGTGGCACCGCACACTGTCTGATATTCTGCACTTCTGTTTTGTGGTGCCTCTGAATCTTGTCTATAACAAACTGTGAGCTCCCTAAAATTGAAGATCATTGTGAACTGCCAGCACCCAGCACCCACCTGGTCCTTGGAGCAGGCAGGAATGATAGCAGTAGCTCCCATCTTTGGAGTCCTTACTGTGCACCAGCCTTTCTGTCAAATGCATTATTTCCCTCACTTCTTATTTAAAAGCTGGGTATGAGATCAGACCCAGCCACCACTTAATCTAGGATCCTTGACCCCAGGTCACTCAGCTCTTCTCTGCCTCATTTCCTCCTCTAAAATGGGCACTTTCATCTTCGCTCACTTCCTTTTCCTTTCCTTTCCTGTTCTGTTGTGTCCTGTCCTGACTTCTTGACAGGACTGTTCTTTTTTCAAGATGGGGTCTTGCTGTGGAGCCCCGAGCTGGCCTCAACCTTGTAGCAGTCCCCTTGCCTCAGCTTCCCAAGTGCTGGGATAACAGGGATGGGACTGGCACGTCCTGCTTATCAAAAGGGGTTTTTGCTATCAGGGTGCACCGTTGCGCGTCTATGTCTGGCAGTTCCTGCCAGGGGCTCACACAGCGTTTGGGCCCCTTCCTTCTTCTCCATGTCACTGACGTTTCCCAGGGGACTTGATACCATTTTCCACCAACCTATATTTTCTCTCACTTGGAGATGCTGGGGTCACTGCCGTAATCGGCTTGCTTGCTTTTCTTTGGTAAATCTGTTCCCGGACCTTTGTTTCTCCTGTCGTTTCTGATCACTGCAGATTAAACACAGTAGTGGAGCTGCCGGAAGGAGGCTGGGCTCAGGGCTGCGATGACCTGGCTCCTCCCTGGAGCTGGGGGTGGTGGGGATAAGTGACTAGAAGCTCAAGTTGTATCCCTGGCTATGTGACTCAGAAAAGTACCAGCTCCTCCAAGCCTCAGTTTGCCTATCTGTAAAATAAAAATACAGATGTTCTTGCCTGTACCACTAACAGGAGTTCAGTCTGTAGGAGCTGGAAAGATACTGGAAAGAGAGACAACCCTCAGTTCTGCCTTCCACTCCAGAGAAGTCCAGGACTTTTGATAAAGAGGGAACTTAGATTTTTTTCATCAGTGCTGGGGTCATCTTGCATGCTAGGCAAGTAATCTACCACTGAGTCATACTCCAAGCCTTAAAAAGGGGGAGTCTTGAAGAATTGGTGATTTCCATCACCTGTTTAGAGGGAGAGCAGCTACGCAGTAAGGAAGGCAAGGTGGGCCTGGGAGGGGCACCTCAGGGCCCTTGTATGGCTGGGGTTTTCCCACCTCAGACCACATGGGGCCTGTCTTGGCCATGCTGCAGGCCTTGTCCTTGGCTCCATCCTGGCAGGACCTCAGACTGCTCTTAGACATCTCTCCCAGTGAGCTCCTCTCCCAGATATGTTTTCTTCTTTCCACCTTTGAGGTCACTGAGGGAATCCTCCTTCTAGCAGGCAGAAGGTCCGTTCTGGGATGTTTCTTTCTTTGCAATCCTGGGGCTCTGACCCTCGGAAGACTCAAGGGAAGGAAGTCTGAGACTGAACTGGAAAGAGCCGGGGCTGACGGACTTGGGTTTCTTTTCTCTTCCTTTTTTCTTTTCTTTTCTTTTTTCTTTTTAAACAAGAGATAAATAAAATGCCACCGTGAGATGGCAAGAGAACATTGGAGGAGATAAAAGGAGAGTAAAAGAGAGCAAGAGGCCGGGAGCAAGGGACACGGGGAGACCTGGACTCTACACCACGACAGGAGAGATGAAAGAAGAGAGAAAGAGATGAGATGGGAATGCAAGACCGAGTGGCAGAGCGGAGGGTGGGGTTGCCATGGAAACTGAAGAGGGGAGCAGTAGAGGGAGAGGAAGACGGGATGGAGAAGGCGGAGGGCTCTGCAGGGGAGGGGCCTGAGAGGAGGCTGGGTGAGGAGGGAAGGAAGCCACGAGAGAGCCCTAGGTGCACATAGGCTGGTTAGAGAGGCAAGCACAATCCTGACAGCCTGTTCTGTCCTGTCCTGCCCACATCTGACCAGCGGGGAACCTGCTCCACCCTGCCTATAGGAACTGCCTCAGTTTCCATATCTGTAAGATGGAAATGTTATTTCCCTCCCCCAAAGCACTGCTCATAGTTTTAAAGGAATTATGTTCATCCAGGGGCCTGACAGAATTCAAGCCCAGTAAGTGTTCATGCTGTTCCCTCATTTGTGGTTCTTATCTTTGTCCCTTGAACTTATGAACCAAAGTTTTGTTTGTTTTTCCCTGTTACATTATGCTGGTGATTTTTTTTTTTTTTTTTGTCCAGCATAGATAACATCCTTGTTTGAGGAGAACATGTGCTTTTAGCTTCTGGAATTAGAGGAAAGACAAGGAGCCTTCCAGAAACTCAGCCCACTGTCCTTCCCCCTGGGAAGCGGAACTGGTCTTGCTGCTCAAGGAGAGGAAGGCCAGGCCTGGGCTTTCCATCTGGCCTCTTTCCAAGCTGGACTCAGCAATGGCCTCTTCTTTCTTCACCCTTGAGTCTGGGTGTTCTCAAAAGGCCATTCGTTTCCTGTGTATGTCTGTCTGCCTTGGGAAGTCTGTCATCTAACCGGGATGCCAGATACTAAGCAAGTAATTATCCTAACACATAAGTCATCAACAAGCCCTTAAAACTGTGATAAGGTTGGAGAAGCAAAAGGGGATATGACAGTTTTGGTTGGGACTTGTGTGAAGCTCAGGCCACCCTTGAACTTCCAGGTGTCAGGACAGCAGGTGTGCACCACCACACCTGACAAGGAAAAGTTTTAAACTTAGGGGCTGGGGGTGGGGGAACGTCACCTGCACTGAAAGTAGAAGGCTGAGGAACAAGACAGAACATTCCGAGCACATGGAACTGCACGTGCAAAAGTCGATTGCAGACAAGGTCTATTATGGAAAATGAACAAGCCTCCCACAAGGCCAGTACATGAAGAGGAAGGGGAGAGTGACGTGCAGTGAGGTGACTGCACAGGCAGGGACAAGCTGGTCAGGGAGGTCCTTTGATTACAAACTCGAAGTGGGTGTGGCATCAAGGCTGCCACGTCCTGCCTGATTTGTGTGCACGTGGCACTTGTCAGGGCTCTCTCCCTTGACAGACTGGTTTAGCATTTAGCACATCTCACCCTCAGAGCCCTGGGCAGTGCCCTGCTCACAGCTCTAGAACATGGGTTGTTACATTGGAGAGAGCTCCCAGGTTAGTCCCGCAGTGGTAGCAGGAGGGTCCCCAGAGCTTGAGCTCTGTGGTGAAGGTTCTGAAACCAAGCAGGGTAGCTCAGGCAAAGGGTCTCCACCAAAGCTGCTGTCCAGCCATAGTGAGCTGTGTCCATTCTTTATAGTAAAGAAAAAGACCTATCTTCCATAGGTATATATATTGTCAAGCAGAAGGTTCAGGGGCCTGGCTTTGGGGTTCTGATGACTTCAAAGCAGAGGCTGCATATCACTAAGTTCGAGAGGACCCTGAAGGTCTTGTTCAGTCATTCATTCTTTGGGGTTTTTTTTTGTTTTGTTTTGTTTTTTTTGGTCTTTTCGAGACACAGTCTCCCTGTAGTCCCAGCTGTCCTGGAACTCACTCTGTAGACCAGGTTGGCCTTGAACTCACAAAGATCTTCCTGCCTCTGCCTCCCAAGTGCTAGGATTAAGGCATGTGCCACCACGGCCAGATTTGGGGGGTCATTTTTTTTTAAGATAGGGTCTCCCGGTAGCCCCAACTGACCTGGAACTCACTATGTAGACCAGGCTGGCCTTGAACTCACACCCACCTGCCTCTGCCTCCCAAGTCCTGGATTTACCATGTCACCTGGTCATTCATTCTTGTCCCTGTGGTTGCTGTCTTCCTCCATTCCCCTTTTCCTGAGCTGGTATCTTTCACACATTCCTGTCCTCTCTGTTCCCTGTGATCGATGTCCACTCTCTGCAGAGGAGAAATCATCCATGTAGTTATAGTTAGGAATCAACATGATTGTCCCAGATAGGTTTCCCCAGAGAAACAGAAATAAGACAGTATAAATATGAGAAAGTGCATTATTGCAGGATATACTCAGATTTATTTTAAGAAATTGGCTCATGGGGCTGGAGAGATGGCCTAGCAGTTGGGAGCGCAGACTGCTCTTGCAGAGGACCCAGGTTCGATCCCCAGCACCCACTTGATGGCTGAGAACTGTCTTTGGCTCCAGTTCCCTGGGAATCTGACACCCTCTTCTGACATCTGCGGCATTGCACGACAGGAGTGCACGGATCTGCATGCAGACAGTACATTCATACACATAAATAAAAATTAAAAAAATTAAAAAAAAAAAAAAGAAATTGGCTCATGGCAGTCGTGGGGACCAGTAAGTCCAAAATTGTATAGCAGGCCAGGAGGGTGGAAATTTGGGCAGTATTTGTAGGTTATAGTCTTGAGGCAGAATTCCTTCTCTAAGAAATCCCATTTAAAAAAAAAATTCTAAAGCCTTCACCAGATTAAATGATCCCCACTCATTATGGAGATGTTTACCTGTTTAACTTAATGTCAAGTGAGTTTAAATGTGGAATACATCTATAGTATACATTGTTATTGTTGTTCTTTCAAGAGTCTCCTTGTAGCACCAGTTAGCCTGGAAGTTACTATGTAGATCAGGCCTTGAGCTCACAGAGATCTATTTATGGCTGCCTCTACCTCCCAAGTATTCCACCACATCTGACCCCTATAACATACTTTCACAACATTTTTTTTTTTTTTTTTTTTTGTCTTTTTGAGGCAGGGTCTCCCTGTAGCCCCAGCTGTCCTGGAACTCACTATGTAGACCAGGCTGGCCTTGAACTCACAGAGATCTGCCTGCCTCTGCCTCTGCTGCTATTAAAGATGTATGCTCTTTCCAATCCGCCATCTGTGGTGGAATCACTGCCAGGATGCAGATTTTTGTAAAGACCCTGACAGGGAAGACCATCGCTCTTGAGGTTGAACCCTCGGACACTATAGAAAATGTAAAAGCCAAGATCCAGGACAAGGAAGAAATTCCTCCTGATCAACAAAGGCTGATCTTTGCTGGTAAGCAGCTGGAAGATGGACAAACTTTGTCTGACTACAATATTCAAAAGGAATCAACTCTTCACCTTGTATTGAGACTTCGTGGAGGTGCTAAGAAAAGGAAGAAGAAGTCTTACACCACTCCCAAGAAGAACAAGCATAAGAGAAAGAAGGTGAAGTTGGCTGTCCTGAAATACTATAAGGTGGATGAAAATGGCAGAATTAGTCGCCTTCACCAAGAGTGCCCGTCCGATAAATGTGCTGCTGGAGTGTTCATGGCCAGCCACTTTGACAGACATTACTGTGGCAAGTGCTGTCTGACTTACTGCTTCAACAAACCAGAAGACAAATAATTGTGTACGAGTTAATAAAAGACGGGAACTGAAAAAAAAAAAAAAGATGTATGCTACCACACCCTGCATAATTTTTTTTTTTAATGAGCAGCTAGGCACCATTGCTTAGACGTGATAACACATAAAATTGACCATCACTGGCTGGGAGATGTTGCTTGGTGGTAGGGTTTCTCTAATATGCACGAGGCCCCAATACCACAAAACAATAAAAAGCATCACATCAGGCAAAGGAAGATCTGCCCCAGAGCATGTCAAAGAAGCAGTACCGACACAAATCTTAAAAGGGAGAGAAAGTCACCCAGTGAGAGGAGAGGACCTAGTGTGTGCAGAGGCCCTGGTTAGCACCCATCAAGTATGCAAAGGGTAGAGGGGCAGCAGTAGGGCAAGGACAGTCTTGGGCAGCAGGCTAAGGCATGGGTACTTCGTGCTTTAGGCCAGAGGCTTTCCTGGGTGTCCAGATTGGAGACCTGCATTCTAGCCTTGCCTTGCCAGCATCTTACTGTGTAACTTCCTTTCCTGGCCTGTTTCCACGTTTTTTAAAAAGAAAGCATGGAAGGCCTGGCGTTGTGTGCGCACCTGTAACCCACCCCTGGGGAACTGAAGCAGGAAAGTCGTGTGCTGAAGGCCTGTCTGGGCTACAAAGTTAAATCTCTGGTTCAGGGTCTGAGCCAGACATGGTTTCTGCTCAGGAGGATGAAATAGGAAGGATTGAATGTGCCCACTGGTTCAAGGCCAGCCTGGGCAACACAGAGAGGCCGTCAGAAAAGAACAAGGCCTAAACTATTTCAGACCCTCTTATGGTTTATGGACTCCTAGAGTTGGACCTCAGAGAAAAGGAGAAGCTGAGGCAGAGAGAATCCAGCTATACTTCCGCAGGGCCCCTGGCTGCTGAGGGAAGGCTGTGGCTGACAGAAGCGAGACTGAGGCAAGGAATCCGAGACTTGCACAATGGTTCAGCTTTGGGCTTTCGCTTCCTCTTCCTCTCTGAGGATGTGAGCAGTTTACCTTTGATTCTACCATGAGGACAAACAGGGTGAAGCCAGGAGGGAGGTTTCACTACCGGGTGAATTCCCACTAGTGTTTCTTCAGTTGTGTGCCAGGAACTTCCGTTTCCTCTTTCCACCCTAGCTACCTGTGCTGCCCCACCCTAGGACCAGCCTCTCCAGCCACCAGAGCCTGGGCTCCCAGAGGCCAGGGGCCCACCTCCCAGTAACCTCACCTCCCAGTAATACAAATGGGGACATGGCTAGAAAGGGGCCACGTCCTGTGGGTCTTCATGTCAGACCCTGAGACTTCCTCCTTCTTGCTCCCTGCAGGCCTGAACTGTTCCCCACCCACCTCAGGCTGCACCTCCTGCCTCCCACAGATCTCATTCATGCTCTGCCAATTGGTGTAAGCTTTATTTTGCTCCTACTATATACGCTGGCAGCACCTGAGCAGTGCTCCATAAATGTGTTATCAGTGGTTCAGTTGAAGAAATGGAGACCAAAACCTCTAAGCGACTTCCTGGTTCAAGGCCTAGAGGAAGGGCACTGGGCTTCCCAACATCAGCCCTGGACATTGCCTGGGCCTTCAGGACATAATCAGCAAATGAAGTCAGGTCAGGTGGTGGTGCAGGGAAGCCACGGAGCAGCTCTGCCTTTGCTTTTCAAAAGCCCCCAAGTCAGAGATTATCGGGCCACCAAATGGCCCTTATCCTGCCACCCACGCTCCACCCACCAACAGTGTCCCAGGCAACACTGGCCCCTGTCACTGTCCAGAGCCTTCCTATTTGTAGATGGGGGTGAGAGGGTCTCCAGGAAGGACAGAATCTGCTAGAGCAGTGAGAGATGAGGGGTGCTCGGCTGCATCTTGAAGGGACCCTGTGCGGCAGGCAGGCGGGTTGAGGACGGCCATGCTCCAAGGCTCCAAGGAAGCCCTTGTGCCCATTTTAGAGATGGGGACACTGAGACCCCTGAGAGGCCAGGTGACTTGCTCAGAGTTTTGGAACTTATCAGTGTTCATGGGAGTCATAGTGCAGTGGAGAAAGGAAAGGCGCTTTTGGAGTAACTGAGAAGCTCCGGGCCTGGGACCCTGTTTCGGGTGGGCAAGGTCTCCTGCTAGGCCCTCTGGCCCAGGGGTGAGGCAGAGCCCTGGGAAATGGGGCAGTACTGGGATTCTGTGTCACTCCAGGTCCCCTCCCCCTCCCCTGCCTTTGTTTCTTGGCCTTCACAGTGAGTCAGTCTCTCCTTCTCTCTCTCTCCCTCCCCCCTCTCTCTCCTCCCTCTTTCCTTTCCTTCCCCACCCCCAGCATTACTACACCACTCTGGCAGCTATTTGTTTATTATCAGGCCTTTAACATTTTCTTCCTCTGCACTCTGGGGAAGGAGGCGGTTACCCCTTTGGAGGCAGAGCTGCATACACTAATGGACGCCCCATCGCTAGCCATACACAGGAGAGCACAGGGTCCACTGAGATCTTCTGTCTGGAACACTGTCAGGAGCTTTGGTTGAAGCCCCAGTATAAGTGATAGAGAAAGGTGTTGCCCTGAGATGGGAGGTGCCATTGGGCACCCTAGGAGGCTGTGCAACCCCCTGGGTTGTGTGGTTCCCTGTGGGCTCTCCTCCAGCCTTAGGCAGTTCCAGCCAGGGCATCAAACCGAGGGTCGAAGCCTGGGAGAAGGAGCCAGAGGAAGTCGTACAACTGAACCTGAGGCTGGCCTAAAGAAAGAGGGAGCTGGGTTGGAGGTCGCCTCCTCTGCTTATCTCCTGGGCAGACAGAGCATCTTTTCTCACCCACCCTCTGCCTCAACAGAGCCCCTTCTATACACACACATAACTCTCTCTTTCTTTCTCTCTTTCTCTTTCTCTCTCTCTCTCTCTCTCTCTCTCTCTCTCTCTCTCTCTCTCTCTCTCTCCATCTGGTGAGAGGGCTCTGTGAGCCCCTGCTCTGTCCTATCAGGAATTCCAGTCACTGTGACTTAGGCACCATCCCCTTGGCTGTGGTAGGGGGCTGACCACCTCACCTGTAGAGCTGCTATAGGATTAAGGGCTGGAGTCCTCAGTAATGATAGGCTGTGACGCTTCTGCCAAGTCTGTGGCTTGTGAGTGATACCTCTTAAGCCCCCATCTGTGACCCTCAAAGAGCAAGGAGTCAGGCCATCATCAAAACCACCCCATTTGCCTGGAATAGGCATGATTTGTATCTTGAATGTGTGACAGTAAGGAGCGGGTCCTTATTGGAGGGGACCCTGGTTCGGATAGTCAGTGACATGATTACTCTGCAGAAGCAACCAGACGTGTGCTCCAGCTCCCTTAGGCAGTGTGGCCCATGGTTGCCCTCTTGTCTCTCTGTGATGTGACCTCTGCCCCATTCTCTTGGGGCTACCAGGATGGGATGACAGCTGGTATTAGACTTCTGAGGAAACCCACATTTCTCATCTTTGTCTATTTCAAGTAAAAAACTCATTCTCCTTCCATAGGAGGTGAAGAAACAGATTTGGGACAGGTTAGGACTTGGCCCATCTGGGATTGATCTTGGAACTCAGCCTAAATTCTTTTGTGTTTTTGTTCTTTTTCTGTTTTAGTTTGGCTGGCCAAAACAATACCGAGGATGACTTTGAACTCCTACCCTCCTGTTCCACCTTCCAAGTGCTGGGATTACAGGTGTGCACCATCACACCCAGCTTCCAGTGCCAAGTTCCCAGCATAGGCCTTGCCATGGTTGACCAGTCCTCCCCACGGTTCCTGCCTTTGGGGAAGTAGAGATAAATTGCTGAGTGTATTGTTTGCTCAAAACCACAGCAGACACATGGGCTGCTGCCTGGTGCTGTGTCAGAGACAGTGTGGTCTGACAGGCGGTGACACTCCCAGCTGGTTCAGGAAAGCCAGCAGTGGCTCTGGGCTCTGGGCACGGCTGTGACAAGTACAGCAGTCTCTTCTGTGGGCTCCATGGAGACAGGGGCTCTGTTCTTCACCTTGCTCTCTTCAAGCACTGGGCCTCCCACCCAGATGTAAATATATTTGTTTTGGTGGCGCACGCCTTTAATCCTACAACTTGGGAGGCAGAGGCAGGCGGATCTTTGTGAGTTCAAGGCCAGCCTGGTCTACAGTGTGAGTTCCAGCTGAGGCTACAGGGAGACCCTGTCTCCATGTAGCCAAAAAAAAAAAAGAAAAAAAAATGTATGTGTGTGTGTGTGTGTGTGTGTGTGTTTTGGGTCTGGAGAGATAGCCTAGCAGTTAAGAGCACTGACTGCTCTTGCAGAGGACCCGGGTTCGATCCCCAGCACCCACATGGCGGCTAAGAACCGTCTGTAACTCCAATTCCAGGAGAACTCCAGTTCCAGGGGAATCTGACACAGTCTTCTGACCTCCGCAGCATTGCATGACATGGGTGCACAGACCTACATGCAGACAGTACATTCATACACATACAAAAATTAAAATATATATATATTTATTTATTTTGCTGGGCGTGGTGGCACACGCCTTTAATCCTAGCACTTGGGAGGCAGAGGCAGGCAGATCTTTGTGAGTTCAAGGCCANTCCCAGCTGGTTCAGGAAGAGCCAGCAGTGGCTCTGGGCTCTGGGCACGGCTGTGACAAGTACAGCAGTCTCTTCTGTGGGCTCCATGGAGACAGGGGCTCTGTTCTTCACCTTGCTCTCTTCAAGCACTGGGCCTCCCACCCAGGATGTAAATATATTTGTTTTGGTGGCGCACTGCCTTAATCCTAGCACTTGAGGGAGTCAGAGGAGGCGGAATCCTTATGTGAGTTCAGGCCAGCCTGGTCTACAGTGTGAGTTCCAGCTGAGGACTAACAGGGAGAACCCTAGTCTCAAGATAGAAAGAAATAAAAGAAAAAAAATGTGTGTGTGTGTGGTGGTGTTTGGTATGTGTGTGTGTGTTTTGGGTCTGATGGAGAGATGCTAGCCGGTTAAGAGCGGGACTGACTGCTTGCAGAGGACACGGGTTCGATCGCCCATTGCACACACTGGCGGCTAAAACCGTCTGTAACTCCCAATTCCAGGAGATACGAGTTCAGGGGAATCTGACAGTCCTTCACTCCCTGAGTTGTCTCGTGAGCATGTGTGCACAGAGTGCACTTACTTTATATGTAGGCATACACTCAAAAAAAAAAACATTCAAACATAAAATATTAAAATATATTATATTTTTTCTAGGCTGGTTAAAAAAAAAAGCACGCTTTAAGTCCTAGCACTTGGGAGGCAGAGGCAGGCAGATCTTTGTGAGATTCAAGCCAATCCGCCTGGTCTTCAGAGGAGTTCAGGCAGCATGGGGCTTACAGGGAGACCCATTTCTGAAAAGACAAAAAAAAAAAAAAAAAAAAAAAAAAATTAGTTTGATATATATATATATATATATATATATATATACCCTTGCAATCACCAAAGCTGTGTCGAATTGGGGGCCAGAGGATGGAAAAAATCTCTCAGCCCTGTGACTGCCTATCTTCAGAAGCCCTTCCTTTGGGAATTGAGGCTGACAAATATTGTCAATTTGTTACTCTTACTTAGGGCTTTGTAGCTAACTAAACCTGCGTTGTACTCTTTGGGCTCCCATATCTTTTGTGTGTAGGTGTTTTCCTTCACTATTTTCAGATGGAGAAACTGAGGCACAGAAGTGACTAGAAGTAACTGAGGTGAGAGATTCCTAGTTGAGGCCAGCTGGGCATAAGTTAGGGAATGTCTACAAGTGGATTGTGCTGAGCGCACATAGTAGTGAGTGCCTTTAATCCCTGCACCCAGGAGCAGAGCCAGGCAGGTTTGAGATGGAGACCGGCTGGGACTACAGGGAGACCCCATCTCAAAAACCCAAACCAAAACTAAACTAAAACAAACAAAAGAAGTAGGTTTGGCTCCCTGAACTATTCCAGACAAGACCCTGAAGCCCCCAGCAGGTCTCCGTCTGACCTTCCACCAGAGGCCTGCTCTGAGCCTAATAGCTTAATCTTTGTCTGTTTCAGGGAGGCTGGATTCCTGTCTGGGGTATTTTTAGCTAGCCTCAGGAAGGGGAAGCTGCACTGAGCACGGAGGGGGAGGGAGCACCAGGCCTGGCTGATTTCCTGAGGAGGGGCTGTCTCTGCCCATGTGCCTGACCCTGGCCCTGGGAGGAGAGCAGCCAAGGCAGGCAGAAGCCACCCCACAGTGTCTGTCCTCTTCCAGCGTGTGCCAGGCACAGAGCCAGGGACCTGCGCATCTGAAACCCAGGCCTGCTTTTGGTGCTGTACAGACCTGGGGAAGCCCAGATGGGCCCAAGAACATGCAGAGAGGGCCAGGAAGCTGGTGGCAGAGCGCCCCAACAGTGCTGATGAGGTGGCACGGAAGCAGGGAGGGCACAGTGTGTAAAACGGGTTGGAAGTGCTCACAGAGCAGGAACAAACCAAGGCAGTTGGAGCCAAAGGAAAAAAGGAAGCTTCTGTGCTGAGCTTTGCACCTGTCACAGGGTACAGAGACATTGTTAACAAGAGCCTGTTAGATCAGAGAACGTCGCCCGAACCTAGGATCCAGTTTAACATTCAGGTCAGACAGTGGTCTCACATGTTAGCCATAGGATCTGACATGCAACTCCTGTGTATAAGTCAGTAAAAAGCTATCTTTTTATCAGTATATTCTATCAGTAGATGTAGGTATTTAAATATATAACATTTAGTTAATTAAGAAAAACATTGGGGACTGGGTATGGTGGCACAATTCTTTAATCCTAGCAGTCTGGAGGCAGAGGCAGGCAGATCTCTTTAAGATCGAGGCCAGCATGGTCTATATAATAAGACATATAGAAACTTATATAAGGGGCTGGAGAGATGGCTCAGCGGTTAAGAGCACTGACTGCTCTTGCAGAGGACCCGGGTTCGATTCCCAGCACTGACATGGCGGGTTAGAACCATCTTCAACTCCAGTTCCAGGGGAATCTGACACCCTCTTCTGACCTCCACAGCATTGCATGACATGGGTGCACCAACCTACATGCGGACAGTACACTCATACACATAAAAAATAATAAATAGGGGACTGGAGAGATAGCCTAGTGGTTAAGAGCACCAACGCTCTTGCAGAGGACCCGGGTTCGATCCCCAGCACCCACATGGCGGCTAAGAACCGTCTGTAACTCCAATTCCAGGAGAACTCCAGTTCCAGGGGAATCCGAGACCCTCTTCTGACCTCCGCGGCATTGCACGACACGGGTGCACAGACCTGCATGCAGACAGTACATTCATACACATCAGGATAAATCAATGATTGTAAAAAGAAATTTTTTTTTAAATAAAAAAGAAATATAAATTGGGTAAAGAAATTATATACCAGCCACATGTCCGGTGTGGTGGAGCACACTTTAATCCTAGACTTGGGAGGCAGAGGCAGGTGGATTCTTTGTAGTTTCAGGCAGCCTGGTCTACAGAGTGTGTTCAGGACAGCTGGGACTACGTAGAGACCACTAGATCCACTCAAAAGCAAAAAAAAAAAAAAAAAAAAAGACTTCATGTATATGGCTTGGCTTGTGATAGACATTTAATATCGGACTGACAAGTGGTGGCCAATGTTTGAGACCAACCTCAAAACCCAAGTTATTGTCGTATGTCATATTGTTTGTATCCTATAATTTTAAAATATTTTATTTATTATTTTTATTTGTGTATGAGTATATTGTCTACACATAGTAAGGGCATCCATGTCATACGATGCCTGCAGAGGTCAGAAGAGGCTGTTGGATCCCCTAGAACTGGAGTTAGGGATGGTCGTTAGCCACCACATGGGTGCTGGGAACTGAACACAGATCCTCTGCAAGAGCAGCCAGTGCTTTTTATCATTGGGGCATCTCTCCAGCCCTCGCTCATGTAGCCATGCCATCACTATTGGCAACAATTGTTTAACATCTAATTGTACAGTCCCAGGGTCTGTGCAAAAGTCATTACTCTGGCAGCACCGCCAGTAGAACTCTTGGCATATTATACATTTGAGTAGGTAGGGGTTTTTTTTAATCACTTATTAAAACAATAGTGTTTTGTTTTGTTTTGTTTGAGACAGGGTCTCCCATTAGTCCCAGCTGGCCTAGAGCTCACTCTGTAGACCAGGCTGGCCTTGAACTCACGGAGATCCACCTACCTCTGTCTCCCGAGTGCTGGGATTAAAGGCGTGTGCAACCAGGCCTGGCACTAAAGATAGTTCTTAGCTGCCATGTGGGAATCAAACCCAGGTCCTCTGAAAGAGCAGTCAGTACTCTTAACTGCTGAGGCACCTCTCCAGCCCAGAATCATTTTTTTAAATAGGGCTGGTGATATGGTTCAGCGGTAGAGAACTTGCCTAGCATGTTCAAGGGCCTGGGTCCAATCCCCAACACTGGGAAAGGAAAATAAAAAGCTGTTAAATTTCATTCATAAGTCACCAGGTATCGAAGCCCAAGCCTGTAATGCCACCACTCAGGAGGCTGAGGCTAGAAGTGCGAATATTACAGGTTAGCCTCAACTACCTAGTGACATCTTGTCTAGAAGAAAAGGTTAAAGAGTAGAGATGTCAGGTGTGGTGGCCTGCGCACACTCCAGAAGCAGAAGCAGGTGGATCTATAAGACAGTTGAAAAACCACTGACAGTTTAAAAGCCACTGAGCTGGGCATGGTAGTGCACGCCTTTAATCCCAGCACTCCGGAGGCAGAGGCAGGTGAATCTCTGGGAGTCCAAGGCTAGTCTGGTGTACAAAGTGAGTTCCAGGACAGCTGGGGCTACAAGGAGACCCTGTCTCAAAAAAAAAAAACAACAACAAAAAAAACACTGATGGGGGCTGAAGGTCAGTAGATTAAGTGCTTGCTGCACATGTATGAAGACTTGAGTTTAATCCCAGCACCCACATAAAAATCCAAGCATGGTAGCACATGCCAGTAACCCTAGAGATGGAAGGCAGAGATGGGAGGGCTCCTTGGGGTTTGCTGACCAACTAGTCTAGTCAGTCTGTGATCTCCAGGTCCAATAAAAGACCCTGTCTCAAAAAACAAGGTAGAGTACACCTGTCAGCAGTCTCTGACCTTCATACATGTGCATACCTATACCTACATGCATGCATACACCACACACACACACACACACACACACAAAGGAAAGAAAAAAAGAGTCATTAAACGGCTAGGTATGGTGGTAGGCATCTGTAATCCTAGAACTTGGGAGTCTGAGGCAGGGGGATAATGTGATTAAGGCTACACAGCAAGTTCTAGGCCAGCTACAGCTACATAGAGAAACTGGTCAAACACACAAAAGGACTCCGGAAATCTCCCCTCCCTGCTTTTACACATGGGAAGATCTGGGCAAGCAAGGCAGTAGGCTTACCTGGATGCCCTAAGAGAGGTGGCTTGATACACAGAGGGTGGCGTTGCTCCCAGTAATTACAAGTGTATCCTGTTCTCAAGACAGGGGTAAACTGACGTCAGGCCCCACCCCCACCCCCAAATTATCCAGGCCCTTGTCCTCACTGAGTCTATGGTCCACTCAGCATGGAGCCACAGTACTGATGTGTCCTTCTCTTTCCACAGCAATGCCCTCATAGCCGCCACGGGATGGAGGGCTTCATGGACTCAGGGACACAGACGGACGCTGTGGTGGTGCTGTCCTTGGCTCAGGCTGCCGTGCTGGGCCTGGTCTCAGAAAATGAGCTCTTTGGAGCCACCATAAGTGCTGAGGCCTTCTACCCAGACTTAGGGCCAGAGCTATCCGGGTCAGCCATGGAGGAGCCAGGACCTCCCGGCCCTGACGTCTATCAGCTGGCCTGCAATGGGCGAGCCCTGGAAGAGCCCCCTGAAGAGGAGGTGCTGGAGGTGGAAGCTGCCTTCGAGAAGCACACGAGACGGAAGACACGCCCCCCTGTGCGGCTGGTGCCCAAGGTCAAGTTCGAGAAGGCAGAGGAGGAAGAAGAACAGGAGGTCTATGAGGTGTCGGTGCCAGGCGATGACAAGGACCCAGCCCCGACCGAGGCCCCAGCCGAGGTGTCCAGTGCTGGCTGCGAGGCCCTGGTGCAAAGCAGCGCTGTGAAGATGATCGACCTCAGCGCCTTCAGCCGCAAGCCCCGGACACTCCGCCACCTGCCTCGAACTCCGAGGCCGGAGTTGGACATGGCCCCATTCGATCCTCCCTTCCCTGACCCAGCCCGGGACGGCTTCCCTGAGCCGAGCATGGCGCTGCCTGGACCAGAGACCTTGCCCACAGAATGTAGTTTCGAGCCGCCCCACCTGGCCCCCCTGAGCGATCCTGAGCCTCCCACCATGGCATCGCCAGAACCGGTCAAGCCAGAACAGGGCTTCGTGTGGCAGGAGCCCAGCGAGTTTGAGGCGGATGCAGCAGGCTCCACCGTGGAGCGCCACAAGAAGGCCCAACTGGACCGGCTGGACATCAACGTGCAGATCGACGACTCCTACCTAGTGGAGGCCGGAGACAGGCAGAAGCGCTGGCAGTGCCGAATGTGTGAGAAATCCTACACGTCCAAGTACAACCTGGTGACACACATCCTGGGCCACAACGGCATCAAGCCACACTCGTGTCCACACTGCAGCAAGCTCTTCAAGCAGCCCAGCCACCTGCAGACACACCTGCTGACACATCAGGGCACGCGACCCCACAAGTGCCAGGTGTGCCACAAGGCCTTCACACAGACCAGCCACCTCAAGCGCCACATGCTGCTGCACTCCGAGGTCAAACCCTACAGCTGCCACTTCTGCGGCCGCGGCTTCGCCTACCCCAGTGAGCTCAAGGCCCACGAGGTGAAGCATGAGAGTGGCCGTTGCCACGTCTGTGTAGAGTGCGGCCTAGACTTCTCCACCCTCACCCAACTCAAGCGCCACTTGGCCTCCCACCAGGGCCCCACCCTGTACCAGTGCCTCGAGTGCGACAAGTCCTTCCACTACCGCAGCCAGCTACAGAACCATATGCTCAAACACCAGAATGTGCGGCCCTTCGTGTGCACGGAATGCGGCATGGAGTTCAGCCAGATCCACCACCTCAAGCAGCACTCGCTTACACACAAGGTAAGGCCACCAGCCGTGGCTGGCCCACCTGTCACGCTCTGTCCAGCGCTCCCAGAGTCCTGGCTGAGACACCTTACATAGCACACACAGGTAAACTTTTCTTATTTTCATACTTAGAAATTTTTCTAATCTGACTCTTAAAAACATCGTTGAAATTAGTTTTCTCAACAATAAAACTTCTCTTAAAAAGGATTTTTTGAGGCCTGGGGAAATGGTTCAGTAGATAAGGTGCTTGCTGTATACACATGAAGACCCTTTTTCAGATCCCAGCACACACATAAAAGCTAGATGCAGCTGTGTGCCATCTATAACCTGGCCACTAGGGGGCAGAAACAGCTGGGTCCCAATGTCTAGCTGACCAGCTGATAGCTGAACAGGTTCAGTGAGGTTCAAAAAATATGATGGGCCAGGCGTGGTGGTGCACGCCTTTAATTCTAGCTCTTGGGAGGCAGAGGCAGGTGGATCTTTGTGAGTTCAAGGCCAGCCCCGTCTACAGAGTGAGTTCCAGGACAGCTGGGACTACAGAGAGACCCTGTCTCGAAAAGACCAAAAAAAAAAAAAAAAAGATGGAAAAGCAGTTGAGGAAGACATCCTCAACTGACATCCCGACATCCATTTGTGGCTTCCACAGCATATCTGTGAGGCAGGTGGATCTCTGTGAGGTCTTCATGGTGAGTCCAGGCCAGCTGGCACTATAGAAAGACCCTAACTCAAAAAGAAGAAAAAAAAATGTATTTTTATTTGTATGTGTGTGAGCATATGCCACATGTAATATGTGCCCGTGGAGACCAGGAGAGGATGTTGGATCCCCCTGGATCTGGAGTTAAAAGTGGTTGTGAGCCACCCCACATGGGTGCCAGGAACTGAATTCTGGTCCTCTGGAAGATCAGCAACTGTGCTTAACCACCAAGCCATCTCTCTGGCCCCGATGCAAAATGTTTCTGAGTAAATGTTTGTGGAACTCCATACGATTCAAGGGACCCAGTTTGAGACTCACAGACACACACTAACCTCCCTAGTTTCTTGATATTGGGGGGCTGAGACCTGGGGGAAGTCAGGTTGCCACAGGCAAATAGACTGGTGGCCAGAAATGAAGAGGATACTTTTACAGACCTTGTCATCACAAAAGCATATCAAAACCTGTGATTTCCCTTTAGGAAGAGGCCAAATAGATCTGATAATAAAAGAGAGATAGGTGGGATGTGGTGGTGCACACCTTTAATCCCATCCCAGTACTGCTGAGGCAGAGGAAGGCAGATCTCTGTGAGTTCAAGGCCAGTCTGGTCTACATAGGGAGTTCCAGGACAGCTGGAGCTAAAGGGAGACCGCGTCTCAAAAAGACGAGAGAGAGAGAGAGAGAGAGAGAGAGAGAGAGAGAGAGAGAGAGAGAGAGAGGAGGCTGGGAAAAGGTGGCAAGATGCCTCAATGGGTAAAGTCACTTGCTGCCAAGCCTGATGACCTGAGTTAAATGGGGCTGGAGAGAAAGTTCAGTACTTGCCACACAAGCATAAGGACCTAAGTTTGATTCCCAACGCCCATGCAGGAAGCTGGGCACAAGCACGAATTTCTAATCCCAGAGCTGGGGAAGCGGGAAGACAGATCACTGGAGCTCTATGACCAACCAGCCTACCTAATAAGAGGCCACGGTCCCTGAGAGACCCTGTCTCAAGAAACGAGGTGAAAGCACCTGAGGAAGGACACCCAAGGTTGATTTCTGCATGCCCCAGCCTTTCAGCCATCATCGCCTCCTGCAAGAAGCCTTTATGTCCAGGCAGGTAGGATGGGGGTCCCACTGGCTGTTGACTGACCCACAGTTTCCTCCACAGTCCAGCCAGCCTAGCCTGTAGCACTTCCGCTCTCTGTGTGGTGGCCTGTAGTGATACTCCATGTGTCTCTCAGTGACCACTACAGTGAGGCTGCCAGCCCAGGAACCCAAATCCTCCAGCCCCCAGAACTTTCCTGCTAGAGCAGGGACCATTGGCAGGGTCCAGCCCAGGGCTCATCCTGTCGATTGTAGCAGCTGCTGAATGTGTAATGTTAAGAAAGATTCTGATGCTGAATCTGAGCTCAGCAATAAAACTCTGTGATTGAAGAGTGGAGGAGGGTGTCTAGGCTGTATATTTGCCATCTTTCTCTACTCAGACTTCGAAATCCTCACCATTTTAAAGTGTTCTAAACTATGAAGAAAAGCTAAAGGCACAACTCAAAGATTAATGAAATAGAAAACATCTGTGTCAGTGGCCTAAATTTGTACTCCATGCACATCTGTGTTTACAACTCAGGAATGGGGCCCCCTGGTGGTTGTGAACACCTGCAGTATCATGAAGACGGAGTGTCTCACAGGAGAGCTAGTCCCCGGCAGCAGATAGGCATAGGGGCCATTAAACTATAATACATACCCTGGGTTCAGTCACAAGCACCCTTGAACAAAAATAGATAATCAAAAATTTTATCCCATATAGTTGGGATGGCAGCTATTACCAGAAGTGCCTTGTCTGGCCAATGGAGTCCTCAGCAGAGAACTCCTCCCAGCTCTGATCCTTCCTCCCTTCCTCCCTCCCCAGCAGACCCTGTGCACACAGTACCTCCTGCACTGGAGGTCAGCTCTGGGCCACAGAGAAGCATGTGACAGTCCAGACCGATCCAGTCCAGTGTCTCCTGGGGTTGATGTTAGTGATAAAAATCACCTAGGGGGGCTCTTGTGATTAAAAATTCCTGGGACATCCCAGATCCCATTGAGAGCTACAAGAGTGTAGCTCTCATCTCCAAGAAAGATTTGAGAAATACATTCAAGGGGTCTGTGGAAAAGCAAGGTTTGAATACCTAGGCAGACCTGGGTATTAGTCATTCTCCCTGGAGGTGCACAGTGCTCTTTGTTTTGCTTTTTTCCTAGTGCTGGTGATTGAACCCAGAACTTCCCCCTTAGTAGATAAGTTCTCTACTACTGAGCTACATCGCTAGCATGTGCATATGAGGGCTTTGCCTGCCTGTATGTGGTAAGGCACCTCTTGCATGCAGTGCCTGTAAAGGCCAGAAGATGTTAGATCCCTTAGAACTGGAGTTAACTGTCATTAGCCCCTATGTGGGTGCTGGGAACTGAACCCTGTCTTCTGCAAGAACAGCAAGTGCTCTTAACCAATATGCCATTTCTACGCACGCACGCACACACACACGCACGCACGCACACACACACACACAGTTTTTTTTTTTTAAGACAGAATCTGATGAGTTGCTGAGGCTGTCCTTGAACTTGTTCTGTAGCCCAGGCTACTTCTGAACTCTCCATCTTCCTGCCTTAGCCTCCCAAGTTCCTGGGACGAGCTAGCCTGTGCCACCATGACTCGAACATATAACTTCTTGTTCTTTTGCGCCCCCCCACAACTTTTTGTGTTTTTTTATAAAATCAGGGACTCAGGGCTGAAGAGATAGCTCAGCAGTTAAGAGCGCCGACTGTTCTTGCAGAGGACCCGGGTTCGATTCCCAGCACCCACATGGTGGCTAAGAACCGTCTTTAACTCCAGTTCCAGGGGAATCTGACGCCCTCTTCTGACCTCCGCGGCATTGTACGACGCGGGTGCACAGACCTACATGCAGACAGTACACTCACACATAAAAGACATCAGGGTCTCTTGATAGAGCCCTAGGTCATGTTTTGGGCCCCTCCTGCCTCAGCCCCCCCCCCCAGTGCTGGGAATCTTGATCTGCTGGACAGCTCTCCACCACTGAGAACAGCTCAGTGCACAGAAGCATAGCTTGAAGCCATTCCCAAAGGGACCTGTCCCCAAAGAGATGGAACTGAAAAGAAACAAACACATACATCCTTAATCCAATGAAAATTCTCCAGGCCACCAGGCAGAGACACTGTCCTGCTGACCACAGGCCTGACATGGTGCTGGCTGCTGCCTTATAGTAGAGTGCAGATGCCTGGTGGATGGATGGATGGACAGACGGACACCCCTTTACCTCTCTTCGTTGGTGCAGACCTATTTGCATGCCCACTGGGTGGGCAGAGCTGCATTTCTCTTAATGCCCCAGCCCTGACCGATTCCTCTACCCACACAGGGTGTAAAGGAGTTCAAGTGTGAGGTGTGTGGTCGGGAGTTCACTCTACAGGCCAACATGAAACGCCACATGTTGATCCACACCAGCGTCAGGCCCTACCAGTGCCACATCTGCTTCAAGACCTTCGTGCAGAAGCAAACCCTCAAGACCCACATGATCGTGCACTCACCTGTGAAGCCGTTTAAGTGCAAGGTACGGGGACTGTCCCCACAGCTAGACTGCCCAGTACTTGCCTGGGCTTGGGGGGGTTGCAGTGGACAGGCAGGGAACAGAGCCTTGACGCTGCTGAAGTTGGGTTTCTGGGTAGCTGAGCTGGGTGAAGGTCATGGTGCTGTGGGCTCTCTTGGAACCCTATAACGAGATAAGCATCGCCTTCTACAGCCCCCAGAGGCAGACCAGCAAGAGATCGCTTTTCTCTGCGGCTCCAGCCTCTCCGGCCTGTGAGGTCACACAGGAAGGGACAGGGTGCCCTGTGAAGTGAAGAAGGCTCTGCCAAGGAGGCAAACGTTGGGGGGAGGGCTTGAGGGATGGCTCCCCACAATGCTACAGACCTCCCTATTCCAGGTGTGCGGGAAGTCCTTCAACCGCATGTACAACCTGCTGGGCCACATGCACCTGCACGCAGGCAGCAAGCCCTTCAAGTGCCCCTACTGCTCCAGCAAGTTCAACCTCAAGGGCAACCTGAGCCGGCACATGAAGGTCAAGCACGGCGTCATGGACATCGGCCTGGACAGCCAAGGTGGGTGGGCTGTGCGCAGTGGACAGAGCAGGAATGACAGCAGCATGGCACGCTCAGGAGTCTCCTGTCCAATCAGGGGCATAGGGAGGCTGGCCAAGGCCGAGACTTCATTGGGGTGGGCTCAGGTCTGGAGAGAGGGGGAGCCTGGAGGGCCATCATGGCAATAATGGGGGTATTTATGTCTTCTTCCAAGAATTTACATGGGCTCACAAAAACAATAATAATAATAAAAACATAACTTATACATATTGAGTGCTGTGTAACTCATGTGATCCCCACAGGGAGGCTGGCTCTGCCTTACCCCCATCCTACAGCAGAAACTGCAGGGCAGAGAGGGTGGGAGAGTGGCAAAAGGGGAGACCGTGAGGTCACACCTCCCACAGACACTCAGGGGGTGCTGAGGGTCCTGGCAGATCCGAGCAAAGGAGCAGAGCACAGCCAGTCAGCCATGGTGCCTGCCAGAGAGAACACAACACTCATAGTCAGGACAGGGACTGGTGGTCCTGCCATTAAGCTTTATGAAAAAGAAAAAGAAGAGGGAGGGAGGGAGGGAGGGAGGGAAGGAAGGAAGGAAGGAAGGAAGGAAGGAAGGAAGGAAGGAAGGAAGGAAGGAAGGAAGGAAGGAAAGAAGGTGGGCGTGGTGATGTTTGCCTTCAATCTAAGGCAGAGGCAGGTGAGTTCCAGGCCAGCTGGGGCTACAGTGAGACCGGATTAGCAAAGCCCCCAAGATCTATGCTGGGTGTGGTGGTACAGGCTTGTAATTCTAGCACTCAGGAAGTTAAGCAGAAAGACTAAGTTCTGAGGCCAGCCTGGGCTACATAGTGGAGACCCTGTGCCAAAAGGGGGCAAGGGGAAGAGCAAACAAAATAGTGGTTTGGTTTTGTTTGTTTTTTGTCTTTTTGAGACAGGGTCTCCCTGTAGTCCCAGCTGGCCTGGAACTTACTCTGTAGACCAGGCTGGACTTAAACTCAGAAATCTGCCTGCCTCTGCCTCCCAAGTGCTAGGATTAAAGGTGTGCACCACCACACCTAGCATAGGTAAAGTTTTTAAGGAGAAAAATATAGAAGAAATTTCCAGCGAAGGTGGGCGTGGTGGCACGGACGCAGGGAGACTAGGACTACCACAAGCTTGCAGCCAAGCTGGGCTGCATGAGACCCAAAACAAGCTGGGCGCGGTGGTGCATGCCAGCATCTGGGAGGCAGAGGCAGGCAGATCTCCAAGTTCAAGGCAGCCTGGTCTACATAGAGTTCTGGGCCAGCTGGGGACTACATGGAGACCCTGTCTCCAAAAAAAAATAAACCTCAAAACAAAAATGGCAAAGAATTATTTCCAGAGGAGATCCTGCACCTCGGCAGCTGGTAGAAGTCTTGAGGATGTTGTGAAACATCCTCACTTCTGTCCGTTCACAGCAAACTGACCATTGGTCTCTCCAGCCTCTTGGAAAACTCACTGTGTGTGCTAGGGTGCTGGGGGGTTGGCTTCAGAGATCGGTCAGGAGGGGCTGAAGGCCCAGCCCAGAGGCCCCTTGCTGGAGCTTCTCTGGAGACACTGCCTCAGCAGCCGGGTGAGCTGACTGGCCTCTAGAGAGTACTAGAAACGGCTACAGTGACTTTGCTTGTAGAACTGACTGAATGGCCTGGGGTTCTGAGAGAACGGATGCCTTGCTCAAGTTAGTTTTTCAACAGGCTGCATGGGGGTGAAAAAGAACCCTGCCAGCTGCGTCTGGATGCTCTTGCAGTCCTTTGAAACAACATTACATGAGGGTCTCCTGGACCATCAGGCTCAGCCCCACCCCAGGCCCACTGAATGGAATCTATGTGCATTGCCAAAGGCCCCATGATTCCTTGTCCGGTCCAGAACCCTATAACTAGTATAACTAGTATAACTAGTATAACACCTCAGAATCTTCCTGTGAAGGAGCTCAAACTGCTGGGCCCCACTCAGCAGTTTCTGGGGTGGGGTGAGGGAATTGCACAACCAATAGGCCCCCTTTGAGTGCCTTTCATCCAGCCCTCCCAGGACAGAGTCTCCAATTGACTTTTCCTTTTTTTTTTTTTAATTTTATTTATTTTTATGTGCATGAATGTACTGTCTGCATGTAGGTTGGTACACCCGTGTCGTGCAATGCCTCAGAGGTCAGAAGAGGGCGTTGGATTCCCCTGGGAACTGGAGTTAAAGACGGTTCTCAGCTGCCATGTGGGTATTGGGGATCGAACCCGGGTCCTCTGCAAGAGCGGTCGGCGCTCTTAACCGCTAGGCCATCTCTCCAGCCCCCACAGTCAGCACTTTTAACTGCTAGGCCATCTCCCCAGCCCTCCAATTAACTTTTTTTTTTTTTTTTTGTCTTTTCGAGACAGTGTCTCCCTGTAGTCCCCCATCTGTCCGGAACTCACTCTGTAGACCAGCTGGCTTGCTTGAACGCACAAAGATCCGCCTGCCTCTCGCCTCCGATGCTGGGATTAAAAGGCGTGGGCCACCACGCCAGCCCAATTGACTTTTCATGGGGAGGTCATTTGGAGGAATTTTTAAAATGCTAGTGGCTGAGTCTGACCCCCAGACATGCTGGGACAGGGTTAAGGTTAAGTACTTTGCGTTGTTCCCTATATAGCCATTTTGAGTTCTGCTAAAATGGATCTGCCTTGTAACTAGATGGCAAAGAGATCAAGCCAGTCTTGCTTGCCCTTTTGCAAATAACTGGAGCCATCAAACCTGGTTCTCAGGGGTGGAGAATAAGCTATTTCCTGAGGTCAGTAACCAGGGATGCTTAACAACCCCTGCCTTCACAAGAGGTAGCCACTGGTGCTGGGACAGCTGGGGCCCCACCCATCTCTTCCATGCACATACACACCTGGAGAAAGGCAGTGGAACCACCTTACAAACTTGGTTGTAATTTAGGAAGGTGCCTTAAAGTCCCATGTAAAGTAGTATCTCCACTCTCCCCCCCCATCTCCCCCACCCCCCACCGCGCATCTCCACATAGTGGTCATGCCTGTAAGTCCCAGCAACTTGGGACATGGGCATAAAATCAGGGCATTCTTCCTTTCTTTCTTTCCCAGCTTTTTAAAGTGAATTTGAGGTCCTCTGGGCTACAGGACTACTTTTTTAAAAAATTTTATTGTTTATTTTGTATAGTAGTGAGTTTTGCCTGCATGTAGTGTATGGTTGAGCACCACTGTCATACAGTTGCCAAGGAGGCCAAAGAGGGATCGGATCCCCCTGGAACTGGATGTTAGTTTACTATACTGTTGGCCCACCACAAGTCCTGCAAGAGCCTGAGCAGTGCTTTTAACTGCTGAAGCATCCTCCACGCAGACCCCCGACTTTTCTTTAAAAAAGAACAAAGACCCAGACTTATCCCTGAGCCAACTAATAAGGGAGATAAGGCCCGACCACACGAAAGTCCCATGCTGGTTTTTTTTGTTATTGTTTTACATTTATTATTAATGTGTATTGATGTATTATCTGGCATGTAGGTCTGTGGCACCCGTGTAGTGCAATGCCGGGGAGGTCAGAAACAGGCGTCGGATTCCCCCTGGAACTGAGTTTCCTGAATTGGAGTTACGGACGGTTTCTCGCCCCATGTGGGTTGCTGGGGATTCGAATCGCGGGTCCTCTGCAAAAAGCATAAGTGCGTCTTAACACACGCATAGCAATCTGCTTGCGCCAGTTTTTTTTTTAAAAGGGTTTTTTGTTTGTTTTGTTTTTTTTTTGTCTTTTGGAGGACAAGGGTCCCCTGTAGCCCCAAGAGTTCCTGGAACGCACATTGTAGTACCAGGCTGGCCTTGACTCACAAAGACAGCTGCTGCCTCTGGCTCCCAACGGTTCCGCTTGTTTTAAATCAGCAACAGTGTAATGCGATGGGATACCAGCAGGACTTGAAGGGAAAACAACCCAGATGTGTCATGCTGGACTTTAACCAATGCTTTTTTTTTTTTTTTTTTTTTTTGTCTTTTCGAGACAGGGTCCATGCTTTCTTTATAAGGTCAGGAAGACTCAGTGTATTGGATGTATTGACTCAACTTAAAGGAGTTGGGTATATAGCTTATCTGATAGAAGTGCTTGCCTAGCATGTACAAGGCCCTGGGTTCCAGCCCAGTACCACATAAATAGGGTATGGTGGTACACCCATACAATCCCCAGCACTCTGGTGGTAGAGACAGGATCAAAAGTTCAAGGCCATCTTTGAATTTAAGGCCACTCAGAACTATATATAGATGCTGTCTTGAAAGGTGGTGAGGCAGCCCAGTGTGGTGGTGCAGACCTTTAATCCTAGCACTTGGGAGGCAGAGGCAGGTGGATCTTTGTGAGTTCAAGGCCAGCCTGGTCTACAGAGTGAGTTCCAGGACAGCTGGGGCTACAGGGAGACCTTGTCTCAAAAAGACAAAAAAAAAAAAGAAAGGTGGTGGGGGGGGAGGTCTAGGCCGTCTAAGAGAACCCCTCAACAGTACCGTCAGGGTTAGTCTCACTCCGTGAGTCCACAGCTGACGCTGTCATCTCTTCCTGATCTCGAGATGACTGCCAGTGGCCGCCCTAACACCGTGCTTCCTGTTCACATCCAGTGGAACACCAATAAGAACTTGCTAAGAACTTACCAACAGGCTTTTCCTCACCACCCAATTAGGTTACATGGTAATTTCTGAGCCACTCTTTCACACAGACTGGGATTACCTTAAACTAGTGGTTCTCAACTCGGGGGAGGGGTGAAGTTCACCCTCAGGTGACATTTTGATGTCACAGCTCTAGAGATGCTCCTGGCATCAGCTAGACAGAATACAGGATGCTAAACATGCAGTGTACAACACAACCCCACACCAATAGACGGCAGCCCCAGATAGGAGTAATCTCAAGGTTGAGAAGTCCACCTTGGACCTGTCACAGTGACCCCTAGGCTGGGTCTGTCCCCCACCCCCAAATACCAAATTTCTTCATTGGACAGAAGCAGAACACATTTAGCCAATGAGCCTCAAGCTCAGTCCTTGCCAGCCAGCCTCCTAGGACTACTGGCTGTGTCTCCCCTGAAGGAACTCTATTTTGGTTATTACAGCAAACTGTAAGATTTCAATTGGACAAAGTTACAAGCTCCCTCTCAGAGTTCCTTCTGCCTCATGAAGAGCTTTGTCAACCTACCTTGGCTGAATGTATCCTTGGAGAACCTAAGCCCAGGGTAGAGCTGGTTTAGAGAACTAATGAAGAAAATACATCCTCTAACCTATGAGGCAGAACCATGCAAGTTCACAGGAGCCCTTGCTAAGTGACCTTGGGCAAGTCAGTTAACCTTTTGATCTTTGAACTGGGGTTACAGGTTTATATTGGATGAGACAAAGATAGGTAGGTATAAGAAGTGCTTGTCGTGCAGTGGGTACTAAGTAAGTCACATAGCAAAGGGGGACCAATGACAAACATGACAGACGATGAGCCAGAAAGGGTTTAGCGGCCTCCCAAGACATTAAGGCCAGGCCTGTGGTCTCTGCCTGACGCCCTGTACACAAACAACTGCAGGGCCCAGGAGACTCTAGGTGGGAAGACTGACAGGAAGAACGTTCCCCACTTTCTGTGCCCACGAGGCAGTGTTCAGGCCTAACTGTACCCTTCTCTTGCAGACCCCATGATGGAGCTGGCAGGCCCTGACCCCTCAGAACTTGACAGCCAACAGGAGATGGAGGACTTTGAGGAGAACACGTACACCTACACTGGCGTGGACAGCAGCACAGAGGCCAGTTCCCTCACCGAGCAGGCCATGAAGGAGATGGCCTACTACAATGTGCTATAGCGGGCCAGCCAAGGGGTCGGGAAGGCACAGGGTGAGACCCATGTGCTGAGGGCTGCGCCTCTGCAGCCCAGAACCAAGCTACTGCCCACCACCCAGCCTCCCTTCCCCAGTCATTTGCACCACTAGGAACCTTTAGACCAAATGGAGACTGTACTACTGTCCTTGCGGGGAGCTGGGCACAGACCTGGGCATCCCAGCAAGGGAAGGGTAACCGGAAGCCCAGATCTGGTTCTCCTTGGCCTGCTGCTGGGGGGGGGGGTTGGTTAATGGTAGGGCCTCTTGGGGACAGAGCAAAAAGGGCATAGGCTTGCAGGTCCTCTTCAGGCCTCCTCAGGCCCAGCAGAGCTCTTTGTGAAGAGATGCTTAAACCAGGCCTTGTCTCTTCGCCACCATCTTTGGCCTCTAAGGACACGTGAGTCAGCACTGTCCATGCCTATCCTGTTCAGGCCCAAGAGCCCCTCCCTTCCCTAACACCCAACAGCCAGGCAGAGCACTCTGCCTTCTACCTCCTGGGCCCCCCCCCCTTGCTTGATGCAGGCATGCATGCGGCCCTAGCCCTGGCCCTGCCTGGAGGAAGCCAAGGAGCCCAGCCCCCAGAGCACCCCTTCTCTTGAACCCTGTGTGAAAGAGAGTGACCCTGTGTGTGTTTCGGCACATTTCATCCAGTTATCCCCAACCTAGGGCACCAACCACTGTCCCCTCAACAAACAAAATCGGGACACACTTTGTGTCTGGCACACACTAACAAAGATGGGCCCCTGAGCCAAGGGGCTGGCCAGGGTGACACGTCCCTGGAACCGAGGGTCTACTCTCAGGGGAAGCCAAGGAAGACCACCTATGGGAAGAGGGGCTAGAAAGGTTTCTTATGCACAAGCAGGTATTGTGAGAAGGGGTGGCCTAGGCTCTGTAGGCTCCCAGGAAGAGCAGCGTATTTATAAAGGAAATGGAAGACCATAGAGGGAAACCTTTTTTTTTTTTTTTTTTTTTTTTTTTAGGAAATGACATTTTGAAGGTAATTTATTAATTTTTTTCTTTCCAACTCTGTGTTGCCTATCATCTTTTTTGATGGAGTGATGGAGCTGAGCTTTTTCTTTTTCTTTTTTTTTTCCAAACATAAGCTTTCTGTGTGCTGTGTGCTTCCTGGCCAGTAGGTGGAGCTGCTCAGGGCTAGGGCAGGAGGGGGAGGAGGAGAGAGCCCACCTGGCCCCTCCAGCCGGTGGCTCTGCGCTGTCCTGGCGGCCAGGGCTGCTGACTCCGCTTGGCCAGCAGCCCCCTCCTTATCTGCCCTGTCCCCCAGATAGTGACTAGCACATTCAGGGACTCCAGGGCACCCAAACCCCTACCCGCAAGCCCCAAGGCCCCAGGGGAGGCCTGTCCCCGGAGGCACAGATGAAGCCACTACCTTTGGCTGAGAAACCAGGAGGGGAAACCAGCTTTGGTGGTTGAGGGGTGCTGATATGAAGTGCAGCCGCCCCCAAGCCTGTGTCCCTAAGTGAAACACCAAGCCAGGCCTCAGGGTGACTGATCAAAACTGGGGGTTGGGGTAGACACAGTGGCCTAAGTGGCTCCCAAGGCCCCCAGCTTCCAGGTGCCCGCCATGATGACCCTCAGGTGGCAGTGGCCGGTGTCACTGTACAAGATATTTCTCCTGCTGAGCAGAAGGCCTCACCCCTGCAAACTACCTCTTCCCACGACGTCTTTCTCCCCTGGTACCAAAAAGCACCCTGTACCTCCTTCTCCCCGCCTACCAGTGCAGTGTGGCCTTGGTCTTGGAAACTGAAGGGAGAAATCTGGCCTGGGCAGAGTCCCTGTGGCCTCCCAGCCCACCATTGGCACAGTCCTCTGAGGGGTTCCATACTCAATCCCCTGCCCTGTGCCTTGTACCTGAGCAATGCAGAGAGGAAGGCACATCACAGTGCACAGTTGGAGCTGGGGGTGGTCCTGGCAGGCTCCGGCCTCACCTCCTCAGCCTTCTCAAAAGGGTGGCTCAGAGACCCTGGGCAGTTTCCACTCTAACTTATTTTGACGTGTATACAAACCAACTGTTTAGAGATTCCACTTGTGCAGAGCCCTACTGTGTTTTTATGTTCCTGTTTAAAAGAGAAGTTTACTTAGCAATAATTATAAATAAATGAATATTCTTTACTGAGGTGGCTTCACGTGCTTCTTCCCATGGCTCTCAGGGTCCCTTCTTCCCCAAAAGGAAGTCCCAGCAAGGCTTCCTGACCCATACCAGAGAGGTTCCCTCTGTGGAGGTGCAGAGGGCAGGACTGTCCTGGACACAGCAATGGCCGCCTGCAGTTCCAGATATTTATGGGGAGGGGCTCCGAGGCCCCCAAATTCCCACCACTTGACAAAAGTGACTTCTTCCCCCACCCCCATCCATAGGCCTCCCATATGGATGTGTGGCAGAAGCCAGCTCTTCATTCCAGGCTGGTCTCAGAGGCAGCCTTCTAGGGCTTTCTTTCTGGACAGGGCCAGCTGACACCAGCCCTCCCGGTTCTCTCCTCTGTATGGTGTGGGTTTCAGGAGCTGATGGTCGGGAAATGGACTTTGGGTTGCTAAATATAATCCACCCTTGGCATCCACAGGGAACTGACTCCAGGACTCCCACCCCGGGAATACAGAGATCCAAAGACATGCAAACCCTTTACGCGACATTGAACTAATACATGTGGCTCACAGTCCAAGACCATTTAAGGGCTATGTGAGGAGGAAAAACCCATCTGTATAATACAGATGAACTTTTTTCCCTTAATACATTCTCTCTCTGTCTCTTCCTTTTCGAGGAGCCTCCATATCCCAAATGCTGGGATTACAGGTATGTGTGACATCTCGGGCTTTTCTTTCTTTTCTTTTCCTTCCTTCCTTCCTTCCTTCCTTCCTTCCTTCCTTCCTTCCTTCCTTCCTTCCTTCCTTCCTTCCTTCCTTTCTTTCGTATGTGTGGTGTTGTTTCTTTTTTGAGGGGCGGGCATTGAGACAGGGTCTCAGTGTAGCCCAAAATCTACCTATGGAGGCTAGGATTACAAGTGTGTACCTGTAATTTTAGTCTCTTGTTTTTAAGTTTAGTTTTGTTTTCCAGACAGTCTCCCTGTAGCCCCAGCTGGTCTGGAACCCTCTATGTAGACCATTCTGGCCTAGATCTTAAAGAGATCTACCTGTCTCTGCCTCCCAAGTGCTGGGATTAAGGGTGTGTGTCACCACACCCAGCAGCTTTTTGTCTCACTATACTTCTGACAGGCCTGGAACTTGCCATCCTCCTGCCTCAGCCTCCTGAAATGAGATTAGAGGTGTGCAAAGCACTTTTCCATTTCTTTGGGGGTTTTATTGTTGTTTGTTGTTGTTGTGTTTTAGACAGGCTGGCTTCAAGCTTGTGGTGATCTCCCTGCCTCAACCTCCCAACTACTGAAATGACAGGCATGCACTACTACACCCAGCTTCTCCCAAATACTCCTAATCTGAGTTTGTTTCAACTGCAAATACAAACCCTGTGAGCAGGCCTGAGGATGTGCTTAGTTGGTAGAGTGCTTGCCAACAGTGCAGGAGGCCCTAGATTTGATCCTTGTCACTACATAGAATGTGGTAGCACATGCCTATAATCCTAGCACTCAGGAGTTGGACATAGGAGGCTCAGAAGTTCAAGGTCATCCTCAACTACACAGCAAGTTTGGGCCTGGTATTCATGTCTCAAAAAAAAAAAGGACTGGGAATATAATATAGTTCAATGCCTAACTATATGTAAGGCCCTAAATTCAATTCCCAGCACCAAAAACCGAAAAGACAAAAAACAACAAAACCCCACTGGCTACACACTATACTATCAAGAAAAGGTTACCTAACTCTTTGCCAGAATATTTTAACACCAGCATGTAGAAATCTAATTATTGCATTGGAAGACAGTGGTTTCAGTTGAATGTATGTAGCTATGGAGCAGCATTTTTTGTTTGTGAGGGGTATGTGCACATGAGCTCAGGAATTGAACTTAGGTCCTCTGTATGCTCTCCTAACCACTAAGCCATCTCTTCGGCCCCCAGAGCACCCTTGTTAACACCTTAACTTTTCTTTTTTTTTTTTTTGGTCTTTTTGAGACAGGGTCTCCCTGTAGCCCCAGCTGGCCTGGAGCTCATTCTATAGACCAGGCTGGCCTTGAACTCACAGAGATCTGCCTGCCTCTGCCTCCCAAGTGCTAGGACTAAAGGCGTGCGCCACCACGCCCGGCTACACCTTACTTTTATAATGGTGTCAAAGTGTGATAAAGATGGGAGTTACGACCCTGAGCTTACGGGAGCCGCCTGTGCACATAAGCCTCGAAAAACCTGGGAAGTCCCGAGAAGCAGGCACTGGGAGGATGTTCTGTATATCTGTATTATGTATGTTCAACGAGGCTAATATATTAATTCACATAGGCTTTCACCTTATGTTGTGGGTGTCATGTTTTTACTGGGGTTTAATTCTGTTATGCGTACTTTAATATGTAGCTTCTAGATTGGTGTCCCCTTATCTCTTTCACTTTTTCTATTGGTGTGGTGATAGTGAGTCTGGTCCTGCTGAGCTTGCTATCCTTGAGGTCACTGTGTGCAAATGGGGGGAGGGCATAGTAGGGGGTGGCCTCATCTCCCCTGACCAGGCCAGACTTATGTCTCCTAGTACCCAGGCAGGTAATGTTCCTGCCATGCTGTGAGTCTCACACCAGTGAGAGGTGTCGCCAGTCACAGGGAGGAGGAAGGCAATTTGGTGCTGTTGGAGTACTGACAGCTTTTGACAGTCTGTCCCTCTGAATCTCGGACTGTTTGGCAGGCTGGTGTCAGAGGCTGTGTGGAGGCCTCTGGGAATGGACATCCTGAGTGTCCTCCACAGGACACTGCAGGGCTGGCTCCAGCCTAGTGGTCATGCACAGCTTTCTGAGAAGTGTCCTCACCGGGTCTGGATTGGCTGCTGGTCCTTGGTTCTGGGAGCTGTTCTAGGGGTCTACAAAATCCACTAGTGTGCAGAGAAAGGGATAGGTTTGGATAATTAAAATAAAAAAAATAGAGTGGACTCTGCCAGGCTGCCTACCTACTTCTTTTGTCTTTATTTGTCTCTTCTGGATAGTAGCCAAAGGCTAAGCTTGCTTTCCTGGGCGTCCTGGCTCTTTCTCTCTCTTTGGCTCGGAAGCCCCTGCCCCTCTTCCCATGAGGCTGCCTCTTGACCCCCACTGCACCAGCATGGTTTCATTCTTCCTCTTTTCTGTTTCCTTTCTGGCAGCTGCTGAAATTTCCAACTTGCCTGCTTTGTTTCACTATTAAACACTAATAAAAATTGTTCTTGAGTTTAAAACAAAAAGATGGGTAAGGGGTTTTCCCCTTAATTTCTACAGTAGGAAGAAGTTAAGAACAGGTATTCAAGATACATCAGAGCTGGGGGTGTACTCAGTGGCAGAGTGGTTGCCTAGCATGTACAGAGGCTGGTTCAATTCCCAACAACCACACACACAAAAAAAGAAAAAGAAACAAACAAAAAAATTAAGATGCATTCTGGTCACCAGGCCATACTGTCCTTTCAGGTCACACCTGATATAGAGCACATAACCCATTTTTTTTTTCTTCTTTTAAAAAATTTTTATTTTTTTGCTGGCTGGTTGGCGCACACCTTTAATCCTAGCATTTGGGAGGAGAGGCAGGTGATCTCTGTGATCTTGGTGAGTTCAGGCCAGCCTGGTTCACAAGCTTTCCAGGCCAGCTGGTGCTATGCAGGGAGCCCCTGTCTTGAAAAGACCAAAAAAGAAAAAAATTTTATATTTTTATGATGCGTTTTTACTTGCACTGTATGTAAGTGACCACTATACGGAGATTCCACTGAGGCCATTATAGTATGTATGAGTCTGCTAGCAACCATTTGAGTGCTGGGAACTGAACTTGGGTCTTCTCATGAGCAGCTAATGCCGGTAACCACTGAGCCATCTCTCCAGCCCCCAGTCAATTTTAGTCCTGAGTTCTTTTCTTTGATTTTTCCTGAATCCTGGATTTTAAAATTACGAGTTATTTTAAAACTCAGGCCTTGTGGATCTAGGCACGGTCTCTACCACACGAGCTACATCTCCAGCCCATCCCGTGTCCTTTTATGGACAAGTTGACAGTCTTAGTACCTTGTTGATGGGGGTGGGCACCCAGACCTTCTTGAAGAGTTAGCCTGTTTTCCTCTGAGTGACCTCTGTGCGGAACGTGGTAAATGGTGGACAGGGTGCTTGCCACAGGCCAGGCATTGTTCCATGCACATTACACACGGCTCTTTAACCCTCACGACAACCCAGCCCCACTAGGTATTTTAAATTAGTAATTTTTCATTTCACTGTTCATGGGAAGGCATTTTGTAAATCTCACGAACTGGCAGATTCCAAAGGCATGCATTTAGACTCCTCCACCAGCTTCAAGATGACACCGAGGCATCCTGCTTGGGGGTTTTTCTGGTTGGAAAGAAGGGCTGTGGTGGGCCCACTTCATTTCTGTCCTTGCAGAGTTCAAGCTGAAGAAGATGTGGAAGAGCCCTAACGGAACCATCCGGAACATCCTTGGGGGAACTGTCTTCCGGGAGCCAATCATCTGCAAAAACATCCCGCGCCTGGTCCCTGGCTGGACCAAGCCCATCACCATTGGCAGGCATGCCCATGGTGACCAGGTGGGCCAGGCTGGGAGAAAGTCTATTGACCTGTGAACCCACGGAAGACCCTGGCCTGAGCTGCCTTTTTTCTCTGCAGTACAAGGCTACAGACTTTGTGGCAGATCGAGCTGGCACGTTCAAGATGGTCTTCACCCCAAAGGATGGCAGCGGTGCCAAGGAGTGGGAAGTGTACAACTTCCCTGCAGGCGGCGTGGGCATGGGGATGTACAACACCGACGAGGTGAGCCCTGAGCGCCCTCCCCTCCAGCCCGCTCCATCTCTGCTCCTTTGTAGGTTTCCTTGCTTCCCTTTGCCTCTTTCTCAGACCAGGAAGAGGTAGAATCTTGTCTGAAAAGAGCATCTCCTGGTACTGACATCCAGCCAGGGTGCCTGGGTTGAGTCACATGGCCATCTCTGAGCCAATCCCTGGGATCTAGGAAGGAGGGGCTCTGATTGGATAAACGAGGGTCACACAGTCTTCCCTGAAGTAGGAGGCAGGTGAATGAGGGATCTTTCCCCTACACCGGTCATGTGGTCTAGAAATTGTAAGGGAAAGATAAGTTTCTAAAGGGAAGTTGAAGGAAGGGGCAGTGTTCCCCCAAGTTTAGGAGAAATAGGCCACCCACACACAGGCTGAAGAGATGTCTCAGTGCTTTTGTAGAGGACCCTGGTTAGGTTCCCAGAACCCACAAGCATCTTTAATAACCCAGTTTCCAGGGAATACCTAGTGCCATCTTCTCTGCCTCTGCAGCATGCATGCATGGATAACAAGTGCAGGCAAAACACTTTACAATAAAATTAAAAAGTTAAAACAAGTTCTTCTCCATGGTGGCTGGGTTGAGAAGACATGTGGAGGGATGCTGGCCTTGGAGAGCTGGGTTTGGGTCCTGAGACCATGAGGGAGCCCACAGCACCTGGGAGACCATGGCTCTCTCCCTCGCAGTCCATCTCCGGCTTTGCGCACAGTGCTTCCAGTACGCTATCCAGAAGAAGTGGCCGCTGTACTTGAGCACCAAGAACACCATTCTCAGCCTATGATGGGCGTTTCAAGGACATCTTCCAGGAGATCTTTGAAAAGTAAACACTCTATCGCTTCCTGAGGGCTGCACAGCCTTCCAGGTCCCTTGCGCTTTCCCCACCCCGCCTGGGGATGTTGCTTTCTCTGTGTGTTTGGTCAACTTTGATGCTCAGGGAGGGGTCCTTCGCCTTGGCAGCCTCCTGCCCGGTCCCCGAACCAGGCCCTTTTGCTCCCAGGCACTACAAGACTGACTTTGACAAGAATAAGATCTGGTACGAGCACAGACTTATTGATGACATGGTGGCTCAGGTGCTCAAGTCTTCGGGAGGCTTTGTGTGGGCCTGCAAGAACTATGACGGAGACGTGCAGTCGGACATCCTGGCGCAGGGTATGCTGGGAGGCCCTGAGGGAGACTACTAGTTGGTCGTTGGTCTTCTTCTTTTTTCTTTTAATCAAATGAGATTTCTATCACATGGATTGGAAGCACAAAGAGTTAGTGAAAATGACTCCTGGAGAGAAAGTGAGATACACACAAAACAATGGGCGTAGCTTCTCAGAGAAGGGTGAACCTGGAGAAGTGTGTGTTGAGTGTGTGTGTTGTGTTGTGACCTCCACTTTGCGTAGAGATGGAGATTGCTGTAGGTCTCTAGGTCTCTTGAATCACTCTACCTTATTTATTTATTTATTTATTTTTATTTATTTATTTATTTTGTATTTTTTGAGACGGGTCTCCCTATAAGCCCCACTGGCCTGGAACTCACTCTTGTAAACCAGGCTGGCCTTGAACTCACCGAGATCCGACTGCCTCGCCTCCCAATGCTAGGATTAAAGGTGTGTGCCCCCACACTCGGCTTAAAGACGGTCTTAGTCACCATGTGGGTGCTGGAATCGAACCTGGGTCCTGTGCAAAGCAGTTGGCACTCTTAAACCACTGAGCCATTCTCCCAGCCTCCCTTATCATTTTTAATAATATTTTCTTTTCCAAAAAATTATGGCCAAGACGTGGTGGTTGCATGCCTTTAATCCCAGCACTTAGGAGGCAGAAGGCGGTGGATCTCTTGAGTTCAAGGCCAGCCTGGGCTATACAGAGCGAGTTCCAAGACACTGGGGCACAGAGACCCCGTCTCAAAAAAAAATGACATTTATATTATTTATTTATTTATTTATTTATTTTAGTCTTTTGTTTTGAGACAGGGTCTCCCGGTAGCCCTCAGCTGTCCTGGAACTCACTCTGAGACCAGGCTGGCCTTGAACTAGAGAGACTGCCTGCCCTAGCCTTCCAAGTGCTAGGATTAAAGGTGTGTGTCACCATGCCTGGCTCTTATTTTATTTTATTTTTTTTGTTTGTTAAAATGTGTTATAGAGCAGTGGTGCTCTGCTGCTAGTCTCTCCAGCCCCTCAGTCCTTTGTTTATTTGTGTCTGTGCATGTGCATGCAAGTGCATATGCCATGGCACATGTGTGGAGGTCAGACCAATGCTTTCCAGAGTTGGTTCTTCTTTTCCCACCATGTGTGTCCAAGGATCAGACTCAGGTTGTCAGGCTGAGCCATCTTATCTGGCCTCCACTTTTATTTTTTGAGACAGGATTTCTATTGGACCAGAGCGAGCTGGCCGGCCACAGTCTTGGGGATCGTCTCCTGTCTCCATTCCTTGTCCCAGCCAGGGTCAGAGCCTAGGGTACTTGAATGATGGGAATGCACAAACTATTTATTTTTGAGATAGGGTCTTACTTGTAGTCCTTGATGCCCTGAAACGCACTATGTAACCAGAGATCCACCACCTCGTCTGCCTCCAGGGTGGTTTAAAGGCCAACACCACATGCCTGGCTTCCAGGAGAAAAAAAGAAAGCAGCTAGCTCACAACTAGCACCAACATCTGCTTTTAGACACCTTTCAAGTTTGCTATTTCCAATTTTCCAGAAACAGATGTCAGCTAAAAGGGTTGTCAGGGGTCTGGGAAATTAACCCCCGTGAGGGGTTGGAGAGATGGCTGGTATGTGTTAGAATCTGTCTAATGAAGGGCAGAGTGCGGCATGGTGGCTTGAATTCAAGGCCATCCTGGGTTACTTAATGGGTTCCAGGCCTGCCTAGGCTACAGAGTGAGTACACTGTCTCAAAAAAACAACAGCCAGGCATGGTGGTGCATACCATTAGACCCAGCACTCACAGGAGGCACAGGCAGAGGATCTCTGTGAGATCAAGGCAAGCCTGCTCTACATGAAAGTCCAGGCCAGCTGGAGCTACAGGAAGACCACCCCGTTAAAAAAAATACAACCAACAACAACAAAACTCATAACCCACCAAAAGAAACAAAGATAAAATAACAAAAATAAAAGGGTCATCGAGGTGTCCTCAAGTGGTAAAGACGCTGCTGTCAAGCTTTAACAACTGTGAGTTTGAGTCCTGGAAACTACTTGGTAGAAAGAGAATTGACTCCCTCGCTGTCCTGACTTCCACATGAGTACGTCCACGCACATACACACACAAATAAATAAATGTAAAAAGAATTTTAACGGTATTGTGAGCTGAATTTTTTTCCTATTTAAGTTGTGTGCTTTTTCTTCCCTGGAACTTGACACTCCTTGTTCTGGGGAATTTTTTTGTTTGTTTGTTTTTTTTTTTTTTTTGGTCTTTTTGACAGGGTCTTCCTGAGCCCCAAGCTGTCCTGAAACTCTCTGGCCTTGCACTCACAAAGATCTGCGGCCTTTGCCTCCCTAGTGCTGGGATTACTGGTGGTCTCCACCACACGGCCTCTGGGAATTTTTTTAAAAATATTTATCTATAATTTTTTAGGTACTGAGTGTTTTGCCTGCATGATGTATGTACCACCTGGGCCAGTGCCAGTGGGGCCGGGGGCGTACAATCCTCTGAACTAGAGTTACAGAGGATGCTAGTGGCCATTGGAGTGTCTACCCACCCATTAGGTTTTCTTTGCAAGAGCAGCCAGTGTCTCTTAACTGCTAAGCCATCTCTCCACCCCATCAGGGAATTGATTCTCAGAACCCCTGCCAACTAGATAGATAATGAAATTAGATGATAGTGTGTAGAGATGAATGGATGGCCTCCTGGGTGTTTCTGGGTTCAGCGCAGCACAACAGGGTCTTGCTGTTGATTGTTGTGATGACCACCTTTGGGTCTGCGGGCCTCCCAGCTGCAGTGGCGGCGGTGGGTTGGGGGCCGGCTTTGCCAGGTGAAGGGTCCTGAGCAGCGGTCTGCCTGCCCCCAGGCTTTGGCTCCTTTGGCCGGATGACTTCTGTTTTGGTCTGCCCTGATGGAAAGACCATGAGGCTGAAGCTGCTCATGGAACCGTCACCCGCCATTACCGAGAGCACCAGAAGGTGAGTACATGCCCACTGGGAGGATGAGCCTGACCAGTCCACCCAGTGCTGGGTAGCTGTATCTCGGGCTTGGCTGTTGAACCCCTGTGGCCCGTCCTCAGGGCCGGCCTACCAGCACCAACCCTATCGCTAGCATCTTTGCCTGGACGCGGGGTCTGGAGCACCGAGGGAAGCTGGATGGGAACCAGGACCTCATCAGGTGAGCACAGGGGGACGGCTGGAGCTAGTCGGGACCCTGGTCCAGTCCTTGAGGCCTGGGAACTCACTCCACCTTGTCCCCTGCAGGTTTGCGCAGACTCTGGAGAAGGTGTGCGTGGAGACCGTGGAGAGTGGAGCTATGACCAAGGACCTGGCTGGCTGCATCCACGGCCTCAGCAAGTGTGTGGTTTAGGGTACAGGGCCTGAGCCCTCAGAGCTGATGGGAGGAAGCCAGGGGACCCCTTAGGAGTCCTCATGGGTCAGTGTAGCTGCCAGGGGCTTGGGGCAGGACGAATCCTGAGAGATGGTTCAAGCTAAGCCTCCCCAGACCAGGCCAGGGTTGGGTCTCTATTGTCGGCTGCTCAGTTTCTTCCTTGTTCTCCCCGACCATCTCCCAGCGTTCCCTAGAAGAGCTGTGTCGTGTGCTTTGTGGCTTGGAAAGCTCTAGTCCCATAGGTTTCTGCTGACTTCACTGTGCCGCTTGGCAGTGGGCTGCTGGCAAATTTGGGCCTGTGCTTATTGGCATTTGGCCATTCCGTTCCAATGCCTGAGCTCTGATGTGGTTGGGAAGGGCCCAGTTGATGGCCCCAGAGGGGTGGGAGGCGCCCCCTGATGCCTGGGTGTTCTCTTGGCAGCGTGAAGCTGAATGAGCACTTCTTGAACACCACTGACTTCCTGGACACCATCAAGAGCAACCTGGACAGAGCTCTGGGCAAGCAGTAGAGGCGGACGCTGCCCAAGTTGCAGCGTGGACAGCCGAGCCGAGGGCAGTGGGTACTTCCAGCATGGTGGAGGGTGAGCCTCACACCTCTTCTCTCTGGAGGCCTTTCTAGGGGACGTTCTTTTTTATAATCTAGATGTTTTTAAAAGTATGAGTGTGTTTCCCCTCATGGTGATGTGAGGCAGAAACAGTGTGCTTTACCTCAGCCAGCCAGTATGTTTTGCATACTGTAATTTATATTGCCCTTGGAACACATGGTGCCATATTTAGCTACTAAAAAGCTCTTCACAAATTTGTCTGCTGTGTTTGTCCCTGAGGGAAAGGAGCCAGCTGGGGTCCAGAGACAGAGGCTCATGAAGAGCTCGGTGGATCCCCCAGGGACAGGTAGGGTGACTCAGGCCACTGGGGGGCCAACTTGAGAGAGAACCAGGCAGCCTGTGGGCCTCAAACATTCTCCAAGCCTTGGAGCCTCTGATATTTCCTATCATAATCACTTATATCTGGTTCCCTATTTATCCGGATTATGACTTGCTGATATTTTAGGTGTTGATATGTGTTGGGCAATATATATATATATATATATGCTTTTGTTAATATTGAGTATTTAACCTATAGCATTGGCATGCTAAGCAAGCAGCCTACCATTAGGCGCGAACGCCACCCTTACGTTAATATTTTTTTAATTGTTTTCTTTGTTGAGAGAGGATCTTTTTGTAGCCCCAGCTGTGCCGGGGAACTCTATGTAGACCAAGCTGGCCTTTTTTTTTTTTTTTTTTTTTTTTTCTTAGTATTTTTTAAGTTGTGTGCCACCATACCCTGCCCTATTGATTTGTTTTGAGACAGCTCTCAAAGTGTCTCAAATAGCTACGGCTGGTCTTGAACATTGATTTTCCTGCTTTCACCACTCATCAAGTGTGCTGTCATGCTACATTATTTTCTACTTCTCGTAGAATAGATTTGCTTTTGCTGGTTTTTTTTTTTTTTTTTTTTTTTTTTTTTTTTTTGTTTTTTTAGATACCTCACTATGTTACTATGGCTAGCCTAAGAACTTTCTATGTCTGGCTCTGAACTTGGAGCTCTTTGGGCCTCTGTGTGGGCTTAAATGCATGTACCACCATGCCCTTCCTTCTTTACCTTTCATGTACTTAGAACATCCTCCCAGTGCCTGCTTCTCGGGACTTCCCAGGTTTTTCGAGGCTTATGTGCACAGGCGGCTCCCGTAAGCTCAGGGTCGTAACTCCCATCTTTATCACACTTTGACACCATTATAAAAGTAAGGTGTAGCCGGGCGTGGTGGCGCACGCCTTTAGTCCTAGGCACTTGGATGCAGAGGCAGGCAGATCTCTGTGAGTTCAAGGCAAGCCTGGTTACATAGTGAGCTCCAGGCCACTGGTGCTACAGGAGACCCTGTCTCAAAAGACCAAAAAAAAAAAAAAGAAAAGTTAAGGTGTTAACAAGGGTGCTCTGGGGGCCGAAAGAGTGGCTTGTGGGTAGAGACATACAGGGACCTAAGTTCAATTCCTGAGCTCATGTGCACATACCCCTCACAAACAAAAAATGCTGCTCCATAGCTACATACATTCAACTGAAACCACTGTCTTCCAATGCAATTTAGTTTCATTACATGCGGGTGTTAAAATATTCTGGCAAAGAGTTAGGTAACCTTTTCTTGATAGTATAGTGTGTGCCAGTGGGTTTTGGTTGTTTTTTTATGTCTTTTCGGTTTTTGGTGCTGGGATTGTAATTGGGCCTTCCATCTAGTTAGGCTATGCACTATCTCTCAAGTTCCCAGTCCTTTTTTTTTTTGAGACTGATCCAGGCCCCCTGCTGATGGTAGTTGGGTGCCTTGAACTTCTGAGCCTCCATGTCCAACTCCTGAGTGCTAGATTATAGGCATGTGCTCACCACAGTTCTATGTAGTGACAGAATCAATCTAGGGCCTCCTGCACTGTTGGCAAGCACTCTACCTAACCAACTAAGCACATCCTCAGGCCTGCTCACAGGGTTTGTATTTGCAGTTGAAACAAACTCAGATTAGGAGTATTTGGAGAAGCTGGGTGTAGTAGTGCATGCCTGTCATTTCAGTAGTTGGGAGGTTGAGGCAGAGATCACCACAAGCTGTGAAGCCAGCCCTGTCTAAACACCACACAAAAACACAACCAATAAACCCCCAAAGAATGGAAAAGTGCTTTGCACACCTCTCAATGCTCATTTCAGAGGCTGAGGAGCCAGAGGATGGCGAGTTCCAGGCCTGTCCAAGAAGTATAAGTGAGACAAAAGCTGCTGGGTGGTGGTGACACACACCCTTAATCCCAGCACTTGGGAGGCAAGCAGGTAGATCTCTTTAAGATCTAGGCCAATGGTCTACATAGAGTGTTCAGACCAGCGGGGCTACAGGGAGACTGTCTGGAAAACAAAACGAAACTAAAAACCAAGAGACTAAAATTACAGGTACACACTTGTAATCCTAGCCTCCATAGGTAATTTTGGGCTACACTGAGACCCTGTCTCAAATGCCCGCCCCTCAAAAAAGAAACAACACACACACATACGAAAGAAAGAAGAAAAGGAAGGAAGGAAAGAAGGAAAGGAAGGAAGGAAGGAAGGAAAGGAAGGAAGGAATGAAGGAAAGAAAAGAAAGAAAAGCCCGAGATGTCCAACATACCTAATCCCAGCCTTTGGGATTGGAGGCTCCTCGAAAGGGAAGACAGAGAGAGAATGTATTAAGGGAAAAAAGTTCATCTGTATTATACAGATGGGTTTTTCCTCCTCACATAGCCCTTAAATGGTCTTGGACTGTGAGCCACATGTATTAGTTCAATGTCGCGTAAAGGGTTTGCATGTCTTTGGATCTCTGTATTCCCGGGGTGGGAGTCCTGGAGTCAGTTCCCCGTGGATGCCAAGGGTGGATTATATTTAGCAACCCAAAGTCCATTTCCCGACCATCAGCTCCTGAAACCCACACCATACAGAGGAGAGAACCGGGAGGGCTGGTGTCAGCTGGCCCTGTCCAGAAACGAAAGCCCTAGAAGGCTGCCTCTGAGACCAGCCTGGAATGAAGAGCTGGCTTCTGCCACACATCCATAGGGGAAGGCCTATGGATGGGGGTGGGGAAGAAGTCACTTTTGTCAAGTGGTGAATTTGGGGGCCTCGGAGCCCCTCCCCATAAATATCTGGAACTGCAGGCGAGCCATTGCGTGTGTCCAGACAGTCCTGCCTCTGCACCTCCACAGAGGGAACCTACGCGGGTATGGGTCAGGAAGCCTATGCGTGGGACTTCCTTTTGGGGAAAAGAAGTGACCTGAGAGCCATTGAAGAAAGCAACGTGAAGCCACCTCAAGTAAAGATATTCATTTATTTATAATATTGCTAGGAAACTTCTCTTTTAAAAACAGGACATAAAAACAAGTAGGGGCTCTGCACAAGTGGAATCTCAAACAGTTGGGGTGTATACACGTCAAAATAATTAGAGTGGAAACCTGCCCAGGGTCTCTGAGCCACCCTTTTGAGAAGGCTGAGGAGGTGAGGCCGGAGCCTCCAGGACCACCCCCAGCTCCAACTGTGCACTGTGATGGTGCCTTCCTCTCTGCATTGCTCAGGTACAGGCACAAGGGCAGTGGATTGAGTTAATGACCCCCTCAGAGGACTGTGCCAATGGTTGGTCTGGGAGGGCCACAGAGACTCTGCCCAGAGCCAGATTTCTCCCTTCAGTTTTCCAAGACAAGGCCACAACTGCACTGGTAGGCGGGAGAAGAGTACAGTAGGTCTTTTTTTGGTACCAAGGAGAAAGACGGTCGTGGGAAGAGGTAGTTTTGCAGGGGTGAGGGCCTTCTGCTCAGCAGGAGAAATAACTTGTAAGTCACACCGGCCACTGCCGCACCTGAGGGTGGTCATCATGGGCCGTGCACCTTAAGCTGGTGGCCCTTGGTATCCCACTTAGGCCACTAGTGTCTAATAACCCCACCCCCAGTTTTTTGATCAAGTCACCACCCTGAGGCCCGGCTGTGCGTGTTTTCACCACTTAGGACACACAGGCTGGGGGCGGCTGCACATCATATCACAGGATCAGCCCCCCTCAACCACCAAAGCTGGTTTCCCCTCCTGGTTTCTCAGCCAAAGGTAGTGGCTTCATCTGTGCCTCCGGGGACAGGCCTCCCCTGGGGCCTTGGGGCTTGCGGGTAGGGGTTTGGGTGCCCTGGAGTCCCTGAATGTGCTAGTCACTATCTGGGGGACAGGGCAGATAAGGAGAGGGGCTGCTGCCAAGGAAGCGGAGTCAGCAGCCCTGGCCACCAGGACAGCGCAGAGCCCCGGCTGGAGGGGCCAGGTGGGCTCTCTCCTCCTCCCCCTCCTGCCCTAGCCCTGAGCAGCTCCACCTACTGGCCAGGAAGCACACAGCACACAGAAAGCTTATGTTTGGAAAAAAAAAAGAAAAAGAAAAAAGCTCAGCTATCACTCAGCTCCATCACTCCATCAAAAAAGATGAAGCAAACAGAGTTGGAAAGAAAAAAATTAATAATTACCTTCAAAATGTGTCATTTTCCTAAAAAAAAAAAAAAAAAAAAAAAAAAAGGTTTCCCTCTAGGGGTCTTCCATTTTCCTGTATAAATAATACGCTGCTCTTCCTGGGAGCCTACAGAGCCCTAGGCCACCCCTTCTCACAATACCTGCTTGTGCATAAGAAACCTTTCTAGCCCCTCTTCCCATAGGTGGTCTTCCTTGGCTTCCCCTGAGAGTAACCCTCGGTTCCAGGGACGTGTCACCCTGGCCAGCCCCTTGGCTCAGGGGCCTCATCTTTGTTAGTGTGTGCCAGACACAAAGTGTGTCCCGATTTTGTTTGGTGAGGGGACAGTGGTTGGTGCCCTAGGTTGGTGGAAACTGGGAAATGTGCACGAAACACACACAGGGTCACTCTCCTCGCTCTCTACACAGGGTTGAAGAAGGGGTGCTCTGGGGGCTGGGCTCCTTGGCTTCCTCCAGGCAGGGCCAGGGCTAGGGCCGCATGCATGCCTGCATCAAGCAAATGGGGGTGGGGCCCAGGAGGTAGAAGTGGCAGAGATGGACTCGTGCCCGGCTGTTGGTTAGGGTGTAGGAGCAAGGGGCTCTTGGGCACTGAAAACATAGAGCATGGACCGTTTCTGACGTTCACTTCAATACGTGTCCTTAGAGAGGCCAAAGATGGTGNAAAAAAAAAAAAAAAAAAAAAAAAAAAAAAAAAAACCAGCAAAAGCAAATCATATCTACAGAGAAGTAGAAAATAATGTTAGGCATGACAGCACACTTGAGGGGTGAAAGCAGGAAAATCAATGTTCAAGACCAGCCGTAGCTATTTGAGACACTTTGAGAGCTGTCTCAAAACAAATCAATAGGGCAGGGTATGGTGGCACACATTCTTTAGTCCTAGCATTCAACAGAGGAAGGCTGATTTCTACGAGACTAAGGCCAGCTTGGTCTACATAGAGTTCCAGGCCAGCTGGGGCTACAAAAAGATCCTCTCTCAAAAAAAGAAAACAATTAATAACAATATTAACAGTAAGGGTGGAGATTCGGCCTAATGGTAGGCTGCTTGCTTAGCATGCACAATGCTATAGGTTAAATACTCAATATTACAAAAAGCATATATATATATATATATGCACATACACATATAAACACATAAAATATCAGCAAGTCATAATCCCTGGATAAATAGGGAACCAGATATAAGTGATTATGATAGGAAATATCAGAGGCTCCAAGGCTTGGAGAATGTTTGAGGCCCACAGGCTGCCTGGTTCTCTCTCAAGTTGGCCCCCCAGTGGCCTGAGTCACCCTACCTGTCCCTGGGGGATCCACCGAGCTCTTCATGAGCCTCTGTCTCTGGACCCCAGCTGGCTCCTTTCCCTCAGGGACAAACACAGCAGACAAATTTGTGAAGAGCTTTTTAGTAGCTAAATATGGCACCATGTGTTCCAAGGGCAATATAAATTACAGTATGCAAAACATACTGGCTGGCTGAGGTAAAGCACACTGTTTCTGCCTCACATCACCATGAGGGGAAACACACTCATACTTTTAAAAACATCTAGATTATAAAAAAGAACGTCCCCTAGAAAGGCCTCCAGAGAGAAGAGGTGTGAGGCTCACCCTCCACCATGCTGGAAGTACCCACTGCCCTCGGCTCGGCTGTCCACGCTGCAACTTGGGCAGCGTCCGCCTCTACTGCTTGCCCAGAGCTCTGTCCAGGTTGCTCTTGATGGTGTCCAGGAAGTCAGTGGTGTTCAAGAAGTGCTCATTCAGCTTCACGCTGCCAAGAGAACACCCAGGCATCAGGGGGCGCCTCCCACCCCTCTGGGGCCATCAACTGGGCTCTTCCCAACCACATCAGAGCTCAGGCATTGGAACGGAATGGCCAAATGCCAATAAGCACAGGCCCAAATTTGCCAGCAGCCCACTGCCAAGCGGCACAGTGAAGTCAGCAGAAACCTATGGGACTAGAGCTTTCCAAGCCACAAAGCACACGACACAGCTCTTCTAGGGAACGCTGGGAGATGGTCGGGGAGAACAAGGAAGAAACTGAGCAGCCGACAATAGAGACCCAACCCTGGCCTGGTCTGGGGAGGCTTAGCTTGAACCATCTCTCAGGATTCGTCCTGCCCCAAGCCCCTGGCAGCTACACTGACCCATGAGGACTCCTAAGGGGTCCCCTGGCTTCCTCCCATCAGCTCTGAGGGCTCAGGCCCTGTACCCTAAACCACACACTTGCTGAGGCCGTGGATGCAGCCAGCCAGGTCCTTGGTCATAGCTCCACTCTCCACGGTCTCCACGCACACCTTCTCCAGAGTCTGCGCAAACCTGCAGGGGACAAGGTGGAGTGAGTTCCCAGGCCTCAAGGACTGGACCAGGGTCCCGACTAGCTCCAGCCGTCCCCCTGTGCTCACCTGATGAGGTCCTGGTTCCCATCCAGCTTCCCTCGGTGCTCCAGACCCCGCGTCCAGGCAAAGATGCTAGCGATAGGGTTGGTGCTGGTAGGCCGGCCCTGAGGACGGGCCACAGGGGTTCAACAGCCAAGCCCGAGATACAGCTACCCAGCACTGGGTGGACTGGTCAGGCTCATCCTCCCAGTGGGCATGTACTCACCTTCTGGTGCTCTCGGTAATGGCGGGTGACGGTCCCATGAGCAGCTTCAGCCTCAATGGTCTTTCCATCAGGGCAGACCAACACAGAAGTCATCAGGCCAAGGGAGCCAAAGCCTGGGGGCAGGCAGACCGCTGCTCAGGACCCTTCACCCTTGGCTAAAGCCTTGTCATCTCTCAAACCCACCGCCGCCACTGCAGCTGGGAGGCCAGCAGACCCTTATATTATAGGTGGTCATCACCAACAATCAACATGCTAAGTACCTCTGTGTGCTCTGCTTCTGAACTCTCAGAAACACCCAGGAGGCCATTTCCATTTATCTATCTATCTATCTATCTATCTATCTATCTATCTATCTATCTATCTAGTTGTCCAGGGGTCTGGAGAATCAACTCCCCTGATGGGGCTGGAGAGATGGCTTAGCAGTTAAGAGCACTGGCTGCTCTTGCAGAAAACCTAATTGGGTTAGAGCACTCCAATGGCCACTAGCATCCTCTGTAACTCTAGTTCCAGAGGATTTAACGCCCTCTTCTGGCCTCCACTGGCACTGTACCCAGGTGGTACAATTACCTACATGCAGGCAAAACACTCATGTACCTAAAATACAAATAGATAAAATCATTTTTAAAAAATTCCCCAGAGGCCGGGCATGGTGGAGCACACCAGTAATCCCAGCACTAGGGAGGCAAAGGCAGGCAGATCTCTGTGAGTGCAAGGCCAGGCAAGTTCCAAGACAGCTGGGGCTACAGGAAGACCCTGTCTCAAAAAGACCAAAAAAAAAAAAAAACCAAACAAACAAAAAAATTCCCCAGAACAAGGAGTGTCAAGTTCCAGGGAAGAAAAAGCACACAACTTAAATAGGAAAAAAATTCAGCTCACAATACCTTTAAAATTCTTTTTACATTTATTTATATTTGTGTGTGTATGTGCGTGGACGTACTCATGTGGAAGTCAGAGGACAGCTGAGGAGTCAATTCTCTTTCTACCAAGTAGTTTCAAGGAATCAAACTCAAGTTGTTAAGCTTGACAGCAGCGTCTTTACCCACTGAGACACCTCGATGACCCTTTATTTTTGTTATTTTATCTTTTGTTTCTTTTGGTGGTTTATGAGGTTTTGTTGGTTGGTTGGTTGTATTTTTTTTAACGGGGTCTTCCTGTAGCTCCAGCTGGCCTGGAACTTTCTATGTAGAGTAGGCTGGCCTTGATCTCACAGAGATTCCTCTGCCTGTGCCTCCTGAGTGCTGGGACTAATGGTATGCACCACCATGCCTGGCTTGTTGTTTTTTGAGACAGGGACTCACTCTGTAGCCTAGGCAGGCCTGGAACCCATTAAGTAACCCAGACTGGCCTTGAATTCAAGCCACCATGCCCAGCATCTTGCTCTCTATTAAGACAGACTTAATAACATACCAGCCATCTCTCCAACCCCATCAAGGGAGTTAATTCTCCAGACCCCTGGACAACCCCTTCTAGCTGACATCTGTTTCTGGAAAAATTGGAAATAGCAAACTTGAAAGGTGTCTAAAAGCAGATGTGGTGATAGTTGTGAGCTAGCTGCTTTCTTTTTTTTCTCCTGGAAGCCAGGCATAGTGGTGTTGGCCTTTAACCAGCACCTGGGAGGCAGAGCAGGTGGATCTCTGGTCTACATAGTGAGTTTCAGGCCATCAAGGACTACATAGTAAGACCCTATCTCAAAAATAAATAGTTTGTGCATTCCCATCATTCAAGTACCCTAGAGCTCCTGACCCTGGCTGGGCACAGGAATGGAGACAGGCAGAAGATCCCCAAGACTCGCTGGCCGGCCAGCCTCGCTCCTGGTCCAATGAGAAATCCTGTCTCAAAAAATAAAGTGGAGGCCAGATAAGATGGCTCAGCCTGACAACCTGAGTCTGATCCTTGGACACACATGGTGGGAAAAGAAGAACCAACTCTTGGAAAGCATTGTCTGACCTCCACACATGTGCCATGGCATATGCACATGCATGCACATGCACAGACACAAATAAACAAAGGACTGAGGCTGGAACTCAGTAGGAGAGCACTTCTGGGCATCATGAAGCACGATGTGTAACACTGCTACAAAATAAAATAAAATAAAATAAGAGCCAGGCATGGTGACACACACCTTTAATCCTAGCACTTGGAAGGCTGAGGCAGGCAGATCTCTCTGAGTTCAAGGCCAGCCTGGTCTACAGAGTGAGTTCCAGGACAGCTGAGGCTACCGGGAGACCCTGTCTCAAAAAGACTAAAATAAATAAATAAATAAATAAATAATATAAATGTAATCTTTCTTTTTGAGACGGGGTCTCCCTGTAGCCCCAGGTGTCTTGGAACTCGCTCTGTAGACCAGGCTGGCCTTGAACTCACAGAGATCCACCTGCCTCTGCCTCCTAAGTGCTGGGATTAAAGGCATGCAACCACCACGTCTGGCATAATTTTTTGGAAAAGAAAATATTAAAAATAATAAGGGAGGCTGGAGAGATGGCTCAGTGGTTAAGAGTGCCAACTGCTCTTGCACAGGACCCAGGTTCGATTCCCAGCACCCACATGGTGACTAAGAACCGTCTTTAAGCCGAGTGTGGGGGCACACACCTTTAATCCTAGCACTTGGGAGGCAGAGGCAGTCGGATCTCTGTGAGTTCAAGGCCAGCCTGGTTTACAAGAGTGAGTTCCAGGCCAGCTGGGGCTATAGGGAGACCCTGTCTCAAAAAATAAATAAATAAATAAATAAATAAATAAATAAATAAATAAATAAGGTAGAGTGATAGAGGAAGAGACCTGACATCAATCTCCCATCTCTACGCAGAAGTGTGAAGCGCTCACAACACACACACACACTCACACACACACTTCTCCAGGTCACCCTTCTCTGAGAAGCTTACGCCCATGTTTTGTGTGTATCTCACTTTCTCTCCAGGAGTCATCTCTTTCACTTAACTCTTTGTGCTTCCAATCCATGTAGAAATCTCATTTGATTAAAAAAGAAAAAGAAGAAGACCAACGACCAACTAGTAGTCTCCCTCAGGGCCTCCCAGCATACCCTGCGCCAGGATGTCCGACTGCACGTCTCCGTCATAGTTCTTGCAGGCCCACACAAAGCCTCCCGAAGACTTGAGCACCTGAGCCACCATGTCATCAATAAGTCTGTGCTCGTACCAGATCTTATTCTTGTCAAAGTCAGTCTTGTAGTGCCTGGGAGCAAAAGGGCCTGGTTCGGGGACCGGGCAGGAGGCTGCCAAGGCGAAGGACCCCTCCCTGAGCATCAAAGTTGAACCAAACACACAGAGAAAGCAACATCCCCAGGCGGGGTGGGGACAGCGCAAGGGACCTGGAAGGCTGTGCAGCCCTCAGGAAGCGATAGAGGCTGTTACTTGTCAAAGATCTCCTGGAAGATGTCCTTGAAACGCCCATCATAGGCCTTGAGAATGGTGTTCTTGGTGCTCAAGTACAGCGGCCACTTCTTCTGGATAGCGTACTGGAAGCAGCTGTGCGCAAAGCCGGAGATGGACTGCAGGGAGAGAGCATATGGTCTCCCAGGTGCTGTGGGCTCCCTCATGGTCTCAGGACCCAAACCCAGCTCTCCAAGGCCAGCATCCCTCCACATGTCTTCTCAACCCCAGCCACCATGGAGAATCTTTGTTTTAACTTTTTAAATTTTATTGTATAAGTGTTTTGCCTGCACTTAAGTGCATCCATGCATGCAATGCTTGCAGAGGCCAGAAGATGGCACTGTATTCCCTGGAACTGGGTTATTAAGATGCCTTGTGGGTTCTGGGAACCTACCCAGGGTCCTCTACAAAAGCACTGAGCCATCTCTTCAGCTGCTGTTGTGGCTGGCCTATCTTCTCCCTCTAAACTTGGGGGAACACTGCCCCTTCCTTCAACTTCCCTTTAGAAACTTATCTTTCCCTTACAATTTCTAGACCACATGACCGGTGTAGGGGAAAGATCCCTCATTCACCTGCCTCCTACTTCAGGGAAGACTGTGTGACCCTCGTTTATCCAATCAGAGCCCCTCCTTCCTAGATCCCAGGGATTGGCTCAGAGATGGCCATGTGACTCAACCCAGGCACCCTGGCTGGATGTCAGTACCAGGAGATGCTCTTTTCAGACAAGATTCTACCTCTTCCTGGTCTGAGAAAGAGGCAAAGGGAAGCAAGGAAACCTACAAAGGAGCAGAGATGGAGCGGGCTGGAGGGGAGGGCGCTCAGGGCTCACCTCGTCGGTGTTGTACATCCCCATGCCCACGCCGCCTGCAGGGAAGTTGTACACTTCCCACTCCTTGGCACCGCTGCCATCCTTTGGGGTGAAGACCATCTTGAACGTGCCAGCTCGATCTGCCACAAAGTCTGTAGCCTTGTACTGCAGAGAAAAAAGGCAGCTCAGGCCAGGGTCTTCCGTGGGTTCACAGGTCAATAGACTTTCTCCCAGCCTGGCCCACCTGGTCACCATGGGCATGCCTGCCAATGGTGATGGGCTTGGTCCAGCCAGGGACCAGGCGCGGGATGTTTTTGCAGATGATTGGCTCCCGGAAGACAGTTCCCCCAAGGATGTTCCGGATGGTTCCGTTAGGGCTCTTCCACATCTTCTTCAGCTTGAACTCTGCAAGGACAGAAATGAAGTGGGCCCACCACAGCCCTTCTTTCCAACCAGAAAAACCCCCAAGCAGGATGCCTCGGTGTCATCTTGAAGCTGGTGGAGGAGTCTAAATGCATAGCCTTTGGAATCTGCCAGTTCTGTGAGATTTACAAAATGCCTTCCCCTGAACAGTGAAATGAAATTACTAATAAAATACCTAGTGGGCTGGGTTGTCGTGAGGGTTAAAGGAGCCGTGTGTAATGTGCATGGAACAATGCCTGGCCTGTGGCAAGCACCCTGTCCACCATTTTACCACGTCCCGCACAGAGGTCACTCAGAGGAAAACAGAGCTACCTCTTTCAAGAAGCTTGGGTGCCCACCCCCATCCTACCCAAGGTACTAAGACTGTCACCTTGTCCATAAAAGGACACGGGATGGGCTGGAGATGTAGCTCGGTGGTAGAGACCGTGCCTAGCATCCACAAGGCCCTGAGTCCTTTAAAATAACTCGTAATTTTTAAAATCCCAGGATTCAGGAAAAATCAAAGAAAAGAACTCAGGACTAAAATTGACTCTGGGGGCTGGAGAGATGGCTCAGTGGTTACCGGCATTAGCTGCTCATGCAGAAGACCCAAGTTCAGTTCCCAGCACTCACATGGTTGCTGATGACCATCCATAACTCCATAACTGGCCTCAGTGGGAACTCCGTATATGTGGTTCACTTACATACAAGCAAGTAAAACACTCATACACATAAAAATATAAAATTTTTTTCTTTTTGGTCTTTTCAAGACAGGGTCTCCCTGTAGCCCCAGCTGGCCTGGAACGCTGTGAACCAGGCTGGCCTTGAACTCACAAAGATCCGCCTGCCTCTGCCTCCCAAGTACTAGGATTAAAGGTGTGCGCCACCACGCCCAGCAAAAATATAAAAATTTTTAAAAGAAGAAAAAAAAAATGGGCTCTAGTGCTCTATATCCAGGTGTGACCTGAAAGGACAGTATGGCCTGGTGACCAGATGCATCTTAATTTTTTTTGTTTGCTTTTTTCTTTTTGTGTGTATGTGGTGTTGGGAATTGAACCCAGGGCCTTGTACATGCTAGGCAAACACTCTGCCACTGAGCTACACCCCCAGCTCTGATGTATCTTGAATACTTGTTCTTAACTTCTTCATACTGTAGAAATTAAGGAGGAAAACCCCTTACCCATCTTTTTGTTTTAAACTCAAGAACAATTTTATTAGTGTTTAATAGTGAAACAAAGCAGGCAAGTTGGAAATTTCAGCAGCTGCCAGGAAAAGGGAAACAGAAAAGAGGAAGAAGGAAAGCCATGCTGTGTGCAGTGGGGGTCAAGAGGCAGCCTCATGGGAAGAGGGGCAGGGGGCTTCCGAGCCAGAAAGAGCACAGGACGCCCAGGAAAGCAAGCTTAGCCTTTGGCTACTATCCAGAAGAGACAAAATAAAGAAAAAGAAGTAGGTAGGCAGCCTGGCAGAGTCCACTCTATCTTTTTTATTTTTAATTATCCAAACCTATCCCTTTCTCTGCACACTAGTGGATTTTGTAGACCCCTAGAACAGCTCCCAGAACCAAGGACCAGCAGCCAATCCAGACCCGGTGAGGACACTTCTCAGAAAGCTGTGCATGACCACTAGGCTGGAGCCAGCCCTGCAGTGTCCTGTGGAGGACACTCAGGATGTCCATTCCCAGAGGCCTCCACACAGCCTCTGACACCAGCCTGCCAAACAGTCCGAGATTCAGAGGGACAGACTGTCAAAAGCTGTCAGTACTCCAACAGCACCAAATTGCCTTCCTCCTCCCTGTGACTGGCGACACCTCTCACTGGTGTGAGACTCACAGCATGGCAGGAACATTACCTGCCTGGGTACTAGGAGACATAAAGTCTGGCCTGGTCAGGAGAATGAGGCCAGCCCCTTACTATGCCCTCCCCCCATTTGCACCACAGTGACCTCCAAGGCATAGCAAGCCTCCCAGCAAGACCAGACTCACCTCTCAGTCACCACCACCCTACCCTAGACCCAAGTGAAATTAGCATAAGGGGAACCCAATTCTAGAAGCTTCCATCTTCCAGTCCCATAATGAATTACATAGTCAAACATGCCCCACCCAAACGTGACAGCCTGTCACCTCCTAGTCCCTGTGACCCCTCAATACCTCATACCTTCCACACGTGCCTCATCAGGGGTGATGGTGGCACACTTGACAGCCACACTGTACTTCTGGGTGGCTAGCGCAGAGTCAATAGTGACCTGGTCGTTGGTCTGGTCACGATTTGGAAGCCCGAGGTCAAAATACTTGAGCTGGACATCCACATGGGGCAGAATGAGCTGGGAAAGACAGCCCAAGCAAATGTCAAGCCAGATAACCAACCTGGGGCAGGACATTGGGGACATGAGAGGTTACTGGTTCAAGGAGAGGTGGGCACAAGAGAGAGCTGGGACTGGCCATTCCTCAGTGGGGCCAGAGCTGACAAGAGGCTAGGGTTCTGAGAGCTGAGCAGACTAGGCCACGGTCTCTCAGAAGAAAGCCAAGCATGGAACATCTCCACTACCATAGGGGCCCATCGAGTCAACTAAACCCCCAAGTGGGGTCCCCCTTCTCCTTCAAGTGCTCTGTGATCTTCAGATCAGAAGTGGTGGTTTCCAGCTGGAGAGATGGCCTAGTGGTTAAGAGCGCCAACTGCTCTTGCAGAGGACCCGGGTTTGATCCCCAGCACCCACATGGCAGCTGAGAACCATCTTTAACTCCAGTTCCAGGGGAATCCGACACCCTCTTCTGACCTCCACAGCATTGCACGACACAGGTGCACAGACCTACATGCAGACAGTACATTAATACACATAAAAAATAAATTAAAATAAAAAAATAAATAAAATATATATTTAAGAAAAAAGAAGTGGTGGTTTCAATGCCAGGCATGGTGGTGCACACCTTTAATCCTAGCACTTGGGAGGCAGAGGCAGGTGGATCTCTGCAAGTTCAAGTCCAGCCTGGTCTACATAGTGAGCTCCAGGCCAGCTGGGACTAAAGGGAGACACTGTCTCAAAAAGATGAAAAAAAAAAAAATGGTGGTGGTTTCAGCCAGGCATGTTAGCATACATCTATAATCCCAGTACTTGGGAGCCTGAGGCAGGATGATCACCGGTTTGATGCCAGCCTAGGCTATACAGTTAAGTCTTTGTCTCATGATGGTACATGCCTTTAATCCTAGCACTCAAAAGGCAGAGGCAGGTGGATATCTGTAAGTTTAAGGCCAGCCTGGTCTATATAGTGAGTTTTAGGCTAGTCTAGGCTATGGAGTGAGACTGTGTGTGTGTGTGTGTGTGTGTGTGTGTGTGTGTGTGTGTGTTGCCTGCATATTTGTAAGCATTCCCATGAATGCAATGCCTATGGAGGCCAGAAGAGGGCATCTGATCCCTTGGAACTGGAGTTAGAGAAGATTGTTAGCAGCTATGTGGGTGCTGGGAACCAAGCCTGGGACTTCTGCAAAAGCAACCATGCTCTTAACTGCTGAACCATTTCTCCAGCCCCTATGAGAACCCACCTTTAAAAAGGGGAAAGGGCTGGAGAAACAGCTCAGCTGCTAAGACCACCAGCTGCTCTTCCAGAGGACTGGATTGTTCAGGGGTTTGAAGAGTTTGCTGCAAAATCTTGAAAACTAGAGTTTGGACTGCAGCACCCATGTAACAAGCCAGGCATACAAGCCAGGCATCTTGAACACACCTGTAACCCTGGTTCTGAAGGGGTCAGAGGAAGACAGATGGGTGGGGCTTGCTGGCTTTCAGCCTAGGGGAAAGCACAAACTCCAACTACAGGGAAACTCTGCCTGCAAGGAATAGGCAGTGAATGATGGAGGAAGACACCAACACCCTCTTCTGGCCTCCGTGCACACACAAACATGCAGAGACACACAAGTAAATTGTATTTATTTATTTATTTATGTATTGCATGTGGAGGTCAGAAAACAACTTGTAAGAGTTGGTCCTCTCTTTCTACCATGTGGGTCCCAGGGATTGAAGTCATGTCATCAGGTTTGGCATGTGGAGTCCCAGGGATTGAAGTCATGTCATCAGGTTTGGCATATGGAGGCATCTAATTAATTAATTTTTTTTTTTTTTAAGAAACAAGATTAGGGGCTGGAGAGATGGCTCAGCAGTTAAGAGCACCGACTGCTCTTGCAGAGACCTGGGTTCGATTCCCAGTACCCACATGGCAGCTAAGAACCGTCTTTAACTCCAGTTCCAGGGGAATCCGACACTCTCTTCTGACCTCCGCAGCACTGCACGACACAGGTACACAAACCTGCATGCAGACAGTACATTTATACACATAAGAAAATAATAAATAAAATAAAAGAAGATTAGCCGGGCATGGTGGCCCACACCTTTAATCCCAGCACTCAGAAGGCAGAGGCAGGCTGACTTCTGTGAGTTCAAGGCCAGCCTGGTCTACAGAGTGAGTTCCAGGTCAGCTAGGGCTACAGGGAGACCCTGCCTCAAAAAAAAAAAAAAAAGAAAGATTTGGGTCAAGCAAGATGGTTCATTGGGTTAGGGCACTTGATGCAAAGCCCAATGACCTGAGTTCAAGTAGAAAAAGAGAACTGACCTCCACATGCACATGCATACTAGCTGCAAGTGTGCATCTGCACACACACACACATGCACATAAATAAGTATATGAATCAGTGTAATTTTTTTTTAAAGAAAGAAACAAGCCAGGCATGGTAGCACATGCATTTAATCCCAGTACTCAGGAGGCAGAAGCAGGCAGATCTTTGTGAGTTCAAGGCCAGCCTGATCTACATAGTGAGTTCCAGGACAGCTGGGGCTATAGGGAGAGCCTGTCTCGAAAGAAAGAAAAGAAAAGAAAGAAAGAAAGAAAGAAAGGAAGGAAGGAAGGAAGGAAGGAAGGAAGGAAGGAAGGAAGGAAAGAAAGAAAGAAAGAAAGAAAGAAAGAAAGAAAGAAAGAAAGAAAGAAAGAAAGAAAGAAAGAAAGAAAGAATCCTGCAGGCCTCAGCATCAACTCAACTTGAGGCTCAGCTTGCTCAAGACAAACACTGCCCGACAACTAGAACTAGTAATGCTCTTCACATGGAAGGTAGAGCCAATGGACTCCTGGGAACTTGAGACCTTGTGGGACTGACCACCTATGTGAGAACCCATGGGGAAGGGGTGCTACCTTCTCCTTGATGAACTGCCAGATGATGCGGGTCATCTCATCACCATCCATCTCCACCACTGGCTTCTCCACCTTGATCCTCTTGTCAGCATCTAGAACCGGGCACATAGCACACCACAGCCCTGAGGAGGGCAGGAGATCCTCTCTTTTCCCAGCCAGTCCCATGGTCCAGTAAGGAGGAGCGGGAGGAGTGGTGAACTCTCTTCCACCTGGAGGCCCTGCATGTCCCATGGAGGATGGCCACATAGGATTGTGCTCAAAGGGCTGGGATCTGGCTAGCCAGTCAGATCCTCTTCCCTTGGAAGCTGAAGGCAGGGAGACCAACAGGGAACCACAGCCAGCTGGGGCTACCCTCTCCCACACCAAATCAAGGAAACATCATCCAGGGCTTCTGCCCACAGGTCCTCAGGGTGAGCAGACTCTCCACTTCTCCAACCTCAGCTCTTCACTTTTGCCTATAATACTGTGTGCTTCCAGTACCAACCTCTCAGTCAGCCTGTTGTCTGAAAGCTGGCAGCCTCCAACAGCTTGAATCAGATCCACAGTGAGAGCCCACCTTGTGCCTGACAGCAGACCAACCCTACACATTCAGATCAACATCTGACCCCCAAACAATCCCAAGGCACGTGCCATCTTGATTGTTTATTGGTTGGTTGATTTTTGTGGAGACAGTGTCTCATGTAGCCCAGGATGTCCTACATAGCTGAGGGTGACCTTGAATTTCTGATCTTGCCACTTCTACCTCTGGAGTACCAGGATTACCTGCCTGTATTACCACAGCTTGGTTTTTTGTCGTCGTTGTTGTTTTAATGTGTATGAGTATTTTATCTGCATGTATGTACATGCACCTGTGTTATGTAATACCTGAGGAGATCAGAAGAGGATGTCGGATACCGGGAAACTGATTGTCAGCTGCTATATGAGTGCTGGGATCTGAACTTGGGTCCATTGCAAGAGCAGCCAGTTCTCTTAACCTCTGAGCCAGCTCACCAGCCCAGCTTGTTTGCTTTAGACATAGGGTCTTGTATATAGCCCAATCTGGTCTGACATTGTGTAGTCCAGGCTGGCCTCAAACTCATCATCCTCTTTCATCAGCCTCCTAAGTAGCAGGATTATGGGCGCATGCTACCACACTTCATTGTTCCCATTTTATTTTTTTAATATTTTATTACTTTTATTTTTATGTATGAGTGTTTGGCCTCCATGGTATAAGTGCACCGTGCCATGCATCCCCTTAGATACCAGGAGAAGGCATTGGGTCCCCTGGAATTGGAGTGAGAGACAGTTGCTAGCCACCATGTGGGTGCTGGGAATTGAACCCAGGCCCTCTGTGAGAGTAGCCAGTGCTCCTAACCATGGGCCATCTCTTCAGCCCCCATTGTTTCCAGTTTAAAGATAAGGAAACTGAGGCTGGGAAAGGTGGTCAGTTTACTGCCCAGGGTTACAGAGACAGAACACATCAGAGCCGGGAAGACTTGAATCTTCCACATTAGAATATATGCTTACAGCACCTGGGGGGGAACTCAGTCCCTAAGCTAAGGTTCAGGTGAGTCTGTCCTTCTAGAGAATTCTCCAAGCCACAACAAGGACCAGCAAGATGGTTCACTGGGTAAAATGCTTACCAAAAAGCCTGAAAACCTGAATTCCATCTCCAGAACCTGATGGATCTCTGTAAGACCACACCCAACCTGGCCTATACACAGTGAAATTCAGGTTAGTGGAGGGGATACAGTGAGACAAAGAAAGAAAGAAAGAAAGAAAGAAAGAAAGAAAGAAAGAAAGAAAGAAAGAAAGGAAGGAAGGAAGGAAGGAAGGAAGGAAGGAAGGAAGGAAGGAAGGAAGGAAGGAAGGAAGGNCATGCAAGTTTGTGCACCCGTGTCGTGCAATGCCGCAGAGGTCAGAAGAGGGTGTCGGATTCCCCTGGAACTGGAGTTCTCCTGGAATTGGAGCTTCAGACAGTTCTCAGCCACCATGTGGGTGCTGGGGATAGAACCCGGGTCCTCTGCAAGAGCAGTCGGCGCTCTTAACCGCTAGGCCATCTCTCCAGCCCCTTATTATTATTTTTATGTGTATGAGTGTACTGTCTGCATGTAGGTTGGTACACCTCTGTGGTGCAATGCCGCGGAGGTCAGAAGAGGGCGTCAGATTCCCCTGGAACTGGAGTTAAAGACGGTTCTCAGCTGCCATGTGGGTGCTAGGAATCGAACCTGGGTCCTCTGCAAGAGCAGTCAGTGCTCTTAACCACTGAGCCATCTCTCCAGCCCCAGCTTACCAGATTTTTTTTTTGGTCTTTTTGAGACAGGGTCTCCCTGTAGCCCCAGCTGGCCTGGAACTTGCTATGTGGGTGGAAAGGTGGTTAAGAGAACGGGCTACTCTTCCAGAACATGCACATTTGGTTCCCCACAACAAATGGTGGCTTATAACCATCTGTAACTACAGGATCCAATGTGCTCTTCTGATTTTCAAAGGCTTTGCACAATACAGGTACACTAAATACATGCAGGCAAAACATTCATATACATAAAGTAAAATAAACAAATCAAAAAAAATTAAAATAAATAAATAAAAACATCAGGAGGGTGGGATTGGGGATATAACTCAGCTGGCACAGTCCTTGCCTAACATGCTGAGGCCTTGGGTTTGATTCCCAATGACATATCAACCCAGTTTGGTTGCACACTTGGTTGTAATCCCGGTAGGCAAATAGAAGCAGGAAGATCAGAAGTTCAAGGATATCCTTGGCTACAAACAGAGTTCAAGGCCATTCTTTGCTGAATGGCTCACAATGGCCAAAAGGTAGCATCTAGCAATGGATGAATGGACAAAGAATGAAATATCATTCAGACTTAGAAGATTCCCCCTGTGGTCGCTTCGGCAGCACATATACTTAAATTGGAACGATACAGAGAAGATTAGCATGGACCCTGTGCAAGAATGACACCCAAATTCGTGAAGCATTCCATTAAAAAAAGGAAAAAAAGAAAAGATTCCCCCTCCTCCCATTTTGTCTTTTTTTTTTTTTTGTATGTGTATGAATGTACTGTCTGCATGCAGGTTTGTGCACCTGTGTAGTGTAATGCCATGGATGTCAGAAGAGGGTGTCGGATTCCCCTGGAACTGGAGTTAAAGACGGTTCTTAGCTGCCATGTAGGTGCTGGGGATCGAACCCGAGTCCTCTGCAAGAGCAGTCGGTGCTCTTAACCAATAAGGCCATCTCTCCAGCACAGCTTTTGTCTTTTGAGACAAGGTCTCCCTGTAGCCCCAGCTGTCCTGGAACTCACTATGTAGACCAGGCTGACCTTGAACTCACAGAGATCCTCCTGCTTCTGCCTGCCAAGTGCTGGGATTACAGGCATGTGCCACCATGCCCTACACAGACTTAAAAGATTAAAAAAAAAGTAAATTCTATCACATGCCTCACCACTGGGGACAATTATATGATACGAAATAAGTGACAGCCGGGCGTGGTGGCACACTCCTTTAATCCTAGCACTTGGGAGGCAGAGGCAGGAGGATCTTTGTGAGTTCAAGTGCAGCCTGGTCTACAGAGCGAGTTCCAGGACAGCTGGGGCTACAGGGAGACCCTGTCTCGGAAAGAACAAAAAAGAAAAAAAAAAAAAAAGAAAGAAG
>VZQC01011735.1:466753-481861 GCA_009823505.1 Rhizomys pruinosus | reverse complement strand
TATATATATATATATATATGGCCAGCCTTAAACCCCAGAACCTCTGAATGTGGCTTTAAAAAAAATGTCTTGCTGGTCCTGGTGGTGCTCGCCTTTAATCCTAGCACTTGAGAGGCAGAGGTGGGTGGATCTTTGTGAGGTCAAGGCCAGCCTGGTTTACAGAGCGAGTTCAAGGACAGTTGGAGCTACAGGAAGACCCTGTCTCAAAAAAGACCGAAAAAAAACAAAAAAAGAAAAGAAAAGAAAAATGTCTTTGAAGCAGGGCATGGTGGCGCATGCCTTTAATCCTAGCACTTGGGAGACAGAGGCAGGCGGGTCTCTGTGAGTTCAAGGCCAGCCTGGTCTACAGAGTGAGTTCCAGGCCAGCTGGGGCTACAGGGAGATCCTGTCTCAAAAAGACCAAAAAAAAAAAAAACTTAAAAAACAGGGCTTCTGGCTCAGCAACTGCTCCTGCAGAGGACCCGGGTTCGATTTCCAGCACCCACATGGCAGCTAAGAACCGTCTTTAACTCCAGTTCCGGGGAATCTGACACCCTCTACTAACCTCCCAGCACCCACATTGTGGTTAACAACCATCCTTAACTCCAGTTCCAGAGGATCCTACTCCTCCATGGGCATTCTGTGACATGAGTATACTTACAAACATGCAGGCAATACTTATATATATAAAACAAAACTGATAAAATATTTAAAAAACAATCTGGACTGGAGAGATGACTCAGCAGCTAAGAGCACTTGCCCTTCCAGAGGACCTGAGTTCAATCTTCGCATGGCAGCTCACGACTACCTGTAACTCTAGCTCCAGGGTATCTGATCCCTTCTTCTAGCACACAAAAATAAAAATAAAAACATAAATGTAGGGCTGGAGAGATGGCTTAGTGGTTAAGAGCGCCGACTGCTCTTGCAGAGGACCCAGGTTCAATCCCCAGCACCCACATGGCAGCTGAAAACATCTTTAACTCCAGTTCCAGGGGAATATGACACCTTCTTCTGACCTCCGTGGCATTGCAAGACACAGGTGCACAAACCTACATGCAGACAATACATTCATACACATAAAAAATAAATTAAATTAGCCGGACGTGGTGGCGCATGCCTTTAATCCTAGCACTTGGGAGGCAGAGGCAGGCGGATCTTTGTGAGTTCAAGGCCAGCCTGGTCTACAGAGTGAGTTCCAGTACAGCTGGGACTACAGGGAGACCCTGTCTCGAAAAGACCAAAAAATAAATAAATAAATAAATAAATAAATAAATTAAATTTAAAAAAAAACATAAATGTGGGATCATCATACAACTCTTGAAATCCTTCGGAATTTTCTTTTAGACTCAGAATAAATGCCAAAATCCTCAGAAATGATCTACAAGGTGGGGGTGTAGCCCAAGGATAAAGCACGTGACTTGCATGTGCAAGGCCCCTGTTTGATCCCCCAACACCACAAAAGGGGAAGAGGGGAATCTGGGAAAGCTGGGAGTGTAACTTAATTGGTAGAGTGCTTGCCTAGCTTGCCCAAACCCCAGCACTGCATTGTCTGGGCTTGGTGGCCCACATCCCAGCATTTTGGGAGGGTAGAAGCAGGGCATCAGACACTCAACATCATCCTCAACAACACTGAAAGTTGGAGGCTAAGAGCCCTGTATCCCCAGCTGGCCTGGAACTGGCTCTGTAGACCAGGCTGGCCTTGAACTCGCAGAGATCTGCCTGCCTCTGCCTCTGAGTGTTAGGATTAGAGGGCTAGGATTAAAGGTGTGTGCCACCCCACTCTCCTTATCTTAACTATATTCATTTGTTTATTTTATGTTTATTTAATTATCTGTGTGTGTGTGTGTGTGTGTGTGTGTGGTGGTTGTGTGTGTGTGTGTGTGTTTGTCTGCCACCACATGCACCTGTGCAGGTCAGAGGACGTACAGTGGGAGAGTTCTGTTCTCTCATTGTTTTTTTTTTTCGAGAATCAGGGTTTCCCTAGCATGCCCCACTGTCTGGAAACTCACTTGTAAACCAGGCTGGCCTTACATACAAGATTCTGCCTCCTCTGCCTCCCGATGCTAGGAAAAAGGCGTTGCGACCACCACGCTGGGCCTGTTCTCTCCTTTTTACCGTGTAGGTTCCCAAAGATTGAAATCAGGAGCTCGCGAACACGTCGCCGCAGGGAGGGTGTGCAGGGGGGTGAAGGCCATGCCACTTTGACAGCGAGATCCGCCCCATAATCTAATCTTTGTTTGTGTGGGGTGTGTGTGGTTTTGTTGGGGTAGATAATTGCCCTCTAATTGAAGACCAAAGGCAGTCCCACTACCTCCGATTTCTTTCTTTTTTTTTAGGGGGTTTTCTTTTCTTTGCTCTTTTCTTCGTTCGGGGGACTGGACTCACCTCTATGACCAGGCTGGGCACGGTGGGCGACTCAACCCGCGCTCTGAGAAAGCCATCCATTCATTGCCCTTTCCCTTCAGACTCATGACCACACTTATTTTCACACTGGCTGTTCTTAGCTAATTCGCGGGTTTATCTCGTGGCGGAAAGTTTGTGGGGTAGGCGCCCGGTTCCCCCACACATCTAGAAGGAGTGCCCGAAGGGTTGGGCTGTGGTCGCAAAGCCACAGACACTCTATATTTTTTTTAAACATTTTGGTTGTGGAGTGGGTTTTTATGCGTATGGTTTGGGTGGTTGGGGAGTGGGTGTTGGTTGGTGGTTACCCAATGGTTACCCCCCCCCCGCAGATTTGGTTCTTTTTTGTTTTTGTTCTTTTTTGTTTTGTTTTTTGTGTCTTTTGTCTTTGTCTCGTGGCACCCCGTGTCGTTGCTCAGGGTGCCTCGGGGAGGGTTCAGGAAGCTTATGGGAGGGCGATTGCGATCCCCTGGCAACTGGAAGAGGGGTTCTCCTGGGAGGGATTTGGGCGTCAGGAGCTCGGGTTCTCCGCGCGGCTGTGCAGGGGGTTTGGGAGGGTCGTCCCCGCCCCCCCCGCCCGAACCCGGGGTAGGGGTTTGTTGGTGGAGGTTGGGTGGGTGGGATGTAGGTCGCCTGGGTCGCGGTATAGCAAAGACGCAGTAGGACGAACATTACACCGGGTGCTGGAGGGTGGTTGCGGCGTGTGGCTGTTGGGGGGGCGAGGGGAGACTCTGGTTTGGGGAGTCTTAGTGGGCCGTGAGAGCTGGCGCTCTTGGGGGTTGTGTCGCCCACGGGGGGGACGCACGGGAGTTTTGGTTGGGGAGTGCGTCAGGGTCCGGAGCACGAAAAGAAAAAACAAAGTAGTTGCTTATCCAAGCGATATAACGGACAAGCCAAAAACTTTACATCAGGAGGGGTTTGCGCCGCCTGGCTCTCGTGCATCAACCCCTGCCCTGCCTTAGTGCCATGAGGTACTCATTGGTTTCCTCCCCCTCCCCAACGGGTGTCCCGACCAGCCTGCCACCCCCAGCTTGACCACCACCGAAGCCTGGCCTTGGGGGGGAGGTGGGGTGGTAGACGTTTCTGGCTTAGCTGTACACAGGGTTGTGAACAATAGAGGGGGGGGACAACCTGCGCTTGTGGGTTTGGGTGTTCCGAACCAACACACCCTCCACCAGGTCGGGGGAGAATAGCCCCATCTAGTACATCTCCGGGCTCGGAGGCACTTGCAACTCCTACAACACTCCTCAGTGTACACAGTCGGCGGGTGGGGACAGAGGCTTAGATCCTCTAAGGACTAGCGGGAGGGGGCGGGGCAAGAAAATTAGCCCACATCAAAGGATGAGGTTAAGAATGGGGGGGTAGGGAACCCACCATATCACTTGAGATTTCCCAAAGAAAGCGGAATACCAGGTGTGGGGGGGGGTGGGTCTGGGGGCAAGGAGGGGGGGGGGGGAGGGGGCGGGTGGTGAGGGGGGGTACAACACGGCTTAAAGCAACTTGGCCAATGAGACTTTACTAAACACCAAAAATAAAACAAGTTCTTTAAAAAACCATGGAGGCTCGCATAACCTCTCACCCCTTATTGTTTTGTTTTGTAGTCTCTAGGCGGGTCATTTTCCACACCAAAAACCAACCTGTGTGATACACGGTACCCAGAGGTTCCAATGCCCAGCTGTGTGGACATGACAAGTAACAGTGTAGGGGATACATAAAACTTGCCAAAACCCTGACGTCAAAGACTCTGTTTTTATTTCTAGGTTGTTGTTGGGGGGTGTGGGGGTCTTTTTGCACCCCGACACAAAGAGAGGTGGCGGCCCTTGTACCTCCGGGGGGGGCGTGGGGCTGGGAGGGGAGCTTTACTTCACACCCCCAAAAGACCAACCTGCCTCATAATGCACACACTGGAGTGCTAAGGATTAACAAGGCTGCATGCCACCCAACGGGTCACACGCCATGTTTTGTTTTGGGTATGAAAACGGTGGGGGTTTAAAAAACTGCCGATTCTGGTTTTACACTACTAGTCTTTATAGTCTACCCCAAAGCGCCGCTAAAGGTATACAGAACCTGGCTCTACTGATCTTATATAAGGCAGGGCAATAGTTTGTTTACACCAGACCGGCCGGCGGCACCAACTGAAGGGTGAAAGTTCCGAACTATGATTGGCCGTAAATCTTAAAGATTTGTTGTACAACGGCAACGGAAGCAAGATGGTTGGGCGGGGACGGGTCTCTTTTCTTAGTTATTGAATCCTTTTGTTTTTTTTACTTAAACTACCCCCCCCCAAAGATCTCGTGGGAGAGCGCAATACGAGGGACACCAACACAAAAAGGAACCACCCCACCAAAAACAACAGCTTCTGACCCCCCCGCCCCCAGCCAAAGAACGTCCGAGTGCTGAAACAGATGAAGACCGAGCCCTCCTGCCCCCCCCCGCGTCCCCCTTTGGTTTAAATAGGCGTGTGAATGGTGGTGGGCTAAGAGTCTGGAACACGGAAGAGGGGGGGGGTGTGGTGCAAAGGCCATCAGCACGGAGAGTGTGGACGGAGGAGGGGTGGGGAAAGGAAGTCACATACTCACATGTGTCTGGGGCGAGAGGTGGGGGGGAGGGGTTAACCTTGATGCGCCTGCCATGTGAAACCCCGATGGTGCCCGCGCTCACCCACACAACGGGGGGGGGGGGTGGGGAGGGGGGGGGGTAAAAATACCCCAACACAAAGAAATCAATCGAAAGCCTGGAGAAGATGGTCACACTATCGGTTAAGAGCTGAGCCGCCAGTTCTTGCAGAGGCCCCCGATTCGATCCCCAGCACCCAACATCGGCCAAGCTGAGACAAAAAACCCAACGTGGGGAAATGGATTTAACCCTCCACGCTGGGTGTGCGTGTGGGAACATCCACAACCAAATCGCGGGGGGGGCTCTTCATGACGTCGGGCGTGGGGGCGCGGATGTGTGGGGGGTGGCAGGGGGGCGCGCGCGCGGAGGGGGGCAAAACAGGAGGTGAACCGAACTGACTAAGCAGAGACCACAGTGCATCAAGGGCGGGGGGCATTGGGGGAGGGGGGGTAGATGACGAAGATGGGGGGATGGGTGAGGAAGAAATACCAGAAAAAAAAAAAAAAAAAAGAAAAAAAGAAAGGAAACCCGAATAAGTTGCCGATTCACATCCTGGAACCAACAACTAAAAGTGGGAAGAAGTCACTCAAAACGACTCACAACGCACGTTGCTCTCTGACCCCCGCACATGCACTGATGCATGTGCACACACTCTCTCTCTCCTCTCATCTCGCGCTCTCTCTTCTTCTCTTCTCTCACACAACAGACAGACACACACCCACACCCACTTAGTTAATATATTAATAGTTTTTATCAAAAATCGATGCCCGCTCTTCGTATGAGGGCGAGCGGGGGACGCAGCCTTTTTTACATATCTCTTAGCACATTCTGTGGGAGCAGAGCGGAGGCCCAAGATCTTTAGGCCAGGCGCCGATCTTTGTGAGTATTCAAGGCCAGCCCCATGGGTCCTACCCTTTTTTCTTCATACACCACTAGTCAAAAATATCTTACCCATTTTTAAAATTTTTAACCCCCACCAGCTAGCATCGTCCTAGCAAAACTTTTTTCGTTGTCGCCCCCTACTGTCAGGATAAGACCACCATGCTGCGCCCTGGTTATATCTCATTTTCGCCCAAATAGATCGCACACATGCCACAATGATCTAGCATGACTCCTGACCCCTCCCACAGCACCCGCCATCAGGACCCTTCCACCTTTTCTAAGTTTGGTGTTTGCTCCGTCCCACTCCCTTGGCCCTGGCGAAACGCAGTTTTTTGTTGCTGTTGTACAACAACTTGCTACCTCTCCTATTTTTTTACTTTCTTGTGTTTGTTTTGTCGAATCGACAAAAAGACCGGGGGGCGTGTCGTGGTTCGTGTCGTACCGTGATACTACCATTTTGACCCCGAAGCCCATTTTCGTATTCTGCGCTCTTTCCTTTTTGGTTTGAGACTTTTTGTTTTTGACTCTCACGCCGCCCCCCCGCTTTAAGAGTAGGGGGGGGGGCGGGGGGGGATGGGGGGTGATATGCCCGATTTTCTTTTTTCCCCAGGACGGGAACACCGAAATCTTTTTTATTTTAACCCCCAGGGTTGGGAGGGGGGGAGGGGGGGTTGTGGGGGGTGGGGGGTGGGAACCCCAGAGAAGAAGAGAAAGATATACCAAAATGGGAGAAGGGGGGGGGTTGGGTGGGAGTGGTATGGTGGGGTGTGGGGTGTGAAGATCAGACAGAAAAACCCTGTAGGTCGAGAAAAACGAAAAACAGAAAAAACCAAAAGACGAAGAACGCAAAAAAGAAGCAAAATGAACGGAACGTAAAAAAGGAACGAAGTTAACAGGGGATTTTTTTCCAAAACAGCAAAACGAAACAAAGTGGGGTGGCAGAGAGACGAGGAAACAAACAACAGGTTAGGTCCACCATGACAAGTGCCCATAGTTGGGGGGTGTTGGCGGGGAGCGGGGCGGCAGGTATCCACTTTTTTTGCTTTTAAGAGGCGGAGCCCACTTTTTGTTACAGGGGGGAGTGCTGTGCCATACTTTTTCTCTCTATCTTAGTACCTTTACTCTTGACACTTTGGTGGGGTGTGGGTCTGGTTCCGCGTATGCGCATTGCACTCCACGTCCTGCGGGTTTTCTTTACTATTTACCTCCTTACCTTCTGGTGGTTGTTGTTTGGGTTTTATATCATATTGGGTGGGATATCTATGTGTCTAGAATTGTCCCCGGAGGGGGGTGGTGTTTGTAGCACCCCCTGCCCTTGCCCTGGTTTCTTTTTGCCTGCAACACCCTGTGAATTAAACCGGTGGTGTTCTGCCCAATGCTCGGAACACCCCCCCGGGTCAGCCCAGGGCTCCCGTTACAGGAATTTCCCCTGGGGACCTGTGATGGGTTGTCTCTGGTTCTTGGGCTGCCCTTGTCTTGGTTGTTGGGGGCGTTGGGGGAGGGGTGGGGGGTTTGTGTTGGTGCGGCGTAGTGCGGGTCGTGGGGGGGGTGTCGCGTCTTGTGCGAAGGCGTGGGGTATGTGGGGGTGGGTTGGGGGTGTGTGGGCTGGGTTCTGGGCGGTGGGGGGTGAGTAACCTCGTGGTTGTTACCGGGTTGCCTGATGGGGGGTTGGGGGGGGGTGGTTTTGAGGGGGCGCTCCGTTTGGGTGGCTGGGGGTGGGGGGGCGGTGGGCGGGGGTGGGGGGAAGGAGCCATCTGTGGGTTAATCACCTCTAACCCCCACCCTTCCCCCCCCCGGCAACACACACCTCACCCTGTCATCCCAGTTCTGCCAGACACCCGGACAGCTAGCAATCCCTGTTTTTGTTTCCTGCTGCCGGACCAGTGAGCCCCATTTGCTTCACCGCCCCCCCAAAGTTGGTGCGCTGGGCTGTAAGGCTGCGGGGCGCGCGACACCCCCGAACATCATCCCAGCCCCGCACCACCGACCCCCCTCCGGGCCACCACTCCAGGGCATGGTTTAGCAGGGTGCCGCCTGTGGTTTGCCCGTCGGTATTGTACGGACATCTCTCTCGCCAGCGTGCACCTCCCTGCCTTCCCCCTTTCCGTTTCGGCCCTCTTGTAGCCTGACCTTACCATTCAAGCTCGCGTGGTAGGGGCTGGCGGAACCGCCTGATCCTTCGAAGCCCAGCCGCTTCTGTCCGTTCTCTTCTTTCTCCTGGGGTGGGGGTGGGGGGGCTATACGCGTGGTGGGGTGGAGAGAGGAAGGGGGACCAAACTGGGCAAATAAAAACACGACACCAGCAAACACTGCGAAACCAAACAACAATGATAAGAGGTGGTGATCAACACACTTTAAATCCTAAAAGAACCAAAATCCCCAACTGTTGGTCATAAGCAGAGTGGACAATTACATCTGTAGCTATAAGTTCCAAGAGCAAACCCCAGGCCCGGAAGAAATACCAACGGTATAAGCACTTCCCCTTTTGTTTCTCTACACATCTCTTTTTTTCTTTAAGATCCCCCACACCCCACCCACCCCCCTAACCCGTACACACCACGACGCACCCAGCGGCTTGCGAGACATTTTTATTTCTTAACTTTTTTTCCTCTGCTACACTGGGCATTGAACCCTGGACCTCACACATGCTAGANAGCAGCAAGTGTTGTTAAACACCAAGCCACCTCTCCAGTCCCTTCTTCAGTGTCTTAACTCTTTCAGGATAGAGTTCTTTCATTTTCCTAGTTGCATTTATGCCTATGTATTTTAGTGTTTTTGCCCATTAATTCCTTGCTTACTCTTTTTACTACATGGTGATCTTTGATGTATAGAAAGTCTAATTTCAATATTCCTATATCTAATGAGGTTTGCTTTATATGGTAACTTGTGATATATTTTGAAGTGGTTCCTTGAGATGTTGAAGAGAATATGTATTCTTTAGTGTTTGGGTGGAATGTTCTCTTCATGTGCAGTCAGTTCATTTGCTATATAATTTAATTTTTTTTTGTCTTTTTGAGACAGGGTCTCCTATAGCTCTGGCTGTCCTGGAACTCACTCTGTAGACCAGGCTGGCCTTGAACTCACAGAGCTCTGAGAGCCATCCATCTTGACCTTCCCTTCAGCTCATGACCACTTATCACACTGGTCAGCTAACTACCTTGTTAAGGTGTGTATCCCTTCCCACATTAGAATCAAAGCTTCAAAGCACAGAACTCTTTTTTTTTTTTAATTTTATTTATCTATGTGTGTGAATGTCTGCGTGTAGGTCCGTGCACCCGTGTCGTGCAATGCCTCGGAGGTCAGAAGAGGGCGTTGGATTCCCCTGGAACTGGAGTTCTCCTGGAATTGGAGTCACAGACGGTTCTCAGCCGCCATGTGGGTGCTGGGGATTGAACCCGGGTCCTCTGCAAGAGCAGTTGGCGCTCTTAACCGCTAGGCTGCACAGAACTCTTTTTAACTCTTATTCCTAGCTCTGTCCACTGCACATTGTATGGTATCTCACCCACAAAAGAAATACAATATGCTAAAGGTATAAATGAAAGCCAACTTTACATCAGGGATACCCTGCTCTCTCTCACTTCCTGTTGTGTGATGAATGTGTTTCCTCCCCTCCCACTGTAGAAGGCCACTGTGACACAGAAGCCTGGAAATTCTCACACACAATGGGCAACTGGCTCAGAACACCTCACAGAGTAGACTAGCATCTGTAATCTAGGCTGGAGGCTTGCCTAACATCTGTGAATCCCTGGGTTAGATCTCTAGGACTAGAGGGAAGAAAATTGCACATAAGTGTGGTGATATACCTATAACCTGAGTTTCCCAGAAGCGGAGGCAGGAGGATCACACGGCTTAAAGCAACTTGGTGAGACTCTGTCTCAAAATAAAGTTAAAAAACCATTGGAGGCTGCAAACTTAATGGTTGAGCACTTCCACACCATGTGTGAGGTCCAGGGTTCAATGCCCAGTGTGGCAAGGAAAAAAAGTAATAAATAAAAATTGCCATCCGCTGGTGTTTTTTTATTTGTTTGTTTTTTGGTCTTTTTGAGACAGGGTCTCCTTGTATCTCCGGCTGGCCTTGAACTCACAAAGATCCACCTGCCTATGCCACTGGAGTGCTAGGATTAAAGGTGTGCACCACCACACCCAGTTGCTGGTGCTTTTAATGCAGGTTCACACAGTATAAACCCCAGAGTAAACTACAGAACCTGGCTTCTAATATCAGGGCTGTTCCCAGCCCCTCCCACCCTGAAGTAAGTCAGCACAAGAGGCCTAAACTAAAGATGGAAGGCAGGGATGTGCACGTCTTTCTAGAGATATTTCTCTTCAATACCTACTGGACAAAACACAAGCACCCAAACCAGTCCTGAGGGGCGGTGGTGCTGGAGATGCGGTGGCTTGGGTCTTATCTAATGTGGCTGAAGCAAGGCAAGGCTCAGCAGGGAACAAACAGGAAGTCTACTCCTGTGTCTGCAGAACTTGATGACTGCCTGTGAGATGGTGGGTAAAGGTGAAAACCCACAGATCTCGAGCTGGAGAGATGGCCTATCGGTTAAGAGTGCCGACAGCTCTTGCAGAGGACCCGAGTTCGATCCCCAGCACCCACATGGCAGCTGAGAACCAGGAGAACTCCAGTTCCAGGGAAATCCAACACCCTCTTCTGACCTCCGAGGCATTGCACAACACAGGTGCACAGACCTGCATGCAGACATTACATTCATACACATAAATAAAAAAAAAAAAACAAAAAAAAAAAAAAAAAAGAAAAAGAAAGAAAACCCTCATATCTGAGTTCAATCCCTGGAACCCAAATAAAGTTGGAAGAGCCAGCTCCACAAAGTTGCTCTCTGACCCCCGCACATGCACTGTGCATGTGCACACCTCTCTCTCTCTCTCTCTCTCTCTCTCTCTCTCTCTCTCTCTCTCTCACACACACACACACACACACACTAGTAATAATAAAGTTTAAAAAAAAAACGAGCCGGCCGTGGTGGCGCACGCCTTTAATCCTAGCTCTTGGGAGGCAGAGGCAGGCAGATCTTTGCAGGCGGATCTTTGTGAGTTCAAGGCCAGCATGGTCTACAGAGTGAGTTGCAGGACAGCTGGGGCTACAGGGAGACCCTGTCTCAAAAAGACCAAAAAAAAAAAAATAAAAAAACAATTTGAATAGGGGTTGGAGAGATGGCTCAGTGGTTAGGAGCCTCATTGCTCTTGCAGAGGACATGGGTTTCAGTTTCCAGTGCCCACAAGGTGCCTTCCTACAGTTTATAAATTACCTAGTTCCAGGGGATCTGATGCCGATTCTTTTGGCCTCTATGGGCACTCCACACACACGGTTCACTTATACACATGCAAACAAAACACAAAAAAATCAACTAAAAAAAAAAAAAAACTTAGCCGGGCATGGTGGCACACAGACCTTTTAATCCCAGCACTTGGGAAGAGAAGCAGGTCATATTTCTTAAGGTTAAGGCCAGGCCCTGGTCTTCACAGCAAGTTTCAGGCTAGGCTGGCCTACAGGGGATCCCCTGTCTCAAAAAATAAAAAAAAAGAAAAAAAAAACCCACTTGATGATCAGTAATTAAATAATTTATTCTGGATCTTCGAGCCACTGAGTCACCTCTGTCCTCCAAGGGCACAGGATGGGCAGGATACCCTTTGCCTCCCACCACCAAGAAGATCTAAAATGTTAAGGTAAGGAAATAGCAAAGTATCAGGCTATACATGGAATAATGAAAGCCAGGCACTTGTCCCATGGAAGGGCTTCCCAAGCTTTGGCTTATCAGACACCACCAGCAGCAGTCACTGGAGGCTGCGCTTAGAACGAAATACGCGTGGGAACTATGGGGCAGCAAAGACAAGCCAGTTTTTAGCCAAAAAAATCTTCCTTCATCATCAAGGGGAAGGTTGAGTTTTCTGTGTCCAGAAGTGTTGCCAGGTAACAAGATGGCAGGGCTGAGTCTCAGCTGTGCAGTCTGACGACCACTTCCAACCACAGCATTTTCTCACTAGCAACAGCCACTTGGGGACTTTTGGACAGACTGCTTTAAAACATGTATCCAAGCCGGGCGTGGTGGCGGCACGCCTTTAAAAATCAATAGCCTGGGAGGCAGAGACGGCGGAATCTTTGAGTTCAGAGGCCAGCCTGGTCTATCAGAGTGAGTTCCAGGATAGCTGGGACTTATAGGAAGACCCTGTCCGTCAAAAAAGACAAAAAATAAAAAAAAAACATGTATCCATTCAGGATCCCTAAGGAGTTTTATTTTCCTGTTAGTGTGGAGATTTTGTTTGTAATTTGTTTGTGTTTGTTGTTGTGTGTGTGTGTGCTTTTACCACTAAATCGCATGAGAGAGAGAGAGAGAGAGAGAGAGAGAGAGACGAGGGAGAGAGAGAGAATTGGAAAATGCCTTTAACTACCATATCTTGCTGCTTTGGGCACCATATGGGAATCCTTGAGGCCTGGGGCACTTGTAGGGGTTTCAGGAGACAGATTCCAGAAGCTCAAAAAAGCTCAAAAGAGGGGCTGGAGAGATGGCCTAGCGGTTAAGAGCACCAACTGCTCTTGCAGAGGACCCGGGTTGGATCCCCAGCACCCACACGGCCGCTAAGAACCGTCTGTAACTCCAGTTCCGGGGGAATCCGAGACCCTCTTCTGACCTCAGAGGCATTGCACGACACGGGTGCACAAACCTACATGCAGACAGTACACTCATACACATAAAAAAAAAAAAAAAGCTCAAAAGAGAAATATCCCTTTCTCCTTGGTGGATAGGAAGGTCAAGTGCCCAAGCCCTACTCCTCCTCTTGGCCCCCAGCTCTGGTCAGCTGCTCCCACACTCAGTTAAAGATTACCACTGGACCCAGGACAAGCACAGAGCTGGGTCCCACCCCCTCTTCCTTCATCTCCGGGCTGCAAGGATAAGGGGCTTTGAGCCAGGTCAGGTTTGAATTTCCGTGGCGACCGGCATCAGAAAGAGCCAAGAGCTCTCCATTGTTCCCCGTCTTTTGTAGCAGGGCAGACCAGCCCGATGCCCACATGAGAGGTTGGGCAGCTTGTATTGGTAATGGAGACTCTTGCTGAGTCCCGAAATGCGTCTTCCCGCCTAAGAAGGGGGCAGAAGGCAAGAGAAACGCCTTGGAACCGATTGATTGCAGAAAATGACAACGTGAGCACCCTGCTCGTTCTCCACAGCCTGTATGCCAGGCAGGACCCACTCACCAGCACAAGATGACCTGCCGGGCAAGAAACGGGCAATCAAGCCAAGGAGAGGGCCCAGAATGGCACTTCAAGGCGAAGGGTGGGAGGTGGCAGTTAAACAAAAGGGGTGGAAATAAAAGGCCTGTCCTCCAGCTGTCGAGCAAAGACTCAGAAATAGCTGACGTGGGCCAGCTGCCGAGAAGGGATCAGAATGCAGCGAGGTGGGAGGGAAGGGAAGTGGAGGCCTCTCGGGTCAGTCTTTGTCTGAGCGGGGACCGCGCGGCGACCCTCCCCCGCTGGGGCAGCAGCCAGGCCTCCAGCCTCTCTAGTCGCTTGCGCTTTCCCAGGACACAGAGAGGACAGGATGCCCTCCGGGTCCAGGCCCTCCCAGAACCACTCCTCCCGGAATACCTGGGGAGTCCTGCGTGGGCAGGGTCATGCGATCCCGCCCCAGGCCACCAGTTGCCACCATCCCCCAAGTCCCCACCGCTGTGCTGGCAGCACCCTGGACGCTCAGGGCGCGGGAGCCAGGAGCCAGGCCACCGCCCGGCCCTTTGTGAGCGGGATCCCGCCGTGCGGGGGCCACCAAGCGTGTCGCGAGTCGCGCTCTCCGAGTCCCCCGCCCGGGGAAGTCGCCACGTCGCGGCGCTGCGCGCGCGCCCGCCCTGTCCCAGGTGCAGCACTCACAGTGGCGCCGCGGCGGCTCCGGTAAGCTGGGCACGGTGAGGGCGGCCGGCGCCCAGGCGGGCGCGGAGCCCTGGGCTCTGCGGAGCGAGCGCACGGCCCGCAGGTAGCCGGCCATCCCGAGCACGCGAGGTCCGAGCGCCGCTGCACCGGGCTGCCTGCACCAAGGGCTCGGCTGGCCGGGGCGGCCTGGACCCAACCGGGGCGGAGCTGCCGGGCCCGCCGCCCCATTGGGCCTCACCCGGAGGAGGCGGGCCCAGGGCCGGGGCCAGTGTCTGCCCGACACCCCTTGGGCCTGTTCCAAAGCCCGGATGCCCCAGCACGGAGCCCGCGCTTTCTGGGCTCCGCAGCCCAGCTCCGAGGCAGCTGGAGACCGTGAGACCCAGTCCGGCCGCGGGGAACTCCAGGACGCCCCACTTCCATCAGGATGCCAGTGTTGGTGCAGCGTCCCCGGCCCTGAAGTGCATTCCTCATGCAGGTTGACAAGTTCTGCATTCTTGAGCTAGCTCCCGGATCCATCTGGTTGGGTGGACTTGACAGGATCAGGAGTTGAAATAAACCTGGGTACAATGGAGCACACCTCTCATACCAGTGCCTGGGAGATGGAGGCAAGAGGATCAGATCTAGAATCAAGGTCATCTTTGGATCCCTGTGAGTTCAAGGCCAGCTGGGCTACCAGAGACTGTGCTTCAAAAACAAAAGGAAGAGTCGAAATCCCTGCTTCTTCCTAGGTCAAACTTTTTTATTTTATTTTATTTTATTTTGGTATGTTTGAGACAGGGTCTCCCTTTAGTCCCAGCTGGCCTGGAGCTCACTCTGTAGACCAAGCTGGCCTTGAACTTACAGGGATCCACCTGCCTCTGCCTCCTGAGGTCAAACTACTAATCCCCAAAGTCTGTCAGCATGGCCAGAATCTATGTCCCCTGGGCCAATGGGATGTGAAGGTAACTCTTAGAGGGCTGCCAGACTTATGTGAAATTAACGGATTTGGGGTGCAAGCATCCTCTACCACACCACTGCCCACCTGAATTATATTCTATACTGGTGGCTGTGCAGCCCTCTTAGAGTCCAGGGCTCCCTGCACTAGACAAAAGCTCCATCAGCCACCCTGCCCTATGCCCGGCCCACAGCTCCCATTTTACCTTTTTGCTTGAGGAGGAAAAAAAAAAAAACGCTGGGCGTGGTGGCGCACGCCTTTAATCCTAGCACTTGGGAGGCAGAGGCAGGAGGATCTCCATAAGTTCAAGGACAGCCTGGTCTACATAGTGAGTTCCAGACCAGTTGGGGCTAAAGGGAGACCCTGTCTCAAAAAGACCAGAAAGGAAAAAAAGAAAGAAAGAAAGAGAGAGAGA
>VZQC01011735.1:439510-466354 GCA_009823505.1 Rhizomys pruinosus | reverse complement strand
CCTGGAATTCACTGTGTAGACCAGGCTGGCCTTGAACTCACAGAGATCCACCTGCCTCTGCCTCCCAAGTGCTGGGATTAAAGGCATGCGCCACAACGCCCGGGTAAATCCATTTATTCTATGTAACGGGCACCTTATATAGGTTTGGGGGAGTAACGGCCACATTGTGTGACATCACCTCCCGGTGGTCAATCTTAGATCTCCACACCATCAGGTCACCCCAGCTTGTGAGGCCTATTCAGAAGAGGAGGGGTGTGCAGACAAGCAGCCCCACTCGTGACTTCTGAGCACATGCTAGCTGAAAACAGAGCTTGCCCTGCTTCCTTTGCTGTGCCCAGTGTGCTAAGCAGGTTGGTAGCCTGAATCCAGGATCACTGTCCCACAATCCTGATACTGTCAGGACCCTGGATTTCAGGGTCCATAGCTGCAAGGTTGGAGACCAGACCTTCCAAGCATCTATCTAGTTCAACAAGATTCTGTCCTGCCACTGCTAGAAGGGTAGTGAGGAAATATCTGCCATGTCTCCATGGTGGGCTTCCTGTTTCTCTCCATAGTGGACTGGGATCTCAGAGGCCTGGCAGGCCACTAGTGGAGACATTGGTATTTGCCTGCCAAGAGAGCTCTGATGTCTTTCTTCTTTTTCCTTTTGATTTTATATGTGTGTATATCATGCCTTCATGTGTGTAAGTGCAACCATGTCATGCAATGCCTTCAGAAGACAGAAGAGAGTCCCCCTGGTTCTTTTTTTTTTTTTTTTGTCTTTTTTGAGACAGGGTCTCCCTTTAGCACCATCTGGCCTGGAGCTCACTCTGTGTACCAAGCTGGCCTTGAACTCACAGAGATCCTCCTGCCTCTGCCTCCCGAGTGCTGGGATTAAAGGGGTGCACCACCATACCCGACACACTTAGTTATTGTTCTTATTTGGAATTTCTGACATGGTAACTTTGGACCCTAAGAGTCTGGGCCATGTTTTTTGTTTAAAGGAAATGGACTTAGATCCTACAGTTTGAGTCCATAAGAAACTCCCACTTTTCCACATCTGCGTGTGTTTATGTGTGCCTATTTGTATGTCTGTGTCTGTGTGATGTGTCAGTGGTGGTCGGATTGTACACGACACAGTGTGGGTGTGGAGGTCAGAGTACAAGCTTGCATGTCAGTCTCAGTCCTTGCTTTCTACCCTGTCTGGGACAGGGTCTTTTTTTTGTGGCTGGCCACTGTGTAAGTCAGGCTAGTTGGCCTCAAGTTTACAGGGGTTCTGTCCCCACCTCCCATTTCACTAGAGGAGCACTGGAATTAATGGAATTACAGATGTGTCCTACTCACAAAGATCCGCCTGCCTCTGCCTCCTGAGTGCTGGGATTAAAGGTGTGTGCCACCATGCTCGGCTTAAGGGGAATTTTTATTAGCATATGATTCACCTGGCCAGGAGAAAGTCCCCTGTGCTGGAGGAGCACCCATGGAAAGTGTGGGAGGTTACGGAGTATCCCCCAAGAGTGGATAGAGGCTGGACCACAGGCTGGAAAGGGGTGCAATTCTCAAACTTCACCCAACCCACACTCAAGGCTTGCATTTTATGGTGTACTCATTAGCAGAAGGGAGACTCTAGCAACAGGCACGAAGGTGAATTGAGAGGCAGGAAATCAAGCGGGGGAAGACAGACAGACAAGAGTCCCTGGCAGGTCCTGGCAGACCTCCGAAAAGGACAGTACTGCAGAGATGGTGTAGCAGCTGCCTGGACACAGGCCCGGTGGGGAGGAGTTACCATGAGTCAGAATCCTCCCCGAGGAGTCTGAAGAATGGCAATGCCATTATTAGAAAGTGGAAAATAGGAGAGGAGTGTTGATGACACAGGGAGCTATTTATGGTCATCTCTCCAGTCTTTCCCAGCCAGCAGACTACCCTCCCCCAACCCCAGTCTGGCCTGAGGCTGCTTCCAGCACCTTCTCCCTGAAGCACAGCCTCAGCAGCTAAAAGCCTGCAGGAGCTCCCCACACTAGTACTTTAATGCTTGGAGAGCTGTGTCGCTTGTGCCTTCAGCCCTTGCCCCCTTCTCTTTTGCCAAGAAGCCCACTCCAGCCTTTTTCCCTGAAGGCCTTACCTCTGCACCTTCCTACCTCTTCTCCTCTCACCGAGGCAAATGACTTCTTTGCCCTCTTAAACTCAACCTGACTATTTGGTAGCTGCTATAGCCTGAATCCTTATGTCCCCACAATTCAGCTGCTGCACCCCAATCCCCAGATGATGGTTTTTGGATGTAGTATCTTTGAGAGGTAATTGGATCTTGAGGCCCACTCCTCATGAGTGATATTAGTGCCCTTCTAAGAAGTGACATGCCTCTGGGACTAAAGGGAGACCCTGTCTCAAAAAATCCCAAAAAAAAAAAAAAAAAAAAAGTGATATAAGAGAGTTGATCTCTCTTCTGTGGGGTCATAACCTGAAAGAAGATTCCACCAGGAAGCAACCCACCGATGCCTGGATCTATTATTATTATTATTATTATTATTATTATTATTATTTGGTCTTTTTGAGATGGTCTCCCTGTAGCCACAGCTGTCCTGGAACTCACTATGTAGACCAGGCTGGCCTTGAACTCACAGAAATCCACCTGCCTCTGCCTCCAAGTGCTGGGACTACAGGTGTGGGTCACCACACCTGGATTATTATTATTTTTTGGATTATTATTATTACCATTATTATTATTTCGAGATGGGAGTTCAGGTATCCCAGGCTGGCCTTAAACCAGCTATGTAGCTGAGGATGGCCTTGAATTCATGGTCAACCTGTTTCTACCTCCTAAAGGCTGGGATTCAGTCCTAGACCACCATCCTACTTTATACAGTTCTGGGGATCATATCCAGAACTTTGTACACCCTAGGTAATAACTCTATCTATTGAATTACATCCCCAGCCTCTTTTTAGCTTTGCAAAATGGACAATAATGAGGCTTAGAAGTAAATTTAGGAAAAGTTTACTGTTATTGTGTATGTTTTATTTTGTTTTCTGAGCTAGAGTCTAAGGACAACCTTGAACTTCTGATCCTCCTGTCTCCACCCAGTGCTGGGAAGATTTTGAAAAAACATTGAATTTCATGAATTGTTCTCCCTGTTGTTTAAGTTAACCCCAAAAGTTCTTAAATCTACAGAGCAAGAGTCAGCATCAGGGAAATGATTGACAGGCATTAAAATGGGCCAGATTCAACATTACTATTTTTACAGGAGACTCCCAGCACATAACATTTCCACCCGTTTGCAAAATGCAGTTAGTGTTTCATTGCCCAGTGTCACAATCTCTCAAAACCCCAGTTCCCCACCTTCAAACTGGGGACCTTAACATGACCGACTGCTGAAGGAGTTGTGAGGATTAAATGTGTTTAAACTCCTGCCCTGGAATAGGAGTTGACACACAGGGGCAGGTGCTGCTCCCCACAGGCTTACAGAGCCTCTCTGACACTGGGTTGGACAAGAGAACAATATATTCCTTCCTGAGAGGACTTTAGTCTGCAGGAATGTGAGGGAGATAGAAATGTAAACAAATCATTTCAAAAACCTGGAGTTATGAAAGGAAGGTTGTTAGCTTTGCCATGTGGGTACTGGGATTCAAACCCAGGTCTTATGCAAAAGCAGCCAGTGCTCTTAACTGCTGAGTCATCTCTCCAGCCCCTATATTGGTTTTCAAGATAGGATCTTGCTCTGTAAAAACCAAGCCTGGCAATCTTTTTTTTTTTTTTTTGGTCTTTTTGAGACAGGGTCTCCCTGTAGTCCCAGCTGTCCTGGAATTCACTCTGTAGACCAGGCTGGCCTTGAACTCACAAAGATCCGCCTGCCTAAGCCTGGCAATCTTGCTTCATTCCCGGTTAGTGCTGGGATTACAGGTATGAGTTAACATGCCTAGCTTCAATTTCAACTTTTTTTTTTTTTTTGGTTCTATTTGAGACAGGGTCTCCCTGTAGCCCCAGCTGTCCTAGAACTCCTCTGTAGACCAGGCTGGCCTTGAACTCACAAAGATCCACGTGCCTCTGCCTCCCAAGTGCTAGGATTAAAGGTGTGCACCACATGCCCGGCCAATTTCAACTTTTTAAAAAAAAAATTATTTTATGTGTGAGTGTTTTGCCTGCATGTATGTCAGTGCACCATGTTCACACAATGCCCATAGAGGCCAGAAGAGGGCATTGGATCCATTGGAACTGGAGTTATGGATGGTTTTGAGCAGTCATGTGGGTGTTGGGAACCTAACCTGAGGCTTCTGCAAGAGTAGCCAGCGCCCTTAGCTACTGAGCAGCTCTCCAGCAACTTCAATTTCAACTTTATGCTTATTCTGTTGAATTTGAAAATCCTATGACAGGCATCCATCAACTGTTGTAGCTCGAAAAATAATGAAGATATATATTTCTTGTCTGGGCATGGCAATACATGCCTGTAATTCTACCAAAGGACACAACACACACACAAACACACATGGATAGACAGATGTACAAACTGACTGAAGTTGAGAGGATGCAGACCAGGCCAGTCTGGGCTACACAGTGAGATTCTGTCTCTAAATCAGTCAGTCAGTCAATTAAACAGACACACACACACACACACACATACACACACACACACACACACACACACACTTTAAACCAAAAAGACACAGTAACTGAAGTGCTGCCCAGTGGGCCCCAGCACAACCCACTCTGGTGACTTCCTTAAAGGCCTCTCCAGAGACATTTCTTCCTTCTTTGGGGGAAGTGAAGAGTTAAAGAGGCTGGAGGGCGGGAGAGGAAGTGAGGTAAGAGAGAGGAAGGTGAGGGGCCCCACCACCCTCAACAAACAGAAAACCAGTCTTTAGCAGCTGGAACTGACCACGCCCACAACTGTGGCTGCTGGCTGGGGGAAGCCATCGCTGCCGCCCTCACCCTGTCCCCCCCCCGCAGGTGCTCCTGAAGTGGTTCTGGGGACAAGGGAGGACAAAAGACCACAAGAAAGTGAGAAGTCAGGTGAAGTTGAGAACAAGACATTATGACCCAAAGGTTTGAAAAGTATGATGCTGTGACTAGACTCATAGAAGTGGGTCCTGAAGCCCTTGGTATGCATGGTGGCACACACCTGCAATCCCAGCACTGCGAAGGCTGAGGCACAAGGAGGGATAGATGAAGGCGATAGCCTTGGCTACTTACGGAGCTTTTGGCCAGTCTGAGATACATGATACCCTGTCAAAAGGAAGGATGGAAGGAAGGAGAGAAGGGACAGAGGGAGGGAGGGAGGAAGGATTCACCATCACTGCATAAAGGAAATAACTGACCCTTCTCAGTGATAAAATTGAAACTTTAATTTAAACTAAACTAAAATTTAAACTTTTAGCCAGGTGGTACATACTTGTAAATCCCAGCGCTTGGGAGACTAAGGCAGAAGTATCTCACATTGGAGGCCAGGCTGGGGCTGGAAAGATGGCGCGAAGGTTATGAGTACTTGCTGAACTTCCAGAGGACCACCCAGTTCCCAGCCCCCCCGCGTTTTCAGCAGCCACTTATAACTCCAGCTTCAGGGGATCTGACACCCTCCTCTGGCCCCCTAAGGGCACTCACGCACATTAGACACACACAAAAATATAAATCTTTATTTCAAAAACAAAGGTAGAGCCGGTGTGGTGGTGCACCTTTAATCCCAGGCACTCCAGAGGCAGAGGCAGGCAGATTTCTGTGACTTCAATGCCAGCCTGGACTATAGAGTGAGCTCCAGGCCAGCTGGGACTGAAGGGAGACCCTGTCTCAAAAAGACCAAAAAAAAAAAAAAAAAAAAAAAGGTAAATAGAATAAAGTAAAATAAATTGAACTTTGAAAGTTAAAAAGCAGAATTATGGGGATTGGAGCCCCGCTGGCCACAGCATAATCGTTCATCATGCACCTGAGCACCAGGCCGGCCTGGCTAACACCCTGCCTTCATCTTTTTTTAGAAGATTTTTTTTTTTTTGGTCTTTTTCGAAACAGGGTCTCCCTGTAACCCCGGCTGGCCTGGAACTCGCTCTGTAGACCAGGCTGGCCTTGAACTCGCAAGGATCCGCCTGCCTCTGCCTCCTAAATGCTAGGATTAAAGGCGTGCGCCACCACACCCAGCCATCTTTTAACAGACTCTGGAGCTGTGAAGTGAGTCCCTCCCCTCCCCTCCCCTCCCCTCCCCTTCCCTCCCCTCCCCTTCTTCCCTTCCCTTCTTCTCTTCGCTTCTTCCCCTCCCTTCCCTTCCATTTCTTTTCCTCGGTCTCCTTTCTTTCCTCTTTCTCTTCTTCCTCTTCCTCCTTTTTTTATGTAGCCCCAGCTAGCTTTCAGCTCTCAAACTCTGTAGCTGAGGATGGCCTTGAACTCTTGCACCCTCTTGCTCCAGCCTCCTCAGCCTCCCAAGTTCTGGGGTTATAGGCTTGTGCCACCACACCCAGGTAGGTGCTGGGTCTTGAGCTGAGTTGGTTACATAGTTGGATCTCAATTTCTAATTAATAATTGATTGGTGTAGACATGCTGCAGCAGTAACACAATGGATCATTAACTCCAGAACAATCTTATTTATTCATTAAACTTTCCTAGAGCTGGTGAGCTGGCTTATCAGGTAGAGCTGCTATCACCAAGCCTCACTTCCTGATTTACCCCAGATCCCACAAGGTGACAGGAGAGGACCAGCTCCCGAGCATGCTGTGGCTGTGTGCTGCACTACAGGCTGTCCCCATCATGAGGTGACAGGAGAGGACCAGCTCCCGAGCATGCTGTGGCCGTGTGCTGCACTACAGGCTGTCCCCCTGTCCCACAGAGCTCTGTCTGGAATGCTGAGACTAAAAGTGTCCACTACCATGCTTGGCTTTAAAAAGCTTTTAATGAACCCGGCGTGGTAGCACACGCCTTTAATCCTAGCACTCGGGAGGCAGAGGCAGGCGGATCTTTGAGAGTTCAAGGCCAGCCTGGTCTACAGAGCGAGTTCCAGGACAGCTGGGACTACAGGGAGACCCTGTCTCGAAAAGACCAAAAAATAAATAGCTTTTAATGTTTATTTTAATCGTATGTGTGTGTGTATGTGTGTGTGTACATGCATTCAGGTGCTAGAAGATAGCGTTTGATCCCCTGCAGCTAAAGTTACAGGCAGTTGTACATCACCATTGAGCCATCTCTCCAGCCCTAAAAAAATCACTTTCTTTTGTCTTTTTGAGACAGGGTCTCCCTGTAGCCCCAGCTGCCCTGGAACTCACTACGTAGACCAGGCTGGCCTTGAACTCACAGAGATCCGCCTGTGTCTGCCTCCCAAATGCTGGGATTACAGGCGTGTGCCACTACACCTGGCTAAAAAACACTTTTTAAAAAATTATTTATATGCCGGGCATGGTGGCGCACGCCTTTAATCCTAGCACTTGGGAGGCAGAGGCAGGCGGATCTCTGTGAGTTCAAGGCCAGCCTGGTCTACGTAGTGAGTTCCAGGACAGCTGGAGCTACAGGGAGACCCTGTCTCAAAAAGACAAAAAAATATATATATATTTATTTTTATTTTATGTATATGAGTGTTTTCTTGCATGTATGTGAGTATACCATATGTGTGGAATGCCCATGGAAGTGAGAAGAGGACATTGGATCCCCTGGAACTGGAGTTACAAGTCGTTAGTTGTTAGCTGCTGTGTGGGTGCTAAGAACAGAACCAATGTCCTCCAAAGAGCACCTGGCGCTCTTATCCATTGGACCATCTCTCCAGCCCTCTAAAACTTTTTGGGAAAGTTCACTAAAGGCCTTGGGTAAAGCCTTGGCCTGAGGTAAAGGCGTGGCCTTTTCACTCAGATACAGAGCTACTTGCTTAGCATGGTAACATCCTAGGGAGGGTGCACTGTTTTTATCTGAGAGAGAGAGAGAGAGAGAGAGAGAGAGAGAGAGAGAGAGAGAGAGACAATTTATGAATGCAAAATTGTTTGATTGCCTTTGACTAAGAGCAGTGGCTTGTGATGGAAGCAGCTGGAGTCAGGGCTGCAGGAAGGAGTGAGTGTTGGCTGAGCCTCTTCCCTTCGTTACTGCTGTAATGTGAGAGTCTCCGTCAGTAGAGCTGGTGGCTACAGAGAGGAGGAGAGGACCCCCGCTTTACCCCAGACGCTTGTCCTGGAGAGAGTTGCTTAGCTTCTTCTCTGCAGCTCACTTTATCATCTGTAAAATGAGCAGAGTCATAGCTCGACACCAACCACATGGTAACCTTGCCAGGGCTAAAGGAGACCTTGGGGGGGGGGGCTTGACACATACTTCATGCTCGATAACGGCTTCATCACTCCCGCTGGGTGCAGTGTAGGACCAGTGAGATTTGGACGCGTGAGGCAGTTCATTTGGATACTGCAGTGGGGAGGCCCAAAGGCCCGTCCATCTTGGCAGATGAAGCATAGTGAGGTTCATGAGAAAGGAGGAAAGATGCTTCCTGGAATCAGTTTGTCTTTTATGATGCCGGTAGTAAATGTTGAACAGCCAACTCTGGTGATCTGTGTATTGTAGACTCATTTGCAATGTAGGCTGATTTCTCTGGTGTAAATATTCCCACCATGGCCAGTTTCAAACAACTGACACCATCTTGCTGATAGAAATATCCTGAAAGTACATGGACACTGGTAGAATGCATTAAACAATTGAGTCTTTTTTTTATTTTTTGTATTTTTGAGGCAGGTTCTCCCTTTTAATACCAGCTGTCCTGGAGCTCGCTCTGTAGACCAGGCTGACCTTGAACTCACAGAGATCCAAAAATAATAAAATACAGAGATCCACCCACCTCTACCTCCCGAGTGCTGGGATTAAAGGCATGTGCCGCCACGCCTGGCTAACAATTGAGTCTTTTAATGGGACTTGTTTAGGTGTAAGTTTATATAAGTTGGTTTTGTGTAGTACTGGATCTGAGCCCAAAGTTTTATGCACGCTAGGGTCTTCCCTTGCTCTACCATTAAGGTTAAGCCTAATCCATAATTTAAGATTTAATAATGGCTGTTGTGTCCTACCAAGATGGCTAAAGAACAGAGGTTTATTCAGCCTTGGTTCTGAAGGCTGGGTAGTTCAGCAGGCACATCTGGTGAGAGTCTTCTTGCTGCAGAACTCTGCAAAGTCCTGAGGGCATCCTATGTCAGATGTGTACATCCAAGAGACAGAGCCTAACTAGCTTTGCTAACACTCACCCTCCATCCATTCATCCACAAATAATGGACCCATTTCTGAGGGCTCAGCCAGTGTCCTCATCCTCCCTTCATCCTCCTCTTCCTCTCTCCTCCTCCTCTTCTTCTCTCCTCTCCACCCTTCTCTTTCCCCCTCCTCCCCTTCTCTCCTCCTGTCCCCCTCTTCCTCCTCCCTTCTTACCCCCTCCTCCTTGTCCCCCTCTTCCTCTTCCTCTCTCTCTCCCGCCTCCCTGGGTCAGCCTTCCTGAGTGCTGAGATTACGACAGTCACGTGCCACTTGGTCCAATCACCTTTCAAAGGTCCCATCTGACCCCATCTCTCAGTACCTTCCAGCAGAGATGAACTGTGAACGTGAGTCATGACTAGGCATCTTCCTTAGCAGAGAGAGGCGCTTAAGGACAGATCATCGAACTTCCTGAAAAAGGAAACTGCTGAGCCCCCACAAGATGGCTCCACCACAGGGTCAGTAGAGCCTCTTTCGGAGCCTAGACTGTATGTGAATAGCAGCCACATGTAATTCAGGACCTGGCAACAGGACAGGTGCCAAGGGCAGGCTCCCTGTGCTTCTTAAGCATGGGCACGAATATCTCTGCTAATCCTCCCTCCTCCCCTTCCACTCCCAGCACAAAAGGTGACCTTTTCCTCTCTGGCTCCTGAGCTGTTTAATGTTCTGATGCCCCGCACCTCCCCCACTGTAGGGCTGCACGTAAGGTGTTGTGGCCAGCCACTGGCCACATCCCCTTGTTAGGTGTTCCCAAGGTCGTCCAGCCTGGAGCAAGAAAGACCAGAGCCTAGTGGCAGTCGGTGGAGGAAAGGCAAGAAGGTAGGGAAGTGGGGTGGTCAGTGCGGACTCCCTCCATCCCTCCAGTTCCAAGAAGAACAAGATGTAGCACAGAGGGAAGGAGAGCTTCGAGATTTGTTGGATTTTTTATTTTACCTTTTTTTTTTTTTTTTTTTTTTTTTTTATTTTTTTGCTGCCAAGGGTCTCATGTAACTGAGGTTGACCTTGAACTCCTGATTCCTCTGCCTCTACCTCCAAAGTGCTGGAATTACAGGCATGAGCCATCCAGTTTTATTTTTAGTTTAGTTTTATTTTTACGTTGTCTGAGGTGGTACTTGCGAAATGGCTCAGTGGGTAAGACGCTTACTATACAAGTGTGAGGATCTGAGTTGAGGTCTCTAGAACCCTGGTACAGAGCTGTGCCTGGTAGTCGAGGCAGAGGTTCACTAGCCAGCCAATCTAGCCAATCAGTGGGCTCCAGGTTCTGTGAGAGGCCCTATCTCAAAAATAAATAAATAAATAAATAAATAAATAAATAAATAAATAAATAAGGCAGAGAGCCATAGAGGAAGAATCCTGGGGTTGACCCCTGACCTTCACACACTGATGCCCCCCATACCCCCCCCACCAGCTGCTCAAGGGATGCTGAAGATGGCAGAGAAGGAAGGTGACCTGGGCAAGGCTGGCTTGAGGATCTGACAGATCCAAGCCACGCCCCACATGGGAAAACACTGCTGCTTTGCCCTTTGCCGGGGCAAAGTAAGCAGCAGTGCTTCCTGCCTCGTGGATTTTGAATTTTTCTCTAAGCAGGAGGCAGCAAGTGAGGGCTGAGTGGGAGTGAGGGGCAGGTAGGTATTAGCGGCTGAGGAGGGGACAGCAGGTACAGTAGAAGGAGGCTGTCCCCAAAAGGTGGGCTGTGGGACAGCGCAGGCAGGTGTCGGCACAACTAGCCTTCGCTGGTGCCAGTTGCTCCTCCAACCTTCAGCTAATTCATCCTCTCTTGTCTTGCTGGCTTTGCCAGCAGGGGGCAACCCTCGCCCTGCAGCTTCTAGGGTCAGGCCCCGCCCCCAGGGCCCGGTAACTCCAGAGGGCTTTCCCCGGTTTCTCCCTTATTTGTGAATGACCTACCTTCATTCAGCACACAGTGACCCCCAACTACAGAATGAGGAAATTAGTTATCTGGCACCCCAAAGAACGGGACTTCCCAATACTGGTCAATGATTTCTCCCCCGCCAACACCCCACCCCCAACCGCAACCACCCCCACACTCCTTCACCCTCACCCCTACCCCAACGTGTTAAACAATGTAACACAAGATCTTCCAAGGCCTCCCCACACTTGGAAATACTTGAGGGGTGGGATTCTTGGAATCAGACTCCCATATTCAATATAGTTGTGGGTATTCGTTGCAACCATTAGCTATTTGTCTTTTTATAATTACTTTTTTTCTTTTTCTTTTTTGGTCTTTTTGAGATCGGGTCTCCCTGTTGCCCCAGCTTCCCTGGAACTCACTAGGTAGACCAGGCTGGTCTTGAACTCACAGAGATCTGCCTGCCTCTGCCTCCCAAGTGCTGGGATTAAAGGTGTGCACAACCACACCTGGCCTAATTACATTTATTTCCTAAAGTTTTTTATTTCTTTTTAAAGTTATGTGTGTGGGCTCTAGAGAGATGGCTCAGCAGTTAGTTGCGCTAATTGCTCTTGCAGAGGACCTGGGTTTGATTCCTGGCACCAACATGGCAGCTAACACCCATCTCTTACTCCACTCCAGTTCCAGGGGATCCAATGCCCTCTTCTGACCTCCTCCAGGTATTGCAGAACATGAGTGCATCTACCTACAAGTAATACACTCATACACATAAAATAAAAATAATAAAGAAACAAAATTTTTTTATGTGTATGAGTGTACTGTCTGCATATAGGCTGATGCACCCGTGTCGTGCAATGCCTCGGAGGTCAGAAGAGGGCGTCGGATTCCCCTGGAACTGGAGTTAAAGACGGTTCTTAGCTGCCATATGGGTGCTGGGAATCAAACCCGGGTCCTCTGCAAGAACAGTCGGTGCTCTTAACCACTGAGTCATCTCTCCAGCCCCAAGAAAATATTTTTTTTTAAATGTGTGTGAAAAAAAAAGTGTGTGTGGGTGCATACAGGCATGTGAGTGCAGGACAGTACTTTCTTTTTTTTTTTCTTTTTTTTTTTTTTTTTATTTTTTTTTTTTTTTTTTTTTTTTTTTTTTTTTTGTACTTTCTTTCTTTGTATGTGTGTGGACCTGTGTGGAGGCACATGTGTAGAAGCCAGATGATAACTTTGGAGAGTTGGTTTTTCCCCTTCCACCATGTGGCTCCCTGGGATTGAACTCAGGTTGTCAGGCAGTAGGTACCTTTACCCGCTGAGCTACTGCCTTTGAACCAGATTTGCCTCTACAGTAATTTAAATCTGGGTTTCATTAGGAGAAAAATGGGTTTCTCTCTGACCTAGTGGTAATGCCTGTACAGGTGCCCATGGGAAAAAAGTTCTGTGATCAACTAGTTGTGTCTGACAAGGACACGGAAATGAGGGAGTTAAGACCTTTGGGCTGGGGCTATTTTCCCAGATTCCTAGGGATAGGTGATAAAAATAAGGATTAGCTTTTCCAAGCCAGGTGTGGTGGCGCACACTTTTAATCCTAGCATTCAGGAGATAGAGACAGGCGGATCTCTGTGAGTTCAAGGCCACTCTGGTCTACAGAGTCAGTTCCAGGAAAGCTGGGGCTACAGGGAGACCCTGTCTCAAAAAAAAAGACAAAATAATAATAATAATAATAATAATAATAGGATTAGCTTTGCCAATTGAGAAAGAGAGATTCTACAGAAGACTTGCTAGTTTTTCAGACTCTTTGCTGGGGTAGTAGTTTAATGCTGTGGCTGATGACTGAGGCCATTTATGTTTCAGCTGGGTATATAGTAGCTCAGTGGCAGACCATGTGCCTAGCATGCATGAAGCCCTGAGTTCTATCTCCAGAACCTCTAAAGGAGGCAAGAGATCATGTTTATATGTCAGGCAGAGTCAGAGAAACTGCAAACAGCAGCTGTTAGAATTTAGACACCCCTCCCCCAAATCCAGGCACAGAGAGAGGGACAAGTGCCAAGATTCTCTTGGGCAAAGCTGCCTCTTAGTATGCAGATCCATGAAGATGGATGAAAAGGGTGCCAAAGGCTGAAGAAAGGGCCTGGCAGGAGGAATGCCAAGCTTGTTTTCCTTCCTGCCAGAGGCGGGCACACGATGTGCCCAGCACAGTCAGCTCCTTGCTGTAGTGCAAATGGACCAAGATCCTGTAGGGCCTGAAGCTTCCATGGTTGATGGGCAAGGCAGGGAGGGAGGCCTTTCTAAGAAATCACACAGAAGCAGGCTCTGAGCCTTGGAAGTAGCCTGAGCAGGAGCGAGAGCTGCGGCTTCATCAGAGGGCCCCTGTGGAGGACAGAGCTGAAGGAACAGCCCCCTAGATCCACGGCAGTGCTGCAAAGCGAAGGGGGGCGCGGTCAGACCTAGGGCCTCCGGTGATTCTGTCTTTGGGAAGCTGGTACACTGTTGGGTGTGCCTTTGTTCCCAAGCATCTTCTTTCTCTTAATGTTTGTATTAAAAACAAAACTGTATTGAAAAAGTCTTGCGGGGGCTGGAGAGATGGCCTAGTGGTTAAAAGCACTGACTGCTCTTGCAGAGGACCTGGGTTCGATTCCCAGCATCCACATGGTCTTTAACTCCAATTCCAAGGGAATCCGACGCCCTCCTCTGACCTCCTCGGCATTGGATGACACGGGTGCACCGAACTGCACACAGGCAGTACATTCATACACATAAAGAATAAATGAAATTTTAAAAAAATTTAAAAATTAAAAAAATTAAAATGTCTTGAATGGGCTTTAAGTCTAATTATGTAGCTGTTGATACCCCCAAGAAAAAGCACCACTATGGGGCTGGAGTGATGGCCTAGCGGTTAAGAGCGCCGACTGCTCTTGCAGAGGACCCGGGTTCGATCCCCAGCACCCACATGGCGGCCGAGAGCCGTCTGAAACTCCAATTCCAGGAGAACTCCAGTTCCAGGGGAATCCGACGCCCTCTTCTGACCTCCGCGGCATTGCACGTCACGGGTGCACAGACTTGCATGCAGACAATACATTCATACACATACGGAAAAAAAAAAAAAAAAGAAAAAAAAAAAGAAAAAGCACCACTACTCGGGAAAGAACCCATGTGTTGCGGTACTGTAAACATAGCCAAATACACATGGCTGGAGAGGTCATCATAGATCTTAGAGAAAAATCCCAAGGCTGTCATATCCCTAGATAAATGTAATTTCTTACAATATGCTAAATATGGATCCTTGTGTTCACAGACAAGTAACAGATGGAGACTGTATACAGAGTTCCACAACTGGTCACACACAGAGAATAAGTGTCTTTGAGATACCTAACACTAAATGACATATCTACAATGGAACCTCCACACCTAACACTAAATGACACATCTACGATGGAACCTCCTTTTTTTTTTCTTTTTAGGGCCATGTTAAACAATTACTAGAAGTGCAGTGATTTTTTTAAATTTTTATTTATTATTTTTTTATGTGTATGAATGTACTGTCTGCATGTAAGTTTGTGCACCCATATCATGCAATGCTGCGGAGGTCAGAAGAGGGTGTCAGATTCCTCTGGAACTGGAGTTAAAGACGGTTCTCAGCCGCCATGTGGGTGCTGGGAATCGAACCAGGGTCCTCTGCAAGAGCAGTCGGTGCTCTTAACCGCTAGGCCATCTCTCCAACCCTACGATGGAACCTCTACACCTAACACTAAGTGACACATCTACGATGGAAGCTCTACGCCTAAGGCTCATGGAACATAGTGGAACAAGGGTTATAGAAAACACTAATGATTCTCTCAACTCTCATCAACAAAGCTTCCTCATGCAACAGATGGTAATGAAAATCAAAGGCCACAAATGGCCAAAGCGCCAGGCACATTGGCACATGCCTTTAATCCCAGCACTCAGGAGGCAGAGGCAGGTGGATCTCTAGAGAATAAAAGTCTGCAGAATGTGGGTCCCTCCCTGCACAGGACTCCTATACAAAATTTTACCCACCCAAGGCTCAGGGACCATTGCAGAAGAGGGGGTAGAAAGATTGTGAGAGCCAAGGGAGGAGGTGCATAATCATATGGAAAGAGAGTCTAACAGACTCCTAGGACCTTGTTCATATTAACTTACAGCAATGGTGTCACCACGCACAAGACCCATGCAAACTCAAGCAGACAAAAACCCAGCATAGAACTGGGGAAAGGGACAGCAGGGCCCAACCTTAGCCAAAGAACTGTTGGCAGCTGATCACTGCTGGGTGAGGGAGAGTTGATATTCTTTATTCTTTTTTTTTTTTTTTTTTTTTTGGCTTTTGTATTCCTTTTTTTTTTTTTTTTTTTTTTTTTTTGGTGTTTTTGAGACAGGGTCTCTCTGTAGCCTCAGCTGTCCTGGAACTCACTATTAAACCAGACTGGGCTTGAACTTACAGAAATCCGCCTGCCTCTGCTGCCCAACTGCTGGGATTAAGAGCATGTGCCGCTATGCCTGGCTTAAAGACGGTTCTTAGCTGCCATGTGGATGCTGGAAATCGAACCCGGGTCTTCTGCAAGAGCAGTCGGTGCTCTTAACCACTTAGCCATAGAGAGTTGATATTCTTTTTTTTTTTTTTTTCTTTTCGAGACAGGGTCTCCCTGTAGCCCTGCTGTCCTGAAACTCACTGTGTAGACCAGGCTGGCCTTGAACTCACAAAGATCCGCCTGCCTCTGCCTCCCAAGTCCTAGGAGTAAAGACATGTGCCACCATGCCCAGCTAGAGAGTTGATATTCTTTTTTTTTTTAATATTTTTATTTAATTTTATTATTTTTATGTGTATGAATGTATTGTCTGCATGCAGGTCTACGCACCCGTGCCGTGCGATGCCGCGGAGGTCAGAAGAGGGTCTCGGATTCCCCTGGAACTGGAGTTCTCCTGGAACCGGAGTCACAGACGGTTCTCAGCCGCCATGTGGGTGCTGGGGATGGAACCCGGGTCCTCTGCAAGAGCGGTCGTCGCTCTTAACCGCTAGGCCATCCCTCCAGCCCGAGAGTTGATATTCTTTAAGGAGTGTCTGTGGATAAGCTGACTATACCCCAGTGGATGAACTTGTACTGAGGGACATCTGGTATACTAACCTGACTCAATAAACCTTGACATAAATGACAGAATGCAGGAAATCCAGTGGGGTGTGGGCTGTGGGAAGATGCACATGGGGAGTATAAAGATGATGAAGATGCTGGGCGTGGTGGCGCATGCCTTTAATCCCAGCACTCGGAGGCGGAGGCAGGTGGATCTCTGTGAGTTCAAGGCCAGCCTGGTCTACACAGTGAGCTCCAGGAGAGCTGGGGCTGCAGGGAGACCCTGTCTGGAAAAGACAAAAAAAAAATTTGTATGAAACACACAAAAATTCAATTAAAATATACAAAAAATGTCTTGAGGGTTTGGGGAACTGGAAAGATGGCTCAATGATTAAGAGTACTTGCTCCTCTCAGAGGACCCAGGTTCAGTTCCCTGTACGTGGTAGTTCATAACTGCCTATAACTCCAGTTCCAGGGGTTCTAATGCCCTCTTATGACCTCCTTGGGCACTAGGCATGTGCATCGTATACATATATGCATATACATATATGCATATATCAAAATCCTCATACACATAAAATAAAACAAATAAATTTCTTGAAAATGTCTTTGGGCCAAGTATGGTAGAGTATACCTTTAACTCTTTCACTTGGGAGGGGCATGCAGATCTTTGTGAGTTTGAGGCCAGCCTGGTCTACATAGTAAGTTCTAGGCCACCTGAGCTACATAGTGAGACCCTGCCTCAAAAAGAAAACAAACAAAAACACCTAGGGCCTCATGCATGCTAAGCATACCTTGTACCATAGTGTCTGGTTATGAGGCTGTATGAAGGGCACTGTGAACATAAGGGACAGGAAGTGCAAAGGTCCTGAGGCCAAAGGAGCAGTCTTGGAATGCCAGAACCCAGAGGTCAGTGTACCTGGAGTATGGAGAGCTAAGAGAAGTAGACAGAGTCGACTTCACACAGAATCTGGAACACATAGGAAGGACATCTGCATTTGAAAGAAGCCGTCGACCTCTCCTCCCCTGGGGGCTATGTCTAACTTGGTAGAGTGCTTGCCTACCATGCAACAAGCCGTGGGTTACATTCCTAGCACCCCATAAGCTGGCCGTAGTTGTATAGACCTGTCACCCTAATATCAGGAGGTGGAGGCCGGAGGATCAAGAATTCAAGCTCGGCTGAGTGTGGTGGTGCACACCTTTAATCCCAGCACTCAGGAGGCAGAAGCAGGTGGATCTCTGTGAGTTCAAGGCCAGCCTGGTCTACATAGTGAGCTCCAGGACAGCTGGGGCTGTAGGGAGACCCTGTCTGGAAAAGACCAAAAAAATAAAAAAAAAAGATTAAAAAAGACAGGGTGGATAATATGTATAATAATGCACTGGATGTGTGTTCACCAGCCACCTGCTCTAAACTGTGAGTTACCTCTACTGTTGAACATTGAGTTCCTTCTAGAAATGGAGTTAGGGAAGCATCTGTCTCATCTAGTCTGCGTTCCTCCCTTTGTGGAGAGGACTCTACATTCCCCCCCAGGATGGGACTGGCACTCTTGCTGAAAATCATCTGAACCAAACATATGAGGGTTACATTTCCTATGTATCTTTATACCTATTTCTGTAGTTATTGTTTGGTTTTTAAATTGTTTTGTTTGTGTTTTGAGCCAGGGTCCCATTATATAGCCCTTGTACAGCTGTGGCTGGTCTGGAACTTATAAAGGCACCACTGTGCCCCACTGTCTTTTTGAGATAGTCTCTCCGTGTTTCCCCAGCTGGCCTGGAACTGGCTATGTAGACCAGGCTAGCCTTGAATTCACAGAGCTCTGCCTGCCTCTGCCTCCCAAGTGCTGAGAGTAAAGGTATATGCCACCAGACCCAGCCTGGTTTTATTTTTTTGACACGAGGTCTCAGCCCATAGCCCAGGCTGGCCTCTATCTAACCTCCTGCCTCAGCACCAGAGTGCTAGGATTACAGACATGAGCCACCACGCCCAGCTAGGACTCATTCTGTAGCAGCCTGGAGTTGAAAGCAAGACACCATGTAACTCTCCATGTAACTTAAGTGCTCTTCTCAGTTTGGGTTTGGGGATTGGGAAAAAGGTGCTGGGTCTCTCTGGTGCCGCCTAGTAGAGGATCAGGCTATCAGAAACTACAGCACTGAGTTAGATGAGGCGAAACAGAACACTGTGGCTAGGCCAGAGAGCTTCTTGGGGGTCCTGCCTTAGCAAAACATTTGCCCGCTGTTGGGGGATGGAAGGAGAGAGTAAAGTATAGAAGAAGAGAGAGGGGAACACCTTGATAAACCCAAGAATAGACAACAGCTATCCCAGAAAACTTTAAGAGAGAGCAGGGAGACCAGGCTGGGGACTCCCAGCACCAACCAACCACCAAACAAAGCAACAGTAGGGAGTGACTAGCCACCATGCTCTAGCTCTGACACTTGGATCCCAATGCCAGTAACAGTCCATAGTGGGGCTAGGGTGAATCCCTGCCCACCATCAACTGGAAATGAAATAAACCAAGCTATCTTTGGAAAATAATGACAGTGACCGATGTGGAAAACTATCAGTGAGAAGATGCAACATGATTAGGGTGGGTTTATTTTCAGTGGTTAAGAGCACTGGTTGCTCTTGCAGAGGACCAGGGTTCGATTCCCAGCACCCACATGGTGGCTAACAACTTTCCTAATTCCAGTTCCAGGGACATCTGATACCTTCTTCTGACTATACTGGCATTACATGACATGGGTGTACTTACACACATGCAGGCAATAATACACTTACATGTATAAAAAAATTTTTAATGTACAATATGGCTAGGCATGGCACGGGACATATTGAGACCTGTCTAAAAAAAAAGTGGCCTTTTGGCCTATCACAAAGGCAGGTGGATTTCTTTGAGATCAAGGTCATATCCAGCAAAAAGAAAAAAAAAATTTTTGAGACAGGGTCTCCCTATAGCCCCAGCTGGCCTGGCACTCACTCTGTAGTCCAGGCTGGCCTTGAACTCACAGAGATCTGCCTGCCTCTGCCTCCCCGGTGCTAGGATTAAAAGCTTGCACCACCATGCCCAGCTTAAAGACAGTTCTTAGTCGCCATGTGGGTGCTGGGAATAGAACCCAGGTCCTCTGCAAGAACAGTTGATGCTCTTAACCACTGAGCTATCTCTCCAGCCCTCCCCCATTAAAAAAAAATTAATCCATTTTAGCTGGGTGTGTTGGGCCAGGGCTTTAATCTCAGCACTACAGAGGCAGAGGCAGGTGGATCTCTGGGAGTTCAAGGCCAGCCCAGTCTACATAGTGAGTTCTAGGCCACCTGGGGCAACAGGAAGACCCTGTCTCAAAAAGACAAAAAAAAATATTTTTATTTTATGTGTGTGTTTGTCTATGTGAGTGCAATCCAAACTCAGGTCTTCTGTAAGAAACAGTAAGAGCTCTTAACTGCCAAGCCCCAAACTAATTAAGTTTTAAAATTAAAACATTGAACCATCCCCCATGAGACCAAAAAAGTTGGGAATCACTTGGACTCTAGTGCAGGGGAAATACGTGGTGCCTCAGGACAATAGAATTATAAACTGGTAAAGGACACTTCAAGAAACCTATTGTTTCTTGGTCTGTAGAAAACCAGTGTTGGCCAGGTGTGGTGGCACACGCCTTTAATCCTAGCACTTGGGAGGCAGAGGCAGGTGGATCTTTGTGAGTTCAAGGCCAGCCTGGTCTACAGAGCGAGTTCCAGGCCAGCTGGGGCTACGGGGAGACCCTGTCTCAAAAACACCAAAAAAAAAAAAAAAAAAGAAAGAAAACCAGTGTTGGGGGCAGTAAATTGACAAAGAGCCAGAAGGTGGCAGTGTCTACCCAGAGAAGGGCATTGTGCAGGCTCTTTACCTTTCCCAGGACAGAGCTGCTTCATATCATTCCTTGCAGAGATCCCAGCATACCAAACCTTACCCCTGGGCCTGGGCCTCACACTGGCCTGCTTGGGAGGTTAAGCAGGCAGGGGAAAAGTGCCAGGCATGCAAACTACTCAGGATGTGCCTGGTAGCAGGATGTGCTTGAAAATCTATCAAGGATCTCTCCTGACTCCTACCCACAAGCAGCGGGGCCCCAGAGGCCTACCATGTTTCCCAAACTACTCAGGATGTGCCTGGTAGCAGGATGTGCTTGAAAATCTATCAAGGATCTCTCCTGACTCCTACCCACAAGCAGCAGGGCCCCAGAGGCCTACCATGTTTCCAGGCTCTGGGGAGAGGCTTGCTAGCCTGTCTCCCTGACCTGGGTCCTACTTGACCTCCTGTTCTTGCCCCCCCCCCATTTCCCAGTGGCTCCCCCTGCTCCCTGCTCATCCTAGATCCATGATCCATTCACCTCCTTTTCTGTACTTTTCCTCACTTGCTTAGGCAGCAGAGGGCAAACCACTCCAAATGGCCTGCTATACTTCCTGGCCGTAGATGGCCTTTTGGAATCAACATCTTAATGATGTTTGGCACAAACAGAAACAACAAAGTCTATCTTAGTATTTATATGGAATCTCAAAAGAATCATAGCCTGAGATTCTATGCGACTTTTATCCACATAGTTAAAAAATAAGCTTCACTCCTTTAATCCCAGCACTCAGGAGGCAGAGGCAGGTGGATCTCAGTGAGCTCAAGGCCAGTCTGGTCTATATAGTGAGTTCCAGGCTAGCTGGGACCACAGAGGGACCCTGTCTCAAAAAGATCAAAAAATAAAATAAAATAAAATAAAATAAAATAAAATAAATCAGTGTGAGAAAGAACAAGGTTTGTGGACTCACACACACTTCCCTATCTCAGAACTTTCTTCAAAGTGGCAGGAGGCTAAATGTCTTAGCCCAGGCATAAAGATACACAGGAAATGGAACAGAAAGAAACCCTCATATGTTTGGTTCAGATGATTTTCAGCAAGAGTGCCAGTTCCATCCTTGGGGGGAATGCAGAGTCCTCTCCACAAATGGAGGAATGCAGACTAGATGAGACAGATGCTTCCCTAACTCCATTTCTAGAAGGAACTCAATGTTCAACAGTAGAGGTAACACTCAATTTAGAGCAGGTGGCTGGTGAATGCACATCCAGTGCATTATTACACATTTTATCCATTATCTCCTCATCATTTTTTTCTTTCTAGAATTTGTTTTTGTCTTTGGGACAGGGTCTTACTGTGTAGACCAGGCTGGCCTTGAATTCACAGAGATCCTCCTGCCTCTGCCTCCTGAGTGGATTACCAAGAGACCTAATCCAATTAATTATTTGTTTGTTTTTCTTTCTGGTACAGAACATTGTGTTGCTGCAGCTATTTGGGGGTGCACAAGTTTAACAGCAGACCCATAGCTCTGTAATGCACTGGGAAGTAGTAATGGTGTTAACCCCCAAGAACATTTTCAAATATGCAAAACAGATTCTTCAAGCATTTGATAAACTATGTTGAAGAGAGTTTAAAGAAATTTAAGGAAAGTGATGCGCATCTTGTTGAAGTTCATTTTAATTTTTAAAAATTTTATTTATTTATGTGTATGAATGTACTGTTTGCATGCAGGTCTGTACACCCGTGTCGTGCAGTGCCTTGGAGGTCAGAAGAGGGTGTTGGATTCCTCTGGAACTGGAGTTCTCCTGGAATTGGAGTTTCAGAGGGTTCTCGGCCGCCATGTGGGTGCTGGGGATCGAACCTGGGTCCTCTGCAAGAGCAGTTGGTGCTCTTAACCACTAGGCCATCTCTCCAGCCCCTGAAGTTCATTTTAATAACATAAAGAATGTCCCAGAGCAGTTGAGCTGCTCATCAGGTAAAGGTACTTGCCACCAAGCCTGATGACCTGAGTTCAAGCCCAGGAATCTATAAAATGGAAGGAGGGAGCTGACTCCTGCAAGTTGTCCTCTGATTTCCACACTGTAGTGCACACACACACACACACACACACACTCACACATAACAAAAAAAGAATATCCCAATTCCACCCCCAAAAATGTTTTCAAAGACCAAAATTTTGAAGAGCTTACATTTGGAGTCCAATTCATTACAGGAGTTGGAGTTTTAGCAGAGTGAAAAAACAGTGTACAGAAAGCAAGAAAATTTTGTCGGGAAACTAATTTCTAGACTATCTAAAGAAGTCAAAAATTAAGACGGGCATGGTGGCACACACCTTTAATCCTAGCACTCAGGCAGATCTTTGTGAGTTCAAAGCCAGCCTGGTCTATAGAGTGAGTTTCACGACAGCTGGGGATACAGGGACACCCTGTATCTAAAAGACCAAAAAAAAACAAAAGTCAAAAATTAAACACCTGAAAGACAAATCCAATTAATACACTAGCAGATGAATTGAACAAACAATTCGCAAAAGAAGATATACAAATGGAAAATAAATATATGAAAATTTTAACATCTAATTTTAAACAGGGTCTCTTGTAGTCCAGGCTAGCTTCAAACTCAACGTTGTGACTGAAGATGACCTTGAACGTCTCATTCTCCTGTTTCCAGTGCTAGGATTACAGGTGTGAACCATTGCACCTTGTTTCTGCTGTGCTACGGATCAAAACCAGGTCCTCATTTTACTAATGAGTTACATCCCCAGTCCTAAAATTTCAGCATTGTTAATCATCATGGAAATCCAAATTAAAACTGTACTGAGGGGCTGGAGAGAGGGCCTAGTGGTTAAGAGTGCCATCCACTCTTGCAGAGGACCCGGGTTCGATCCCCAGCAGCCACATGGCAGCTGAGAACCTTCTTCAACTCCAGTTCCAGGGGAATCCAACACTCTCTTCTGACCTTTGCCACATTGCACGACACGGGTGCACAAACCTACATGCAGACAGCACATTCATACACATACAAAAATAAATAAAATTTAAAAAAATATATATTAAAAAAAACTGTACTGAAAGGGTCAGGTGTGCTGGTGCACACCTTTAATCCCAGCACTCAGGAGGCAGAGGCAGGCGAATCTCTGTGACTTCAATGCCAGGCTGGTCTACATAGCAAGTTCCAGGCCAGCTGGGACTAAAGGGAGATCCTGTCACAAAAAGACAAAAACAAAAGATATGAGACCCTGTCTCAAGACAAACAAAACCAACCATCATGCAAATTAGTATCTCTCACACACAAATATAAAAATGAAAGTGTAAGGGGCACTATTGTGTGGGATATAAAGGAAAGGGGAACAGGAGATGGAAATGGGAGAAGAAAAATGAATATGGGGTGTTTTCTCAAATATCTGTGGAGTCGAGATTTAACTCTGTGTGTGTGTGTGTGTGTGTGTGTGTGTGTGTGTGTGCACGTGACATAAAAGCAGAAAGGATGGCCTAGCGGTTAAGAGCACCGACCGCTCTTACAGAGACCCGGGTGTTCGAATCCCCTGCACCCACATGGCGGCCGAGAACCATCGGAAACTCCAATGCCAGGAGAACGCCAGTTGGCCAGGGGGAATCCGAGACCCTACTTCTGACCTCCGCGCATTGACCATCGACACAAGGGTGCACGGATGCAACAGACAGTACATTCTCACATACGAAAAAAAAAAAAAAAAAAATAGGAAAAAAAAAAAACAAAAGTTGACAAACTGATGATGGAGGAAGTGGGACCAATAAGAGGGGAAGAGAAGGACAGCAAAAAGACAAATATATTATGGTATAAAAAATGTCTAGGGTGGAGAGATTGCCTAGTGGTTAAGAACACAGCCCGACTCTCTTGCAGAGGACCTGGGTTCGATCCCCACACACCCACATGGCAGCTGAGAACTGTCTTTACTCAGCTTCAAGGGGAATCTGACACCCTCTTCTGACCCACGGCACTGAATCACAGGTGCACAAACCTGCATGACAGACAGTACATTCATAGCACATAAAAAATTACTAAAATTGGCCGGGCGGTGGTGCATGCCTTTAATCCCGCACTCGGGAGGCAGAGGCAATCAGACAGATCTTTGTGAGTTCAATGCCAGCTTGGTCACAGAATGAGTTCCAGGTCCCAGCTGGGGCTACAGGGAGACCCGGTCTCGAAAAGACAAAAAAAAAAAAAAATAACTAAAATAAAATAAAACAAATTAATTGAGAGGCTGGAGAGATGGCTCAGAGTGCCAACTGCTCTTGCAGAGGACCCGAGTTCAATTCCCAGCACCCATATGGCAGCTGAGAACCATCTTTAAGCCAGGCAGGGTGGGCCACACCTTTAAACATAGCACTTGGGAGGCAGAGGCAGGTGGATCTCTGTGAGTTCAAGGTCAGACTGGTCTATAGAGTGAGTTCCAGGCCAGCTGGGGCTACAGGGAAACTCCATCTCAAAAAAAAAAAAAAATTAATTGAGCTGAGCATAGTAGTGCATGCCTTGAGTCCCAGCACTTGGGAGGCCGAGGCAGGTGGATCTCTATGAGTTCAAGGACAGCCTAGTCTACATAGAAAGTAAGTTCCGTGCTCGCTTCAGCAGCACATATAGTAAAATTGGAACGATACAGAGAAGATTAGCATGGCCCCTTCGAGAAAAAATAATTATAAAAAAAAAAAGAAAGTAGTTCCACGGGCTGGGTGGCGCTTGCCTTAATCCGACACTCGGGAGGCAGAGGCAGGGGAATCTTTGTGATTTCAAGGCCAGCCTGGCACAGAGTGAGTTCCAGGACAGCTGGGGCTACAGGAAGACCGTCTCGAAAAAGACCCAAAAAAAAAAAATTTAAATTAAATTTAAAAAATTGAAAAATGGTTCTAGGAGACAAAGAAGAATGGATCAGTGGTTAGATCACGGGCTCTCTGAAGAGACCGGGGTTTGGGTCCCAGCACCCACATGGTGGCTAACCACTGTCCTTACTCCCAGTTTCCGGGAATCCACCTCTTCTTCTGACCATCGTGATCGGGCTTAGTGCAACACGAGTTCCACTTACAATGAGGCAATAACAAAATACCAGCCATACAATCATAAATAAAGATTTTTTTTTTTTTTTTTTTTTTTTTTAGTAATTTTTATTTTTTTTTTTTTTTTTTTTTATTTTTTTATGTGTTTTGTCTGTATGTAGGTTTGTGCTCCCGTTTCGTGCAATGCCGCGGAGGTCAGAGGAGGGCGTCGGACTCCCCTGGAACTGGAGTTCTCCTGGAATTGGAGTTTCAGACGGCTCTCGGCCGCCATGTGGGTGCTGGGGATCGAACCCGGGTCCTCTGCAAGAGCGGTCGGCACTCTTAACCGCTAGGCCATCGCTCCAGCCCCTAAATAAAGCATTTTTTTAAAAAATGGTAAAGCAGTGAGCTCCAGGCCAGCTGGGACTAAAGGGAGACCCTGTCTCAAAAACACCAAAAAAAAAAAAATGGTAAAGTATATGTTATGTGAATTTTATCACAGTAGAAAAAAATTTTTTTAAAAACCCAAAACCAGTCAGAACCTGGCACAATGGCACAGTCCTGGAATCCCAGCCCAGCACTTAGGAGAGTACAGGCAAGAAGATTGCAAATTTTAACGTTAAAGGCCAACCTGAACTACTTGGCAAGACCCTGAAAGAACAAAAGGAAGGAAGGATGAAAGGAGGGAAGCGCTGAGGGTGAGATGGCTCAGTGGGTAACAGCGCTTGCTGCCAAACCTGACAGTCTGAGTTTGATCCTTGGATCTCACATGGTAAGAGAGAACTGGCTCACACAGGTTATCCTTGGCTTCCACCACTAAGGCGCACATACACACACACACACACACACACACACACTGGAAAATTTAAAAAAGAAGAGAGCAGTTAATCAAAACAAACCTCTGGGCTCTGCCTGCCCTCTTCTGCATCTCTCCTTCTGACCCCTGTCTTCTGTCCTGTGGGGTCCCTTACCCAGTCCCTCTTCTCTGCCCAGTTGGTAATTCCTCACGTGTTTAACCCACTCACTCTCTTCAACCATGTCCTTGGCACCTCCCCTTCTCAGCCCAAGTGGCTGATCAAGATATTTTCCTAAACAAAACCTGTTCTCACCCTGCTAAATGCATCACAAACTTGCCATCTGGTGTCTATGTGGGTCCCTGGAGAAACTGATGAGTGGGCAGCCACAGCTGAGACTAACAACGTCCCTGCCAGCTGCCAGCTGCCAGGCTGAGAGATCACACACACCCTCAGGGGGGACTTGGTCAGAGGAAAGGCACTTGAGGCAGCCCCTTGGCAGCCTGCCAGCAGCCCCAGAGGCCCAGTCCCTCTATCACAGATCGAACCTTAGAAGGGCAGGACCAAAGGAGGACACTTAGGGTAACCACCAACGGGGGCGGGGGGGCAGACACTCAGCATGAACACAGAGATGCTTCAGGGATCAGAGTCCCTGGGCCCAGAGAGAGCCAGGCCGGGTGGGGTGGCTGGTGAGGGAAGTCTCACCTGGGTGGAAATCCTGAGATTGGGGGTCAGGCACCAGTGGAGCAGTTCTGGGGCTTGGGAAGTTAAAAGGAAAAACCAAAGGCTTTCACTGTGTAAGAACATAAGCCGAGCCTGGAGGGGAAACACACCTCCAAAGCAGAGGCAGGAGAGGGGAAGAGAGAAGTGCTGGAATGAAAGCAGCCACTTGCTAAGTGTTTACCAGACCAGGCAGAATGGGAGAGACGCTAACAGCTACACCTGCTAGAGGCAGGCCAGTCGTGTCCCAGCACCGCTGTCCGGGAAACACCCGCAAGGCTGGCCTGTGATTTCAAATAGTCCAGCAGCACTGGGGAGGCCGAGGCAGGTGGATCTCTGTGAGTTCAAGGCCAGCCTGGTCTACATAATGAGCTCCAGGCCAGCTGGGACTAAAGGAGACCCTGTCTCACAAAGACCAAAAAAAAAA
>VZQC01011735.1:420912-438432 GCA_009823505.1 Rhizomys pruinosus | reverse complement strand
AAAAAAAAAAAAAAAAGACGGTTCTCAGCCGCCATGTGGGTGCTGGGGATCGAACCCTGGTCCTCTGCAAGAGCAGTCAGCGCTCTTAACCGCTAGGCCATCTCTTCAGCCCCATTCTCTGCATTTAATAGCTGAGAATAGGAAACAGTTGGGGCTAGAGAGATGGCTCAGTGGTTAAGAGCACTGGCTGCTCTTGTGCAGGACTTGAGTTTAGTTCCCAGCACTGCATGACAGCTAACAACTGGATCTCCCTCTAATCCCAGGGGTCCAGTGCCTCTTCTGGCCTCCCTGGGCACTGCACACACAAGCAGCCAAACAGTCATACACATAAAATAAATTGTAAGTAAATAATTTTTTTTTAAACCCATGGGGGTGCTGAAATACTCCATCCATTATCACCTTGAAAGGAAGTAACTAGTTGGCAGATGAACCTCCAAATTTAGCCACAAGTGAGGCCATCATCCAGTACCCTATTTGGCAATGCTGTCACCATTCCAAACCTCAGCTTCCTGGGGACTTGGTTACAAGGCTGCTGGCCATTGGTGTGTGTTTTCCAAAGGAGGAACTGAGGACTGGAGAGAAGGCTTCATGTGCTTCTTAGGGGATGCGATGCTGGGGAGTGAAAACTCGGGAGACGCAACCACATCACAGAGGATGTTTAGTGAGTGCCAGGGAGGACAAAGCTGGGCGTGACCACCTCCATCCCACACTCTGGGACGGTGACTCTGGAAAGTTCAAAGGAAAATTACCCATAGCTCAAGACCATGGAAGGGAAGGATTCGATACTATTTCCCACCATCATTTTATTTTATAATTTTTTTTTTTTTTTTGTGAGACAGGGTCTCCCTGTAGTCTCAGCTGTCCTGGCACTCATTGTGTACACCAGGCTGGCCTTGAACTTAGAGATGCCTGCCTCTGCCTCCGGAGTGCTGGGATTAAAGGTGTGTGCTACCACGCCTGGCCTGTTTTATTATTTTTGAGAGAGGGTCTTGTGTATCCCAGACTGATCTCAAACTCCCTATGTAAAGGAGGAAGGTCTAATCCTCTGCCTCTGCCACCTAAGCAGGAGCATGGCAAGCATGCATCACCACACGGTTTATGTGGCACTGGGGATGAGTCTGGCGCTTGTGCATGCTAGGTAAGCACTCTCCTAACTGAACTACATCCCCAGCTGCGTACCATCTTCTAGAGGAATGCCTGGTAGCCTATCAGACAAGGCACCACAATTTATTTGCAGTACCCTATATGGGGAGAATGTTTCACTAATACAAATGGTCCTGCTATGAACATGCTCATAAATTATATTTCCTAACAATTCAAAGTATCTTTAACTCTGCACTACTTAGTTGAGTATGGTAGTGATCCTGGCGACCCTTCCCTGCCTCACAGTCTTCATTGCATTCGACAGTCCATGAACTTGGCCACTTAGAACTTTGGTAGAGCTGGGCTTGGTGGCAAAAAGCCTATAATCCCAGTACTTGCAAGGCTGGGGAAGGAGAGTCACTTTGAGTTGAAGGCCAGCCTGGGCTACATAGTGAGCTCTCTGTCATCTTGGAATACCAAGTTAAAGAGGAAGTCTGTCAAAAAACCACAACAGGGCTAGGCAAGGTGGCTCAAGCCTTTAATCCTTTAACCTTTTTTTTTGGTCTTTTCGAGACAGGGTCTCCCTGTAGCCCCAGCTGTCCTGGAACTCACTCTGTAGACCAGGCTGGCCTTGAACTCACAAAGATCCGCCTGCCTCTGCCTCCCAAGTGCTAGGATTAAAGGCGTGCGCCACCACGCCCGGCTAATCCTTTAACCTTTAATCCCAGCATGCACTCAGGAGGCAAGAGGTAGGCAGATCTCTATGAGTTCAAGGCCAGCCTGGTCTACAAGTGAGCTCCCGGCTAGCTGGGGCTAAAAGAAAAAAAAAAAAAACTGAAAAAGACAAAAAAAAAAAAAAAAAAAAACCACAAAAGGCCTGGCACAGGGTCAGGGAGTAGCTCGGTAGGAGACGCTTGCCTGGTAGCATGAGGGGCCGGGTTTTATCTTCAGCACCACACAAAATAAAAATGATAAAAACCTGAATTTGGGAACATTCACAAATTTTGTTTTCCGGCATCCTGGCCAATCTTATCTGTACTGAACACTTCCTTCCACTATCTTTCTGTTCTCTGATAAGCTCCAACTCTAAGGAAACATTTCTGATGCCACAGGCTGTGCTAAGGCCACTTGGCACAGTCGGCAAAACACACTTTTTTGTAGCCTCAGATCAAGGGAATGTGTGCAAAGCCACTGAGCCTCCGCTTCTGCCTGCTAGACATCTCTGTGTAGAGTTCCTGGCAGCCTCCCCTATTGACACCTGCTAGTTCTTGTACTTTGAAGTCCAGTCTGATCTCCTGCTAGGCAGGTTTTTGTTTTAATTTCTGTACATTTTAAATAGTTATGTTTTATTATGGCACACATATTTTCAGTGTGAATGTGGGAGGTCAGAGGACACTTTGTGAGTCGAGTTCTCTGTCTTTCCACCGGGTGTCCAGAGGAACTCAGGTCATCAGGCTTGAGCAGGTGCTTTACCATGACCCATCCCACTGGCCCTACTTAGCAGCTTTTGCCCTGGAAAGAACCTGACTGAAAAAGTTTGATGAACTTTTTTTTTTTTTTTTTGTTAGTTGTTAGTAGCTCAGGGTGCCCCAGGTTGACTCAGAGTTCACTATGAAACTCAAGCTAGTCTTCAACTCATGGTAATCTTTGTTTCAACCTCCCAAGTGTTAAAATTAAAGTCATGAGATGCCAGGCCTAGCTCTATTAATCAATTAATTAATTAATATTAACTAATTAATTAATTATCTGAGATAGGATCTCATTATATAGATCAGGTTGGCCTGTCAACTCACTTGTAGGCAAGACTGGCCTCCAATTCCAGATGCTCCTGCCTGTCAGCCTCCTGAAACGCTGGGAATGTGCAATCACCATTTTCAGCCAGCACTTTGAGTGCTGTGATTAAAGCGGCACTTTGCTCCACTTCTGGCAGAGACATATGAGTTTTTGAGACACAACTTTCCCATAACAAGTTAGTTTTTTTGATTTGCAAGGGTAACACAAGCCTCCATGAAAAATTTGTAAAGCATCAGAGGCAAAGACATACCTCAGTGGGGTTAGAGTGCTTGCCTAGCGTGTACGAACCCTGGGTTGATGCCTATAGCCACATAAAACTAAGATGGTGCCGGGCATGATGGCACAAGCCTTTAATCCTAGCACTTGGGAGCGCAGGTGGATCTTTGTGAGTTTCAAGCCAGCATTGGTCACACAGGTGAGTTCCAGGACAGCTCGGGGCTACAGGAGACCCTGTCTCAAAAACACGACAAAACAAAAAAACAAAACCAAAACAAAAAAAAACACTAATTCCCATGCTCAGGAGACAGAAGGCAGAAGGACCCGGAGTTTAAGAGTATCTTCAGGGGCTGGAGAGATGGCCTAGCGGTTTTAGAGCGCCGACTGCTCTTGCAGAGGACCTGGGTTCGAGCCCCACATGGCGGCAATGAAACGGTCTGAAACTTCCATTCAGAACCCAGTGCAAGGAACTCCAGTTCCAGCGAGGGAAAACGACACCAGTCTTCTGACCTCCGCGGCATTGTCAGACATGGGTGCACACAAACTTGCATGCAGACAGAGACAGTACATTCATCACATACAGAAATAAATAAAAATAAAAAAAAAAAAAAAAAAAAAAAAAAGCAGTATCTTCAGCTTCATAGTGAGTTCGGGGCCAATTGGCTACATCATGAGCCCTTGTCTCAAAAAATAGAAGGGCCAGTGGCTGACCACACAGGTGAAGGTCGTTTTCTTGCCAGTGTGGTGCCTGAGCTGGAGCCCTGGAAATCTCTGTTAGGTGGAAGAGGACAACCCCAACCTAACAGAGTTGTCTTCTGGACCTCCACATGCAGGTCAACAGAGCGCACACATAACCAAACCAAACCAAATATTAGCATGACGGAGACAATGACAACTTAGAATACTATCAATAAAAACTACGTTATCAGCACACCATTATATTAGGTTATAAAAAGGGTCGTGGTTCCCCACCCACCCTTGCCCCACACGATTAAAAATGCACATGCCGCTTAAGTCACACCAGGACCCACACACTGATTTACTTCCATGTGAATACCAACAGAAGGGCCACCTGCAAGCGGTCCTGCCTCAGGCCAACGATGAGAAAACGATGCGGCGCGCCTTATGGTGCCATACACCAATTATACTCATTGGCGGCGACGGCTTCTCCACCGGTTTTACAGATGAGAATGCATGGTCAGAAACGATTGACACGCCTATGGAGGAGAAGGGGTCTTTCTGTTACACGTCCTTTGTGAGACTTCTGGGGCACAGCCCCACAGACCCCATCTATCAACCTCTGCAAAACCTGCTTTCCTGTTGGGCCTTGGTTTTGATTTTGGTCTTTTATAGACAGGGTCTTACCTCTGTATCNAAGAACTTAAGAGCACCGACTGAGAGCAGTCGGTGCTCTTAACCGCTAGGCTATCTCTCCAGCCCCAGATACCAGTGATCTTTAAAGTTCAGTCATCACTCAGTAGTTGAGCTTAGGACGGGTTCATAAGACACGTTTCCATTTCAGGCTGAAGGCCAACTATAGGAAATACTCACCTGGCATGGTGGCCCTCACCTTTAATCCCAGCACTCGGGGGAGGCAGAGGGATCTCCGTGAGTTCAAGGCCAGCCTGGTCTACTTAGTGAGCTCCAGGCCAGCTGGGACTAAAGGGAGACCCTCTCTGAAAAAGACAAAAAAAAAAAAAAAAAAAAACACAAAAAGGCCTGGCACAGGGTCAGGGATGTAGCTCGGTAGTAGAACGCTTGCCTGGTAGCATGAGGTCCCGGGTTTTATCTTCAGCACCACACAAAATTAAAAATGATAAAAACCTGATATTTGTGCACATTCACAATTTTTGTTTTCCTGGCATCCTGGCCAATCTTATCTGTACTGAACACTTCCTTCCACTATCTTTCTGTTCTCTGATAAGCTCCAACTCTAAGGAAACATTTCTGATGCCACAGGCTGTGCTAAGGCCACTTGGCACAGTCGGCAAAACACACTTTTTTGTAGCCTCAGATCAAAGAGGAATGTGTGCAAAGCCACGTGAGCCTCCGCTCTCGCCTGCTAGACATCTCTGTGTAGAGTTCCTGGCAGCCTCCCTATTGACACCTGCTAGTTCTTGTACTTTGAAGTCCAGTCTGATCTCCTGCTAGGCAGGTTTTTGTTTTAATTTCTGTTACATTTTAAATATTTATGTATTTATTATGTGCACACATTATACAGTGTGAATGTGGAGGTCAGAGGACAATTTGTGAGTCAGTTCTCTGTCTTCCACCGTGTGGTCCCAGAGGAACTCAGGTCATCAGGCTTGATGGCAGGTGCCTTTACCACTGACCCATCCCACTGGCCCTACTTAGCAGCTTTTGCCCTGGAAAGAACCTGACTGAAAAAGTTTGATGAACTTTTTTTTTTTTTTTAGTTAGTTAGTTAGTAGCTCAGGGTGCCCCAGGTTGACTCAGAGTTCACTATGAAACTCAAGCTAGTCTTCAACTCATGGTAATCTTTGTTTCAACCTCCCAAGTGTTAAAATTAAAGTCATGAGATGCCAGGCCTAGCTCTAATTAATCAATTAATTAATTAATTAATTAACTAATTAATTAATTATCTTGAGATAGGATCTTGGTATATAGCTCAGGTTGGCCTGTAACTCACTATGTAGGCAAGACTGGCCTCCAATTCCAGATGCTCCTGCCTCAGCCTCCTGAAAGCTGGGAATGTGTATCACCATTTTCAGCCAGCACTTTGAGTGCTGTGATTAAAGGCATTTGCCTCCATTCCTGGCAGAGACATATGAGTTTTGAGACACAACTTACCCATAACAAGTTACGTTTTTTTGATTGCAAGGTAACACAAGCCTCCATAGAAAATTTGTAAGCATCAGAGGCAAAGGACATACCTCAGTGGGTAGAGTGCTTGCCTAGCGTGTACGAAGCCCTGGGTTGATCCCTAACGCCACATAAAACTAGGTATGGTTGCCGGGCATGATGGCACAAGCCTTTAATCCTAGCACTTGGGAGGCAGAGGCAGGTGGATCTTTGTGAGTTCAAGGCCAGCTTGGTCTACAGAGTGAGTTCCAGGACAGCTGGGGCTACAGGGAGACCCTGTCTCAAAAAGACAAAAACAAAAAACAAAACAAAACAAAAAAAACATAATTCCCATGCTCAGGAGACAGAAGGCAGAAGGACCCGGAGTTTAAGAGTATCTTCAGGGGCTGGAGAGATGGCCTAGCGGTTAAGAGCGCCGACTGCTCTTGCAGAGGACCTGGGTTCGATCCCCAGCACCCACATGACGGCCGAGAACTGTCTGAAACTCCGGTTCCAGGAGAACTCCAGTTCCAGGGGAAAACGACACCGTCTTCTGACCTCCGCGGCATTGCACGACATGGGTGCACAAACTTGCATGCAGACAGTGCATTCATACACATACAGAAATAAATAAAAATTAAAAAAAAAAAAAAAGAGTATCTTCAGCTTCATAGTGAGTTCGGGGCCAATTGGCTACATCATGAGCCCTTGTCTCAAAAAATAGAAGGGCCAGTGAGCTGACTCAACAGGTGAAGGTGCTTTTCTTGCAAGTGTGGTGACCTGAGCTGGAGCCCTGGAAATTCATGTTAAGGTGGAAGAGGACAACCAACTTAACAGAGTTGTCTTCTGACCTCCACATGCAGGTCCAACATGAGGCACACACTAAACAAACAAACAAATATTTCAATGAGGAGGACAATGACAACTTTAGAAATACTAGCAATAAAAAGACTACGTTATCACAGCACCATAATATTAGGTTATAAAAAGGGTCGTGGTTCCCCAGCCCCCAGATAAAAAGACACATGAGGCTTAAGTCACACCAGGAACATGATTTACTTCCATGTGAAATTACCAGCAAGGGCCACCTGCAAGGGCTGCCTGCAGGCAGAGAGAGAAAGATGGCGCCTAGGGCCCACCCACTTATAGCCATGGGGCGGGCCTCAGGTACAGAGGAAGCGGTCAGAAGATTGACAGCCTTTGGAGGAAGGGGTCTTCTGTGTCCTTTGGGATTCTGGGAAGCCCAGACCTAACATTATCAATCTGCAAAAATCTTTCCTGTTGGGCTGGTTTTGTTTTGGTCTTTTCTAGACAGGGTCTTCCTGTAGCCCCAGCTGTCCTGGAATTTGCTCTGTAGACCAGGCTGGCCTTGAACACACAAAGATCCGCCTGCCTTTGCCCCCCCCCCAAGTGCTAGGATTAAAGGCGTGCGTCACCACGCTCGGCTTTTTTGATCTTTTTATGATAGGGTCTCCCTGCAGCTTCAGCTACCCTGGAACTCAATATGTAGACGAGGCTGGCCTTGAACTCACAGAGATCCACCTGCTGGGTTTAAAGGTGAGAGCCACCACACCCAGTGCCTGTTGGGCTTTTAAAAGTGTGTAAATGGAGAGATAGCCTAGCGGTTAAGAGCACCGACGCTCTTGCAGAGGACCCGGGTTCGACCCCCAGCACCCACATGGCGGCTAAGAACCGTCTGAAACTCCAATTCCAGGAGAACTCCAGTTCCAGGGGAATCCGAGACCCTCTTCTGACCTCCGCGGCATTGCACGACACGGGTGCACAGACTTGCATGCAGACAGTACATTCATACACATACCGAAATTAAAAAAAAAAAAAGTGTGTAAATGAAAGTGAAAATGTCCCTGTATGTCCTCCTTTCTACCCTGTTCCTTAAAAAAACAAAACAAACAAACAAACAAACAAAAAAAAGTGCAAAGAGAGCCACCCTTCCCATGTTGTGCTGCCTGCTTCTAGGAACGTCCTTGTCCCTGTCCCTGACCTGTTCACACTGGCTCTGTGCATTTAACCTTTGCACACATTCACACAGTGAGTCTGTAGCAGACTTGCTTTGTGGAAAGGCAAACAAGATGCTGATAATTAGAGCTCAGATTTAAAGGGAATTGTTAGAAAAGTAAAAGAAAGCACATAAACATATGGAAGCCTTGCTAGAGCTGCTTCCATGGGCATTGTAAGGTTAGCTGGGCTGAAGTTCAGGTAATGGGGTTCTTGAGCTGTTTTCCCTATTCTTCCACCTGTTAGGACCAGGTCAGAAAGAAGTTAATCAAAAGGAAAAGTTAACCATGCAGGAGCAACTCTCTAGTTGAAGCAGGTCTGGTTCCCACAGTTCCTCCCACCTTGAGTCCAATACTCCCACTCAGCTGGATTTTCCACCTCTTTTGGCCCCAGCTTAGTTACTCTTCATAATGGAGGAAATAATCAACTGTCACAGAATACTGCCAGGAAGGACCATTGAAAGGAACTTCGGGATCTGTTCAGAATTGAAAGATAGCTGGGCGGCGCATGCCTTTGATCCTAGCACTCAGGAGGCAGAGGCAGCCAGATCTCTGTGAGTTCAAGGCCAGCCTGGTCTACAGAGTGAGTTCAAGGACAGCCAAGGCTACAGGGAGACCCTGTCTCGAAAAAGACAAAAAAAAATTAAAAAATTAAAAAATTAAAAAAAAGAAAGAAAGATAAAGGGCAAGGGCAAGCCTGCTGAGAGCTTAAGGGGGGGGGGTGTTTGCAGTGAAACAGATGGGATGGGGCCCATCTGTAGGGTTGATGTCAGCCTCTGGACCTCAGGGTGGAAGGCTTGTGTGGGCATCCTCAGGAGGAAGGCTTAGCTCACCCACCACAGCTGGAGTCACAAAAAGCACCTGACTGCTGGAAATAAGTCTAGGCCCTGTGGCCTGGATTTGATTATAACTCTGGCTACCGACACATGGAGTGCCAGCCTCTACCTCAAGACTGCAGAGATTAAAGTTGTGCACCAGCTGGCGTGTTGGCCCACGCCTTTAATCCTAGCACTTAGGAGGCAGAGGCAGGCAGATCTTTGTGAATTCAAAGCCAGCCTGTTCTACAGAGTGAGTTCCAGGACAGCTGGGGCTACAGGGAGACCCTGTCTGGAAAAGACCAAAAAAAAAAAAAAAATGTAAAAAACAAAAAAGAAAAGGACTTGAGATCGGGGATTTCCCAGGACCACCTGAAGCACAGGTAGGAGCTGGGTGCTTCAGCCAGGCAGATTGTTTGGTTTGATTCAATTGTCTTGTGTGGCTGTCGGGGCTGAGTTGTCCTCCTAGCTGGTATAAAAGGTGGACCTGTTGCCACTGTGAGACTCGACATCGGGGATTTCCCAGGACCACCTGAAGCACAGAGTACCAGGGTGCAGGCTAAACAGGCATGACCCCCCCACCACCCTCACCAACTGGGGCGAGGAAGCGTCCAAGTGGATTCTTTGGAGAACCTTCAGAACAGAAAGGGAAGAGTGAGTTAGACTTCCAATAGAAAGCCTATGTTGGGGCTGGAGAGATGGCCTAGCGGTTAAGAGCGCTGACTGCTCTTGCAGAGTACCCGGGTTCGATCCCCAGCACCCACATGGCAGCCGAGAACCATCTGTAACTCCAATTCCAGGAGAACTCTAGTTCCAGGAGAATCCAAGACCCTCTTCTGACCTCCGTGGCATTGCACGACACGGGTGCACAAACCTGCATGCAGACAGTACATTCATACACATACAAGAATAAATTAAAAAATACATTATTAAAAAAATATAAAAAAATAAACAAAGAAAAAAAAAGAAAAATGACCTTGGGATCCAGGTGCAGTGGTGTACACCTGTAGTCCCAGCATTCAGGAGGCTGAAGCAGAAGCATCAAAAACTTAAGATGAGTCTGGGGCGTCCCCTAAGACCGTGTCTAAAAAGGAAAGAAAGAAAAAAAAACCAAACCAAAAATCCAACACAAAACAAAATAAGACAATACTTGGAGATGAGATGGGAGGTTGGCAAGGATCAAAAAATGGGAGCTGGAGAGATGGCTCAGTGGTTAAGAACACTGCTCTTGCAAAAGACTGGGGTTTGATTCCCAGCACCCATTTGATGGCTAACAACTGTCTGCATCTCCAGGAATCTGATCCCCTCTCCTCCATTGCACAACACAGGTACACTTCACACATGCATGCAACACACTCATACAAGAAAATAAAATTAATAAATAAAAAACTTAAAAAAAAAAGTGAGGCATGCCGGGCGTGGTGGCCCATGCCTTTAATCCTAGCACTTGGGAGGCAGAGGCAGGAGGATCTTTGCGAGTTCAAGGCCAGCCTGGTCTACAGAGTGAGTTCCAGGACAGCTGGGACTATAGGGAGACCCTGTCTCGAAAAAAAAATAAAATAAAATAAAAAGTGAGGCCAGGCGTGGTGGTGCACTTTAATCCTAGCACTCAGGAGGCAGAGGCACAGGGATCTCTGAGTTTAAGGCCAACCTGGTAGACAGAGAGACCAGTTCAAGGCCAGCTGGGACTAAAGGGAGACCCTGTCTCAAAAATACCAAAAAATGGGGGCTGGAGAGATGACCTAGCAGTTAAGAGCACCAACCGCTCTTACAGAGGACCCGGGTTCGATCCCCAGCACCCACATGGCGGCCAATTTCCATCTGAAACTCCAATTCCAGGAGAACTCCAGTTCCAGGGGAATCCCACACCCTCTTCTGACCTCCGCATCATTGCACGACACAGGTGCACAAACCTGCATGCAGACAGTACATTCATACACATACAGAAATAAATAAAATTAAAAAAAACAAAAAGTAGAATGGGTTCATCAGCCATAGCTCCAGACCAAAAACAAAAAAAAAACCCCACCCTGTGATCCAAGAAACAGGAATCTTGGCATTCAGCAGGCCTCTCACACTTTTCGCTATATTCTTGTAATAATATGGACTATGCAGGAAGGTAATAAAGTCAGGGGTATTAGATGATTGTCATGGCCCCACTTCAGCGCATAGAAGTCTAGGATCTCTATGGAAAGACTCTTGTTCAAGATTTATTATTTTTTGAGGCGGTATCTCACTACATTGCCCAGGCTAGCATGGAATATTACTCAGCTCAAGGGATCCTCTTATTTTTATTAAACTTAATTTATCGATTGGGGGAGATACATGCCTTGCTGAGGTCAGAGAACAATGTGTGGGAGTCAGTTCTCTCCTTCGCCATGTTGTTAAAGTCCCTGACTACTGGGAGAAAAAGAGAGCTCAACAGACTCCAGGTTCCAATGAGCCGAATTAGGTGGGGGTTTTTTGTTTGTTTGGACTGGCCTGGACTGTACCCCAAGTCAGGAATGGGTGGGTACAGCACCGACTCAGAGACAGGTTAGGCTTATAAAGGCAAATACGATTCCCTGGTAATTTTTTTAGAAACTCCAGTCAGACAATAAAAACCTCAGGTCCTCCCTGCTGCTGGATTACTAAAATAAGAAGTGGGTGGGCTGCAGGCAATTGTAGATAGGTGGTCACAAGATATCCTGGAGAGGGGATTCCAAGGTCGAGATAACCCACTGGCTCTTCCTGGATTGTTGCTGGGACAGTGTTCAGTCATTAATTTGGAATCACTGAAACAAAATGGAGTTCTGTAGGCCAGACCAGGATCACAATGTGGATCCCAGGGATGGAACTCATGTCTTCAGACTTGCTGGTACATATTTTTACACAAAGAAAGGATCCTAGCCGGGCGTGGTGGCGCACGCCTTTAATCCTAGCACTTGGGAGGCAGAGGCAGGCGGATCTTTGTGAGTTCAAGGCCAGCCTGGTCTACAGAGCGAGTTCCAGGCCAGCTGGGGCTACATGGAGACCCTGTCTCGAAGAGACCAACAAAAAAAACCAAAGAAAGGATCCTTTTGCCTCAGCTTCCCAAGTACCTGGGACTACAGGCTTGCAGTACTACATCTGGTTAGTGTTCAACAATTGCAGGAGATTCGAGTACATTTGAAAACAAAGATATATGATGTCATCTATTGTTAGGAAAAGTTGTCTTGTTTTAAAGAAATACAGCAGTTTCTTTTTCACATCAGGAGGTAAAAGTGAAGGGAACTCACTGTCAGTGTTTTTATTTATTTATTTATTTATTATTATTATTTTTTTTTGTCAGTGTTTTTAATGACCTTGTTGTCTCCCAAGCAGAATATTTTGCAACACGCCCCCTCAGGTGGAGCCCAGCAGTGTCCTGTGTGAAAGGCAAAATAAGTCCATTGAGGGAGGTACAGCGCCTCCACCAAGCCTCATCCTAAACTGGGGCCACACACTGGCTGAGCTTGTGCTGACACTGCTGACACTGCTGTCTGCCAACTAAGATGCCAGTTCTCACACACACACACACACACCACCCACACCCACACCAAATATAAAATATATATATAGTATATATAGATATATTATATATAATAAAATTTTCTCTTTCCTGGTCTTTTTGACACAAGCATCTCCTCTGTAGCCCAACATGGTCTGGAACTCACGATGTATACCAGGGGGCTTCTGGAACTAGCACAGAGATCCACCGCCTCTGCCTCTGACGTGCTGGGACTCAAACGTGTGTGCCACCTACACCTCGCTATATATAATTATTTATTTATTTATTATTGATTTATTTATTTTCATTTATTTTATTTTTTGGGTCTTTTTGAGACAAGGATCTCCCTGTAGCCCAGATGTCTGGAACTCAGCGTAGACCGGATGGCCTTGAACTCAAAGATGCCCCTGCCTTTTTCGATATAGCTATTTTTTTTTTATAAATTTTATTTATTTAGGTTTATGTGTATGAGTGTTTTGCCTTAATTTATTATTTATTGTGTTTGTATGACCCATGTGTGGTGTGCCATGGTGGTTAAAGGACAGTTTGGAATCCCTCGAAGTGGATTAAGGTGTTGTAGGTGGTTGTGAGCCAGCTCTGTTGTGGGTGCTGGGAACTGAATCCAGGTCCTCCCTCAAGAACAGCAATACTTTTTTTTTTTTGGTCTTTTCGAAATAGGGGAATAGGGTCTCCTGTAGCCCCCAGCTGTTCCTGGAACTCACTCTGTCAAGACCAGGCTGGCCTTGAAACTACAAAGATCCTGCCTGCCTCTGTCTCCAAGTTTAGGATTAAAGGGCGTGCTCCACCATGCGGCAAGGCAAGCTAGCTTAACCCTGAGTCATCTCTCCGTCCCCCTTTTTGGGTCGTTTTTATATAGGTGTTATCTATATATATATATTTTTTTTTTTTTTTGTCTTTTTCGAGACAGGGTCTCCCTGTAGCCCCAGCTGTCCTGGAACTCACTCTGTAGACCAGGCTGGCCTTGAACTTACAAAGATCCGCCTGCCTCTGCCTCCCAAGTGCTAGGACTAAAGGCGTGCGCCACCACACCCGGCTTATTATTATATTTTTTGGACGCTGACTTACTATGCTTCCCTGGCAAGCCTAGAACACACTATGTGGACCAGGCTGTCTTTTAACTCACAGAGATCCTCCTGCCTCTGCCTCCTACATGCTGAGAGTAAAGGTGTGTGACAGTACTCAGGGCTTGTAAATACTTTTTAAAGAGTTATTTATTTATTTATTTATTTATATTTTTCTATGTATGTGTATGTGGTTTCATAAGTTTATGTGCACCACACATGTGTAGAAGCCCATGAAGGCCAGAGGAGAGGGTTGGATCCCCTGGAACTGAAGGCAGTTGTGAGTTGCCATGTGGGTATTGGGAATCCAATCCAGGTTCTCTGCTACAGTAGTAAGCACTAACTGTTGAGCTGTCTCTCCAGCCCTGACATTTCAGATTTAGACCATAGCATCAACCTTACTCCCATAACAGGAGATATTAAAATAGAAATAATATTGTGATATCACTTATTACCTCTCAAATTGGCAAAAAACAAACATTCTGCTGGTAAGAGTGTGGAGCAGCAGGCACACTCGGGCACAGTGGTAACGTGACCCAAATGCTTATGGAGAAAAAATAGGAACCCATGAAGGACCTTTGGGTCTTCGTTGAACTGTCTACTGACTTAAAGCCTACTTTCTCATGGGACTTCCTATTAAGTGACATAATAAATATCCTAACTGATCGTGATGACTTATCTGATTATCAGCTTGATGACATTAAGGATCACAATGGAAACAAACCTCTGGGCATATCTGAGATTGGGTTAATGGAGTGGGAAGACCCACGCTAAACTCAGGCAGGTGGCCCCATGGTGGGCTGGAGTTTCTGAGGTGAGTGAAAAGGAGAAGCTGGGTTGAGAACCAGCATTTATTTCTCTCTGCTTCCTGAGAGCAGAGGCAGCATGACCAACATCCTCAAGTTCCTGCGACCATGATTTCCCAACCATGATGAACGATAACCTCAAAATGTGAGATCAAATAAATCCTTCCTTCTTTAAGCTTTTCTTTGATAGTTGGTCCCAGCAATGAGAGAAGTGAATAATACACTGATTAAGCCAGTCTGAGGAGGGTTTCTGTTACCTTCTTCTTTTTTTTGAGATGGGGTCTCCCTATAGCACCAGCTGGCCTGGAACTCACAGAGATCCACCTGCCTCTGCCTCCCGAGTGCTAGGATAAAGGCGTATGCCACCACACCCAGCTTCTGTTACCTTCTATGCCAAAAGCCAGATGATGTCCCAGCCCCTCACCTTGAGTCCAAGAGCAAAGTAGTTCTGTTGTGAAGCCCGAATATGGTGTCTAGGGGCTGGAGAGATGGCCTAGCCGTTAAGAGCACCGACTGCTCTTGCAGAGGACCCAGGATCGATCCCCAGCACCCACATGGTGGCTGAGAACCATCTGTAACTCCAATTCCAGGAGAACTCCAGTTCCAGGGGAATCCGACACCCTCTTCTGACCTCCACAGCATTGCACGACACGTGTGCACAAACCTACATGCAGACAGTACATTCATACACATAAAAAAAAAAAGAATATGTTGTCTAAAAGGGTCATCCAGTGCCTAGCCAAAGGCAAACAGGTTCAAATCCAAAGGCTGAGATCATTGCTGACAGCAGAATTCCTTTCTTTAAAGAATGGACCTGAGCCATTTCAAAAGCAGTGGGTGGGCAGCAGCATGGGATTAAATCTACTACTCCTTGTAGTCACAAAAGGGGTTTGCATGACTCATTTTAAAAATCTTGAAGGGGAGGGGCTGGAGAGGTGGCTCAGCAGTTAAGAACACTTGCTGCTCTTGCAGAGAGTCCTGGTTTGGTTCCCAGCAATTACATGGCAGCCCAAAACACTCTGTTAATCCAGTTCCAGGGGATTCAACATCCTCTTCTGGCCCCCACAGACACTGCATGCTCATGGTGTACATACACACATGCAGGCAAAAGACTCATACATATAAAATAAAAATGAACCAGTAAAAAAAAAAAATCCCTGGGGGATCCAGATCTAGAAGACAGTTCCTAGGAGTTTGGAATCAGGAGCGGCACCATGGTTACCTTGGCCTACCTCCCCTTGACAGCTGTAGCTTTTGGTCCATTTGACTGTTTTTAGTTGAGTTACTTTTTTTCCCTTTTGCTTTATTTTATTACTATTATAATGTGTGGGGGAGTGTTCATGCTGGGAATTGGACCTAGGGTCTCACACATGCTAAGCATGTGCCCCACTGCTGCGTGGCATTCCAGGCCTTTTCATACTTCTTTTATATTTTATTTTATTTTTTGTCTTTTTGAGACAGGGTCTTCCTGTAGCCCCAGCTGTCCTGGAACTCTGTAGACCAGGCTGGCCTTGAACTCACAAAGATCCGCCTGCTTCTGCATCCCAAGTGCTAGGATCAAAGGCATGTGCCACCGCACCCCGCTATTTTTTATCTATTTATTTATTTTTGTGTGTTAGTGTACTACCTGCATGTGTGTAAGTGCAACTGTGTCCTGCAATCCTGGAGGAGGTCAGAAGAGGGCATGAGATCCCCCAGAACTGGAGTTATGGACAGTAGTTAGCCAGGAATTGAACCTGGGTCCTCTCGAAGAGCAGGAAGTGCTCTTAATGGCTAAGCCACCTCTTCTGAGCCTCATTAATTTTCTTAATCATTGAACAACTTTTCCTCCTGAGTATTTCCAAACTATGTGTCCATTTCATGCCCAGTGGAAATGAGTGAACTGGTATTCTGGTTGTCTTATGAAAAACTATTAGAGAACCTTGGTCAGGCTCAGTGGAATCCTTCAGCCCTGGCAGACCACATTCCTCACTAATCACCTTTCAGCTCTCAGATGAGCTCAAAGCCTTTCACTCCTGCCCTTAAGCTATACTGCTTCCAGGAATACACTTCAGAAGCCATACCCTCTCTACTGAACCCTGGACTGGGTCCTGACTGTCACAGTCACAGCTGACAGCAGCTGCGTGTTCACTGAGGCCCCTGTGCCCATGTGAAGCCATACCAACCCTGCCCAGGGAACCTGTGCAGAGTCAGCGCGCCCGGCTTCTGGACTCCAGAGCCATTGACTGGGGCTTTGGGGATCCAGAGAACTGGGTCTGCTCCACCCAAACCGGGAGGCAGGGGCAGAGGAGGACATGACCATAGGAATTAGTGCTATGCTTCTAAGGGTTCTCGATGCACTGGAGCCCCAGTAGACCCAGCATGGTTCACATTTGATCCTGAGTGGCAGCCACGTGGTAGAAGCAAAAAGGTGGAGGAAGGTGGAAAGGAAAGCCTGGCCTTGAGGTAGACATCTGTAATCCCTGCACTCGGGAGAGGACTGAGAAAAGAGGATCACAAGTTCACGGCCAGCCTGAGCCAGCTACATAGTAAGACCCTGTCTCAAAAATAAAATGAAACAAAAAATAAATAAAATAAAATGAAACAAACAACAACAACAAAAAGAAGGATGTTGGGGTATTTATTTATTTATTTTAGGCAGGGTTTCCCTGGAGCTCATGTAGATCAGGCTGACCTTGAACTCACAGAGATCCACCTGTCTCTGCCTCTGGAGTGCTGGGATCAAAGACATGTGCTACCGGGCTAGAGAGATGGCCTAGCGGTTAAGAGCGCCGACCGCTCTTGCAGAGGACCCGGGTTCGATCCCCAGCACCCACATGGCGGCCGAGGGCCGTCTGAAACTCCAATTCCAGGAGAACTCCAGTTCTAGGGGAATCCGACACCCTCTTCTGACCTCCGCGGCATTGCTTCTGCCTCTCCCAATGGCTGGGATTAAAGGCATGTGCCACCACAGACAGCTCTTTAGCTTTTGAGATAGTTTGCTATATAGCTTAGACTTGTCTTACATTTATTTACTTCAGTCCCAAGTGCTGGGATCACAGGTATGTGCTACCAGCTGGCTGCTATAGAGTGAACCTTAGTGTCTTGGTGGCATAATGGATGTATCTCTAAAAATGTATAGAAGCACCTGGTATGGTTCAGCATGACTTTAATCCCAGCAGTTAGAAGGCAGAGACAGGTGGATCTCTGTGACTTTGAGGCTCGTTTGGTCTACATAGTGAGTTCCAGGCCAGCTGGAGCTATAGGGAGACCCTGTCTCACAAAGAAAAAGATAGATAAAAAAAAAAAAAGTGTAGATACACACCATACCAAAGTATCGTCTATCCAGCCCCTAGAAAGACCCAGTCTCTGGGTCTGGCATTCTTTTATTTTTTTAACTTTTTTTTTTTTTTTTTTTTT
>VZQC01011735.1:404642-420693 GCA_009823505.1 Rhizomys pruinosus | reverse complement strand
GTATGAATGTACTGTTTGCGTGTAGGTCTGTGCACCCGTGTCATGCAATGCCGCGGAGGTCAGAAGAGGGTCTTGGATTCCCCTGGAACTGGAGTTCTGGAATTGGAGTTACAGACGGTTCTCAGCCGCCATGTGGGTACTGGGGATCGAACCCGGGTCCTCTGTAAGAGCGGTCGGCGCTCTTAACCGCTAGGCCATCTCTCCAGCCCCCAAGTGCTAGGATTAAAGGCGTGCGCCACCACGCCCGGCTTGGGTCTGGCATTCTTCCAGACTCCTCTCAAAGCCTGTTTCCTGCCATCAGCCTTGCGCCCACTCTGATGATGCTGTCAACACACATGTGTTTAGTTACACTCTGCTGCTGTGTTGTAATGACCTGCAGATGTGTCATATGTGTTTGTTATGTCTAAGGTGGATAGAGATCAGGGTCCGTGTTCTGGATGATGGAAACCTCCTCTTCCACCTCCACCCCAATAACTACCAACATGAATTCAGGCATTACCTAATATAGAGAAAAATGCTTGTAAAGACATTAACATCTCACTCAGGTTTGCCCACTGCAATGAACGAAAAGCCAAGTTTGCAAAGCTGAGGAATGCATCTTGAGGAACTCTTTACAGTTCATTTGACAGAATAAGAATCTACTCACTTTTTGAAATTACATTTTCTGTTGGGGCATGGTGGACATACACGTTTAATCCTAGCACTTGAGAGGCAGAGGCAGAGGCAGGCAGATCTCTGTAAGTTTGAGGCCAGCGTGGTCTACATAGCAAGTTCCATGATGGCTGTGACTATAAGGAGACCCTGTCTCAAAATAATAATGATAACAGCATCATCAATAACAATAAATTAAGGGGCTGGAGAGATGGCCTAGTGGTTAAAAGCACCCAACTGCTCTTACAGAGGACCCAGGTTTGATCCCCGGCACCCACATGGCGGGGTGCACAGACCTGCATGCAGACAGTACATTCATACACATAAAGAATAAATAAAATTTTAAAAAATTAATAATAATAAATTTTATCATGTGGGGGTAGGGAGTGTATACTACTGTGTTTGTATGAAGGTCAGAGGCCATCTTTTGAAGTCAATTCTGTGGGCTCTGGGATTGAACTCAGGTTGTCAGCTTTGGCGGCAAGCACCTTTGCGTACTGAGCTATTCATTGGACTTCTCTATTTGCCTTGATAGGGGTGTTAGAATCACAGGGGTAAAGGGATTATAACCTTATGGAACATCTTTATGTAGGATTGGCACAGAGCTGGAAAAATAGTCTGACAATTTTCAGATATCATTCCTCTAACTTAGCAGGTTAAGTGTTGAAAGAAGTACAGTCACACACACAAAAAAAAGTACAGTCATGAAGTTGTGTTTTCTTCAAGCACGGTGACACACGTCTGTAATCCCAGCAATGGGAATCAGAGGCAAGAGAATCACATGTTCAAGGCAAGCCTGATCTACCCTGGGAGTTCAAGGTCAGCCAGGGCTACACAGTGAGACTAAAAAAAGAGAAAGGGAAGGGGGAAAGGAAGGAGAAGAGAAAGAAGGGAAGAAAAGAAAAAAGAAAACCTAGAACACCTTTTTTTTCCCAGTCTTTACTATGAAGTTCCTTGAGATACCAACAAGCCTTTTATTTTCCTGGTTTTGTTTGTTTTGTTTGGTTTTGAGACAAGGTCTCACTGTATAGCTTGGGCTGGCTCTCACACCTGTCGATTTTCCTTATTTATTTATTTATTTATTTATTTATTTATTCTATCTCACTACATATCCCTAGCTAGCCTGGAACTCCCTATGTAGACTAGGCTGGCCTTGAACTCTCCCTCTCAGAGATGCACCAGCCTCTACCTCAAGAAAGACTGCAGAGATAAAAATGCACCACCACGCCCAGCTATTTTCCTGTTTTTATTATTTTTAAAAATTTATTTATTAATTTTTTTTGGTCTTTTTTTTTTTTGGTCTTTTCGAGACAGGGTCTCCCTGTGGTCCCAGCTGTCCCGGAACTCGCTCTGTAGACCAGGCTGGCCTTGAACTCACAAAGATCCACCTGCCTCTGCCTCCCAAGTGCTAGGCTTAAAGGCGTGCACGACCACACCAGGCTCTATGTATTTAATACCAAGCAAAACAAAGGTACAAATTCTGTCTCTGGGATGACAAAAGTGCTGGGCAGCTCTTGGCCACAAGGGGGCATATTCTCCCTAGTCCTTGGCTAAGGAACCAGCTCTGGTGGCTGCTGAGGTGCCCAGCTTTCTGACCTGTAGATATAGGAGAGATACCCCAGAAACACAGGGCCAGAGGTTCCATGCACCCCAGATCACTTCCTCTATTCCAAGAAGCCTCAGCCAAGTGCATACCTGGGATACAGAGGCCACAGGCGGTCAGGCAGGGGTGGAGGTCATGTCTAAATTACAGACTGGGCAGGAGTGCTGTGCTGGCAACTTCGCCCAGAAGCCAGCAGGGTGGGCGGTGTCTGGGCCATGACCCTGTGAAGGCTGCCATGAGGGTTAAAGTGCTGGGTGGAGCCTGGCTGGTGAGGGCTTGGAGAGCGTGGGTGTGACAACCACAACAGAGATAGGCCACACAGGGCCTGGCCAGCTACAGCTCTCAGCCCTGCCAGTTAGGATTGTGTAGGGGGAGCTAGGCAGAGTCTGCACTTTTCAATGAAGTCAGCTGTGGTCTGACTTCAATTTCACCCCCTAGGGCTTTCCCTCTCTAAACTGAGTTCCTCAACCCACCTCACTGACCAGCTCTTAACCAAGCAGCATACTCCCCTCCCTCTGTCCCGTCCTTCTCCTATTCACATTCATAGCAAACACTGAGTGCCTCCTAAGGCAGGCACTGTGGAGATGAGAGATGTTGCTGCGGTCCTAGACATGAATGACTATGTGACAGTCCTCCTGTCTCTCTCTTTCCCCACATACAGCAGTACTAGGGATCAAACCAGGTGGGGATGCAGTGTGACTCACACATGCTGGGCAAGCACTTTACCACCCAGCTACATGCTCAGTCCTGTTTTCATATTTTTTTAAAAAATTGGGACACCCTCTTCCTATGTTATTTAAGCTGCCCTTGAACTTGTGGTCCTCTTGCCTCAGTTCTGGGAACACAGCCTTGCAACACTATACTGGGCTCTCCTCATCCTTATTAAGGCTTTTCCCTTTATGGAAATGCTCCCTGTCCCTCTCTCTGCCTGGCCAGATTTAACCATCCTTCCGTGACCCCCTCAAGCCCCACCAGCCCTAGAAAGTGAAGAAGGGACTTCAGTCTTTTTCATCCGCTGTAGTCATAAGCCACCCGTGACACAAGCAGGGGCTCGGTGACTACTGGACTGGGGTGGATGAATGAGCTGATGTTGTCGGCCTCTGACTTCACAGCCTAGACTGCCCCAAACTTTCAGTTGGCAAGCCATCCAGTCCTGCCCAAGACATTTCCCCTACTGAACTATTGTGTTTATTACTTCTCGAGCCTGTGTAGTTACGTTAAGCAGGGCTCTTGCATTGGCAGCAACAGAAAGGAATTTACTTGCCTCATTCAGCCAAAGCACAGGCAGGCAGACAGGAGCGAGACAGAGACCTGGAAGGATGAGCTGAGGACACTCTGCCTCTCTCTCTGATGTCTTCATCATCTCCTGCTTCTGCAAACAGACTTTCTCTTCCCCAGCCCTCACCTCCCCACCCCTACTGCCTGAGAATGGCCGTGGGCAGGTCTGGATTCCTCTTTCCAGCTTGGGGGGGGGGGAATAGGATCCAATGTTCCCTTCCAGCTCCAAATTTTAAATCCAGGTAAAATCTGACTCTTCCAGATCACTCACGCTTCTCTTGGAGCAGTCACTGCCCAGAGGCAGAAATGCCAAATGATTGGTGGTCTCTACTTGGAGGGGAAGACTTGAATCAGAGAAGACTTGGATCAGATGGTTGAAGGGCATGCTCAGGGCTATTGGGAAGAGCCCTCTGATGCATAAGCCTGCAGCGGTGACCATGTTTATATGCTAAGTTTATTTTTTTTGGACAGGGTCAAACTATATTGCCAAGGATGACCTTGAATTCTGATCCTTCTGCCTGCACCTTGACAGTGCTGGAATTACAGGCATGTGCCACCACACCCAGTTTATGTTGGGATAGAACCCAGGGCTTCATGTATACTAAGCAAGCACTCTATATAAACTCACCTACAACATCATCCCCTATTCCCTGTCAATGGATATACCCATGGTGACTTGAATAGTAATACTGATAAATATCAACTAATTTATAGGAAAAAAAGTTTGCTTATTTTGTTTGTTGAGGCGGGGAGGGGAATTCCTTGGTGGATTCCACAGAGCAACCAGTAAACCCAGTCACTTTGTGCTACTGCCATGTCTGTCTTGTCCCAGGGTGTGTAACTAGTCAGAATCCGAGTGATGATTTGAGCTGTCACTTCTGGTTTTCCTTCTGAGAAAATCCTTTAAGCCCAGGAGTATAACACTGGCTCTTTTTCTTAAATGGAAAATTACTAAAGCCAGCTTTTCTGTTTGTGTTTGTTTATTTTGGTAGAAAGCAAGGGCAGTAATTTTGTCAAATGGCTGGCACCTTCTTGCATGGCCTCAGGAGCACGGTTAACAGGTGTGGGTTAACAGAATGGAGACCAGGGCCTCGCACAGCACATTTGAGCACTGACTTTGCCCTGCCTAGACATTCAATCTGCATAGTAGTTTTAGTTTCCTGAGGTCAGAATCAGTTGAAGATTTTTGTTGTTTTAATTTTTAAATTTATCTTTATTTTATAAGTGTTTTACCTGAATGTAAGGTACTCCCCTAGGTGCGATGCCCCCAGAGCCCAGAAGAGGGAGTTGGATCATCCCCTGGAACTAGACTTAAGGATGGTTCCTAGCTGCCGTGTAGGTTCTAGGAATTGAACCCAGGTCCCCTGGAAGAGCAGCCAGTGCTTTTAACTGCCGAGCCAGCCCCAGTTTGTTTAGTTTTGAGAGAGAGTTTCATGTAGCACAGGCTGGCCCTGAACTCCTGTCACAGACTGAACCCAGGGCTTCCTGCGGATCTAGGAAGTACTCTACAAACTGAGCTACATCTTCAGCCCAAGAATCAGGCAAAGTTTAAATGCCTTGCCCAAGGCCATAGGGTTGGGATTTATGGATTCCAGAGTCCTACTATATTTTCATTACTTTGCACTGTGTGACCTTGGACAGGCCACTTTAACTCTTGTTTTGTTTTTGTTTTTTTGGGTCTTTTTTGAGACAGGGTCTCCTATGTAGACCAGTTTGTGCTGGGATTAGAGGCATGTGCCACCATGACTGGCTTTTTTGTTTTGTTCTGTTTTGTTGAGACAGGATTTCCCTAATGCCTCTGCTGGCCTGGAACTCACAGAGATCTGCCTCCTAAGTGCTGGGACTAAAGGGATGTACCAGCACTAGGCCACTTTGTAACCCTCCTTGTACCTACATTTCCTAATCCGTAAAATGAGAAAGATCATGGTACCTCCCTCTTGGGTTTGTTTTGAGGGTTAATAAATGACCGGCTGACATGTGGTAAGAGCTCGAATTAGTGGACTGGTAATGTTGGTAATGTTATAATTATATCAGGAGACTTCTCGAGAATCATGAGTTGGTTACTCCCTATTGCAGGAGGACCAGATCTCATGGGAGCCCCCCTCCCCCCAGCCCAGGTGCTCCAGAGGCTCAGTGCAGGTGCCTGGGAAAGTTTGCGGCAGAGTCAAGGGAACAAAAAGGGCCAGGTGCTAGGCTGGCTGATGCTGTGGCTGGCTGGAGGCCAGTTTCCTGCTTGATCAGGTTGCTCCTGGCTGCCTAGGCTCAGGCAGCTCACTCTCTTCCCAGCCCCTGCTTGCATGAGGGCTGGACCTGGTGACACAGGACAGGAGCCATGCTGGGCTATGCACTTCCTTTCCGGAGCCTGGTTTTGGGGGTCAGTCTCACTGGCTGAAGCAGGAAATCCAGTCTCCGGGCATTGGGAGGAAACTCTGGGTTCTCCTTCCTGCTCCATGGCCTTGTGAACTCCCTGGGGACTGGCCTTGAGGGTAGTGACCAGGGCATTGAGTTTGGAATCAGAGACCAGGGCTTGAATACCAGCTGGAGAATGGAAGAGTGGGGTGCCCTGCGGCAAGCCCGCTCTGCGGTGGCTGTTTTCCTGTGACGCTTGTAGGGGTGGTGTGCTGGTTCTTGGTTAATGCCTGTGCCAGACTTGCAAATTCCCTTGTGCCCCCACTACACTCTTCAGAAGAGGAAACTTCAGTCCCAGAGAAGGGAGATCTTTAAGGAACGCAAAGTAAATCAAGTCTTGCCCCTCCCTCAGGCCTGCCACAAGCCCTGGCTGGTTCCCCGCCCCCACGGCCTCGCTGCTCCCACAGCCTCTCTGCTGCCAGCTTACTCCACGTTCCCTGAACACGAGTTTGTGGCCCTGGGGCTTTTGTACTCGGTCTCCTTGTCCTGGAACACTCGGTGCCCCAGGTCTTCCTGTGGCTGGCCTTGTTGCTTCATGGTTGTGCTGTGGGTGTTGTTCTTAACAAAAAAAAAAAATCTTCTTTGGTGGACTCCAGAACTTAGAGCACATCTTGTTTTCTTTCATTCTCGTCTTGTTTGGTCGTTGTTGCTGGTGACTGCTTTTCTTTTTTCCTTTTGTTTTGAAGCAGAATTTTGCGGCCTTACCCTAGGTAGCTCTGGCCGGCCCTCAACTTCCTACCTAAATTTGCTGAGTGCTGGATTACACAAAGCAAACTGGCTGAGGTGCGGGTGTCCCGTACCCCCGCCCACGCTGAAGCACGTTTCCTTGCCCTGTCCCTCCCGTCCCGTCCCAGTCCCCGTCCCGTCCCGTCCCCCCCCCCCCCCCCCCCGGTCCTGTCCTTGTTGCCCTTGGAAAGCTTGCTCTGGGCTCAACAAATGCTCTCAGGCTAAACTGTGTCTCCAGCCCAGCCTTCTTTCTTGGTTGCTGTCTGCCCTCCCCCAGGAATCTCGGCTCCCAGTTATCTCAGGTGCTCCAGCAGCATCTGGCATCACAGATACCCCAGGGGCTCTGTAGGTCTCTGTGGTCCCAACCTAGAACCACAGTCTCACTGCCTGACCCCGTCATGCTCTCTGCTCAGGACAGAGGCCTTTGACAGGCAGCTTTGGGGGTGTGAACTGAGGTAGATTTCCAAATCACTTTCACCTGTGCTACCTCATCTGCACCTCACAGTAGCTCTGTCAGACAGGTAAGGCAGGATCACAAATGGAGGCACCCAGAAGCTTTATGACGCTTGTCCAAGACCATGGACCTACCTCATTAGCCGAAAAGTCAGGAGTAACAGTCAGGATTTAGGAAGCCATTCCCAGGACCCCAGCCAGACATATCAACGACTTAAGAGAGAAGATCTCACATCAAACCCGTCTTTTCCATCACATCATGTTATAGAACTACATATATTTAGGATTGCTGCTGCTGCGTGAGGGGCTAGTAACCTGGCCTGAGCTTTTCTGGTCCAAATTTGTGGTTTTTTTACTTTGTTTTTCAGAGCTCCAGGACACAGGCAGCCTTGAGTATCCAATGAGAGACTGGTCTAGGACCTCTGTGGACACCAATATCCACAGGCATGCATGCCCTGATGTGAAGCACAGAGCTCACATGGAGACTGGGCACATCCTCTCATACTTTAAATCATCTCTGGACGACTGATGACACCTGATTCACTGTAAACACTGTCATCATGTGCAGTAGCGCACACCTGTAATCACAGAGCTCTGAAGGCTGAAGCAGGAAGATCATTAGTTCAAGGCCAGCCTGGACCACATAGTGAAACCCTGTTTCAAACAAACTCAGTGTAAATGCTATTGTCACAATGCCTGGGGGTGAAGACACAACCACAATAACAAAAGCAGGCAGGCTCAGTAGTGCAAGTCTATAAGCTGCTCTAAGGGTGCAAGGGACCCCAGAGAAAGACACTGCCCAGAGGGTCAGGACAAGCAGATTATTGTCTCCTGAAAAATGATGATTCAAAAGAAAGGGGAGGGGGTGGAGAGATGGCTCAGAGGTTAAGAGCACTGGCTGCTCTTGCAGAGGACCTGATTTGGTTCCCAGCATATAGATGGCAGCTCAGCTGGCCTGGAGCGCTCTCTGTAGACCAGGATGACCTTGAACTCACAGACATCCGCCTGCCTCTGCCTCCCAAATGCTGGGATTAAAGGCATGGGCCACCATGCCAACCAGAATGGATCTTATTGGCCATGGAGCTTGTGTTTTTTGCCACACGAAGCTGGTATAGATATGTGTTATGTCCCATATGGTACCTGGAAAGCAGCCGGCTGCAGACAGCTCTTTTTATTCCCTTTCTCCCTGCCCAGCATCCCTATCATTATCTAAATAGATGTAATACTGTATTGTGTATATACATGTTCAGCACAGATGCAGCCACAATAAGTCTAGCCTATTTTTTATTTATTTATTTATTTATTTATTTATTTATTTATTTATTTATTTGTCTTTTCGAGACAGGGTCTCCCTGTAGCCCCAGCTGTCCTGGAACTCACTCTGTAGACCAGGCTGACCTTGAACTCACAAAGATCCGCCTGCCTCTGCCTCCCAAGTGCTAGGATTAAAGGTGTGTGCTGCCATGCCCGGTTATTTATTTATTTATTTTTTGGTCTTTTTTTTAAAATTAATTTTATTTATTTCCGTATGTGTATGAATGTACTGTCTGCATGCAAGTTTGTGCACCCGTGTCGTGCAATGCCAGGGAGGTCAGAAGAGGGTCTCGGATTCCCCTGGAACTGGAGTTCTCCTGGAATTGGAGTTTCAGACGGTTCTCGGCTGCCATGTGGGTGCCGGGGATTGAACCCGGGTTCTCTCTAAGAGCGGTTGGCGCTCTTAACCCATGTGGGTGCCGGGGATTGAACCCGGGTCCTCTCTAAGAGCGGTCGGCGCTCTTAACCGCTAGGCCATCTTTCCAGCCCTATTTTTTGGTCTTTTTGAGACAGGATCTCCCTGTAGTCCCAGCTGTCCTGGAACTCCTTCTGTAGACCAGGCTGGCCTCGATCTCACAAAGATCCGCCTGCCTCTGCCTCCCAAGTGCTAGGATTAAAGGCGTGTGCCACCACGCCCGGCTCCGGTTATTTATTTTTTATGTGTATGAATGTACTGTCTGCATGTAGGTTGGTGCACCCATGTTGTGCAATGCCTCGGAGGTTAGAAGAGGGTGTTGGATTCCCCTGGAACTGGAGTTAAAGATGGTTCTTTTTTTTTTTTTAATATTTTTATTTATTTATTTTTGTATGTGTATGAATGCACTGTCTGCATATAGGTTTGTGCACCCGTGTCGTGCAATGCTGCAGAGGTCAGAAGAGGGTCTCGGATTCCCCTGGAATTGGAGTTACAGACGGTTCTTAGCTGCCATGTGGGTGCTGGGGATCAAACCCAGGTCCTCTGCCAGAGCAGTCAGCGCTCTTAACCGCTAGGCCATCTCTCCAGCCCCTGACTAGATATATATTATCTTTAAGTATTATCCTGGGAAACTAAAATTCTTGCCTTCTTCCTGGGCTGGACAATCCCAGTCTCTGTTTTTCTGCCATGAAACCACAGTGACCCCTCTGAGCAGCTGAGCACATAGCACAGCCTACAGAGTACTTAGCACACACCATTTAGGGCCCTACATCTATTCAGTTGCAGATGAAGTTCCAAGTGGTGCAGGGACTTGCCCACAAAGGAAAATGGCAAAGGCAGGTGTAGAACTCCAGTCTGACTCCCAGCAGGGTGTCCTTTTCACCACTGTTAGCTGATGGAAGATGGAGCTCTCACATGACTAAATGGTTAAAATCATGATGCCACCTTTAGATGCCTTTATTAAGCTCAGTAGCTTATTAAGTTCTTGACATTGCCTTCTGCTAGATCTTGCTGCAGGAAAGGGAGGAGAGGAGAGGCTCCTCCTTGCACCCACATGATGGAAAACAGGGCAGCTTCTCCAAAGCAGACCAGACACCTACAAGTAATGGAACTTTGTGAATTCATATGTGCGGTGTGTAGAGAAAGTTTGCAAGGACGTACTCCAAAATGTCAGTACTAATATGTCTGGGAGTACCCTTATGGATGACTTTTCACTCTATTTATTTATTTATTTATTTATTTATTTATTTATTTATTTACTTGTTTAGAGACAGAGTTTCACTCTGCACCCCAGGTTGGCCAGAGCATAAGTGCTGAGGTTACAGGTGTAAGCCACCATTTCTGACTCTCTTCTATTGTATGTACTTTATTTATTTTTATGTTTTATGTGTGTGTTTTCCCTCTGTATGTGTAATGTGCCTGTGTCATGCAATGCTTGCAGAGGTCAGAGGAAAGCATCAGAGGTCCTGGATCTGGACATATGGACAGTTGTGAGCTGCCATATGGGTGCTGGGAACTGAACCTGGGTCCACTGCAAGAGCAGTGCTCTTAACTGCTGAGTCATCTCTCCAGTTCTGTTTATTTATTTATTTCTCTGTTGCATCCTACTCTATAGCCAAGACTAGCCTTGAACTTTAGATCCTCTTGCCTTAGTCTCCCAAGTGCTGGTATTCTCTATTTATACTTCTTGATATTTTTCTGAAGTTTATTTATTTTGCTAATTTACTTATTTTATAGTTCTGAGGGATTGAACCCAGGGCCTCATGCATGCTAACCAACTATTCTACTACCTAGCCACAACCTAGCCCCTGAAATTTTATTTCAGAGTGAGAAAGCTCTTCCTTTATAATCTGAAGAAAATAAAAGCATTTCACTGTGAAAGGAAATGGGAAAAAAAAAGAAAGGAAATGGGAAAAGCCACTGAAAAGTAAAACAGGCCTGAGAAGAGATCTTCATACACGAGTGACTAAGTCAATAAATTTTTTTCCTACCACTCAGACTGCATTCTCTCCCTTTACTTTCCCAAAGAAGAGAAGAACGATCATCAATGGCAGTGGCAGTGGCAGTGGCAGTAAAGCAACACCAGGAGCCAGCTTCACGCTCAGGAGAGAACGCTGCGTCTCCTCCTCATGGTTTCTGGTACTCTACACTGTCAGAGAAACTTCTCTAGTAACATACTATAGAAATGATCCCTGAAAGTATAGTCTTAAGGTCAATAAATTGTTGTGGGCTGTATGTAGGTAAGATTTGCATTGGCCACTAATGGGCCTTCTGTGTGGGAAACATTCAAAATGTTATGGTGTTTCAGAACAAATAGACATCTTTTTTTTTTTTAATTTTATTTATTTTTGTGTGTGTATGAGTGTACTGTCTGAATGTAGGTTTGTGCACCCATGTCGTGCAATGCCGCGGAGGTCAGAAGAGGGTTCCCCTGGAACTGGAGTTCTCCTGGAATTGTAGTTTCAGACGGTTCTCAGCCGCCATGTGGGTGCTGGGGATCAAACCCGGGTCCTCTGTAAGAGTGGTCGGCACTCTCAACCGCTAGGCCATCTCTCCAGCCCCCAAATAGACATCTTTTTAACAAATGAAGTGAAGTTGGGTATAGTAGTACAGGCCTTTAATCCCAGCACTCAGGAGGCAGAAGCAGGCAGATCTCTGTGAGTTCAAGGCTAGCCTGGTCTACATAGTAAGTTCCAGGGCAGCTGGGGCCACAGGGAGACCCTGTCTGAGAGAAAAAAAATTAGAATCTTCCTGTTGTCTCTCTCACTTTTTTTTTTAGATAGGGTTTCCCTATAGCCCTAACTGGCCTGGAACTGCTATGTAAAACTGGCTATGTAGACCAGGCTGGCCTTGAACTCACAGAGCAATCTCTGTGACTTCTTGCATCTGCCTCCCAAGTCCTGGGACTAAAGGAATACAACACCAAGCCAGGCAGCTCTCACCTTTCTGAAGATCTGAATTGTTAAGTTGATAGTTACTCGGTGGGTCAGGGTACTAGCTGCCAACCCCGACAACCTGAGTTTGATTCCCAGGACCCACATGGAGAAGGTGAAAACCACCCACATGGCAGAAGGAGGGAACAGTCTCTCACAGTTTGTCCTCTGACCTACACATAAAAATTAATTAATTTGCCAGGCATGGTGGCACATGCCTTTAATTCTAGCACTTGGGAGGCAGGAGGCAGGCAGATCTTTGTGAGTTCAAGGCCAGCCTGGTCTACAGAGTGAGTTCCAGGACAGCTGGGGCTATAGGGAGACCCTGTCTCTAAAAGAAAAAAAAATTAATTAATTTAAAAACTTAAGAAAAAGCTGATGGGTAATATCCCAAGCCCTTCCCAAGGACTGCATGGTGGCTACGAAAGAAAACTGAGAAGTGAAATGACTTGTTGTGGATAATTGTGGTGAGTCAGAAAGCACTCTTAGCTCTGAAGTTTCCATTTCCAGGCTGTTAACTTAAACCTGTGAATCAGGGCCAGTCAGCTCAGGGAGTGCGTACGTGCTCCCCGCCCTGCTTTCCCAGCTGGCACTGGCCTTTGCCCAAGCACAGGAAACTCACTCAGGGCCTCTTCATCCATGTATCCTGGGAAGGGTCACCATGCTTGGCTTATTCATCCATCCACAGAAAACATGAACTGGCCTCCCAAGAGCTGAGCTTGGGATGAAAACTGCCAGATATGAACCAAAAAAGGGAAAATAAGTATCTGTACCTCCTTTTCTGTGAATGCTGCAATGGACCACCTATAGCTTGGAGCAGGTGTTTTCTGAATAAGGCCAAGGAACCTACATGTCCGTCCACAGTGGTCCATTATACTACATCATAATATATTTGGAAAATAGACTGTTATACAGCCATTACAAAGAATGAAGGGGCTGGGGTGATAGACTCACTGATGGACATTTGCTTAGCAAGGCTATGGGTTTGATCTTCCAGACTGAAAAATAAAGAAAAAGAAAAGAGGGAGAAATTACGTAGAATTTATGTAAAGGGACGAAAAAGTGACCACTTTTAGGAGTAAGGGGGCTAAGGATGTAGCTCAGATGGTAGACTGCTGGCCTTGCATACATGAAGTCCTGGGTTCAGTCCCCAGCATCAGATAAGCTAGGCCTGGTGCCAAATACATATAATTCCAGCACTCAAAAAAATGGAGGCCAGAGGATCAAAAGTTTTGGTCATCCTCAGATACATAGGAGTTTGAGACCAGTCTGGGATACACAAAACCCTGACTTAAAAAAAGAGTAAGGCCAGGCATGGTGGCACATGTCTTTAATCCCAGCACTCAGGCGGCAGAGGCAGGCAGATCTCTTTGAGTTCAAGGCCAGCCTGGTCTACTTAGCGAGTTCCAGGCCAGCTGGGGCTACAGGGAAACCCTGTCTCAAAAAGACCAAAAAAAAAAAAAAAAAAAGTAAGAATGAAGGATGTTAAATATCATATCATGTGAATGTCTTCTATTACTCTTTTGTTGTTTTTGAGATTCTAGTATTAGCCCACGTTTGTAGCTGAAGGGTAAGCTGACTCCTTGATGCTCCATGCTTACATACCAGTACTAGGATTTTTTAGGTGGGCCCACACTTGGCTCTCTTAACTATTCTGTTGTTGTTTTAATTGTTATTTATTTATTTATTTATTTATTTATTTATTTATTTTATTTAATTTATTTAATTGTTATGAATGTACTTTGCATGCAGGTCTGTGCACCATGTCGTGCAATGCTGCGGAGGTCAGAAGAGGCGTCAGATTCCCCTTGGAACGTGGAGTTCTCCTGGATGGAATAATGGACAGTTCTCAGCCGCCGTATCCGTGGGTGCTGGGATTCCCACCACGGGTCCTTCTGACAAATAGACAAGCATCATGGCTGCTCGTTAACCGCAAAATACTATGGCTGCTATCTCTCCAGCTCCTTTTGTTGTTGTGTTTATGTATCTTAATTTATTTAATATTTGACGACCGAACCGCATCTCACATATTATATAAGCCCGAGCTGGCCAGAACCTTGCTAAGAGTATCCAGGCTGGCCATTGACACACACTTACAGAGATCCACTTCCCTTCTACCTGCACTAAGTCCTGAGGATATAAAAGCATATACCACATGTCTGGCCTTATTATGACATGACCAACGCTACACCTACTATGGTCAGGCGTTGTGTGCCGTCGGATGTGTGTGTTAGTGTTCAGTGGTTGTGTGTGTGTGTGTGCCACAAATTATGTAAGTGTCAACCATGTTGTATGAAAGTACCCTGGTGGGGCCGAAGAGGGTTTGCGATCCCCGTGGAACTGGAGTCATATATGGTTATTAGCAGCCATGTGGGAACTGGGACATCGAACCTGGGTCTTCTGCAGAGCGCCAGTGCTCTTAATTGCATGGATGCATCTCTACGCCCAGCCTGTATGTATATATCGTGCACAACATGCACCACGTTCCTGTGGAGGCAAAGCTAAGGTTGTCAGGTAGCTCTGGAGCTGGAAGTTGTATTATATATATATATAGTATAGTGTATATATATATATATTCTTTTTTTTTTTTTTTTGTTTTTGTTTTGGTTTTTCGAGACAGGGGGTACCTCCCTTTTGTAGCCCAGCTGTCCTGGAACTTCGTCTGTAGACCAGGCTGGCCTTAGAAACTCACATAGATCTGCATTGCCTCTGCCTCGGAGTGCTAGGGATTAAAGGTGTGCGGCCTGGGCACATGGCAATTTTTGAAATCATACATCAGGATACAATAAAAAGATCAAACATTTTATATACTAAGAAAACAGTAGAAAATACTGACTTTGCCAGCTCTACCTAGTTGTAATTTTCTTGTGTCCACAGCCCTGAGCTTTTGTCAAGCGTTGGGTGACATGCCATATTGGAAAACAAAAGCAACAACAGAAAGGACTTGCAGATCAAAGAACTGACTGAAACAGGTGAACTTCTTGCTCAAAACAGTCAACTTTCACATGGGATATTGAGAAAGACTAGAGAAAGAGATTGAAAGCATGTCTGGCAGAATGCCTGATCTCTGGTGGGGTCCGGGGACACGGGCTTAGTTCTGATATCTTGTACAAAAATATAATTAAAAATAATCTCTTAAAAGAAAATATATCTTGTTTTCCATATATTGAAAATTGTTATATTTTATATAGAAGAAAATTTGTATGTATAATAAGGCAATAAAATTCATAACATACAATAACCTTGAATCTGAGACGAGGTATTTCAGTAGTCTCTTGGTGTGTTATGAAGACTTGTGCAGTGCAGGGTGTTCATGCCCTGTATTAAGAACCAAGGCTCTAGTGAAGTCACATGATGCAGCACGGATGAGTGCAGCCAGAAGGAGCTCGGTTTACTACTGTGAATTTTCAGAAGTTAATTTTTGAGCTGGGTGTGGTAGCAAGCCTTTAATCCAGCTCTGGGAGGCAGAGGCAGGACGGATCTCTTGTGAAGTTAAGGCCAGCCTGGTCTACAGAGTGAGTCCCAGGAACAGCTGGGGACTCAGGGAGACCCCTGTCTTAGAAAGACCAAACAAAAAAAAAAAGCAAAATGACGAGTATGGTGCTCTGAGGCTTGGCGAGCAGATGGCTCAGAGTAAGAGCACCAACTGCTCTTGCAGAGGACCTGGTGTTCAGTTCCCAGCATCCCACATGGTAGCTAAGAACCATCTTTAACTCCAGTTCCAGGAGGAATCTGACCCTCTCTTTTGATCTCGAGGCATTGCACAACGGAGTGCAGCCTAACTACTGCAGACAGTACACTATAACATAAAAAATAATAAATAAACCGGTGGTGAGCTGGCACTTTAAATCCTAAGCACTGGAGGCAGAGGCAGGTTGGCAGTTTCTGTGAGTTTCAAGCCAGCCGGGTCTTACAAGAGAGTTCCAGGACGCTAGCAGCTACAGGGAGACCCTGTCTCAAAAAGACAAAAAATAAAAACCAAAGAATAAATAATTCAAAAAAACGAATTAAAGTTTTGGTCATTGCACAGTCAGGAATCTTTCACTGTTACCATTTGTGTGTGAGTGAGTGTGGTGTGTGTGTTGTGTGTGTGTGTGCGTGTGTTTGTGACCTATGTTCAGTTACATACCTCACATGGGATTGTAACTCACATTTTAAAAAGCCACAGTTTGCGGCGTGGTGCGCACGCCTTTAATCGGCTAGCACTTCGGGAGGCAGAGAGGAGGATCTTTTGTGAGTTCAAGGCCAGCCTGGTCTACAGCACGAGTT
>VZQC01011735.1:378275-397606 GCA_009823505.1 Rhizomys pruinosus | reverse complement strand
TTTTTTTTTTTTTGGTCTTTTCGAGACAGGGTCTCCTTGTAGCCCCAGCTGTCCTGGAACTCACTCTGTAGACCAGGCTGGCCTTGAACTCACAAAGATCCGCCTGCCTCTGTCTTCTAAGTGTTAGGATTAAAGGCGTGTGCCACCATGCCCGGCTGGCCCCATCTTTTTAAAAAAAAAAATACATTAGCCAGGCGTGGCGCACACCTAGAACAGCAAATGTTCTTAACTGCTAAGCCATTTCTCCAGCCTCCATCTTTTCGACTGTATATTTACATATTTTCTTCAACATGAACAGAGGCCTTTTATTTTTTTTACATTCTGCTTTTTTCATTTTCATCTAATGTCTCAATGGTTAATTTACATCACTTTATGTTTGCATATAGTTAGATAACTAAAGCATTCTGTAGTTTATTTAATCCTCTATAGCTAAACATGCAGGTTAGGGCTGGCAGGATTGCTCAGTGTGTAAAGATCCTTGCCACAAAGTGTGGCCCTAAGTTCCGTCCCTGGAACCCACGTGGTGGCAGGACAGAACTGATTCCTGCCTTGTCCTCTGACCTCCACCCTCTGCCACAGACCTGCAGAAGGCCCATCGGCACCCAGAACCCCACAGTCCCTCGTTCTGGGGCTGGTCTGGGGCTTGGTTTTCCTGCTCCGAGTCCAGTATTTTTGCCGTCCTCACAGCTAGTCCATTCTGGGCCTCATCTTTAAAATGACAGCATCAGAGTACCTGCCAGCTAAAAATGTTCAGTCTGCAAGAAGTTGCCAGCCCCTGTGATTCTGGCATGCCCCAAGGCCCAGATATGTATGTGTGCCCTGTTTGTGGGGTGCTAGACTTGCCTAGACTACACAACTTCAGTCTAGCCCTGGCCTCCAGGAGGGTGAGGATGGGGGTGCTCTTTGCAGGGCATCTGGATCAGAGCCTGAAGCACCAGGCAAGAGCTGCCCATGAGGTCTGGCTGGGTGCCAGGAACTAGTCTTTCTATTTAAACAGACACAGGCTGTCTGTTGAGATTCTGGAAACATCTGACCTTTTACAGAGCATCTCTAGGGCCATCAAGCGTGGAGAGAGGCTCTTGCTTTCTGTAAATGATTTAACCCTTTCCAGTAAAACCCTGAATAAGGATGAGAGAGAGAGAGAGAGAGAGAGAGAGAGAGAGAGAGAGAACAGGAACTTGGCCTCTTTTGATGTCTGGGCAGGGCAGCAACATTCAACACGGAGACCTCCTGAGTAATTTTCTCTGATCCCTTTTTTGGGAAGGAGGTTCTGGAAGGGTGGATGGAAGGCTCAGACAGAATAGCAGGGCTAAAAGGAGAACCCAGGGGGAAGCTCTGCCTGCCAAGCAGAGGCTCCATCGAGGTCTGGGAACTGGAAGCGAGGGTAAGAGGACGGTCACGGTGGCCACACGGGAGCACAGACTGTTCTTCTGACTGAATGAGCAGTATTCAGTACTCCTTCCAGCTACAATGTTTGGAGGCTTTGTTGTTGTTTATGTTTTGCCTTGAGATAGGCAAAGATCCTGCTGTTGTTGTCCAGGCTGGCCTGGAAACCAATAACCTCCTCCCTCAGCCTTCTGAGCAGCATCTTACTAATGTTTACTGGGCACCTCACATGTGCCAAGCACTGCATGATGTGGAAGGTCAGTGCTGAGAAAACCCAGATATACATGACCCGGGGCCTTCGAGGAGTGCTTATTTTATTGGGGAGTAGACTGAGATAGAGTAACCACAAACACAACAGCAAATGATAGAGTGCAGAAGAGTGAAAATGGTTTCCCTCCACCCACCTGGGTTCCTTGGTTGGGCTTGAATTAAATTGGTATAACACACAGATTTAAAGAGGTATGGCTACAGGGAGACCCTGTCTCAAAAAGACCAAAATAAATAAATAAATTAATTAATTAAATTAAATTAAATAAAGAGGTGGTGCAGGACTAGGGATGGTAATCACAGGATTAGGGATGGTAATCACTGGGAGAGTGCTTGCCTAGCATGCCCAAGGGTCTGGGTTCAATTCCTAGCACTTCAGGAAAACAAAACAAATTAAACAGGGGGTGGGGTTAGTGCAGTGATAAATGATTGTCTATCAAGCACAAAGCCTTGGGTTGAATCCCCAGCACTGAGGAAGAGAAAGAGGTGAGAACACCTGTCTTTCTAAATTAAATATGATTTTCCCAGCCTGCGTGGTGATGCATACCTTTAATCCCAGCACTCAGGAGGCAGAGGCAGGTAGATCTCTGTGAGTTCCAGGCTAGCTGAGGCTACAGCGTAAGATAAATAAATAAATAAATAAATAAATAAATACCTTCCCATGTAGCCCTAGCTGACCAAGAATTCGTTATGTAGCCCAGTCAAGGCAATTCTCCTATTCCAGTCTAAGTTCTGAAATTGCAGGTGTGAGCCACCACACATGACTGAAAAACCCTAATTTACAGTGTATACATAAGAATTCCAGGGGACTGGAGAGATAGCCTAGTGGTTAAGAGCGCAGACCACTCTTGCAGAAGACCCGGGTTCGATCCCCAGCACCCACGTGGAGGCTGAGAACCGTCTGTAACTCCAATTCCAGGAGAACTCCAGTTCCAGGGGAATCCGACGCCCTCTTCTGACCTCCGAGGCATTGCACGACACGAGTGCACAAACCTCCATGCAGACAATACATTCACACACATAAATAAATAAAATTAAATTAAATTAAAAAAATAAAAAAGAATTCCACTAAAGCATGGTGGCACATGCCTTTAATCCTAGCACTGGGAGGCAGAGGCAGGCAGATCTTTGTGAGTTCAAGGCCAGTCTGGTCTACAGAGTAAGTTCCAGGACAGCTGGGGCTACAGGGAGACCCTGTCTCAAAAAGACCAAAAAAAAAAAAATTCCACTAATTCCACTAAAGGGGACCCATGATCAAAGCTTCTATAGCACCTTGAGTTACAGAAAGGAATAAGGCCTGTAGCTTCTGAAGATGGTGGGGATCCAGACAGGGAGTTGCAGAGGAGACAGTGTGGGATGAAGGAAGGCGAGGAAAGCCTACCAGGTACCACGAGTTTGAGAGAAGCCCTTAGGAAAACTAGGTATGGTGTCCACTGAGTCTTCCTGGTTGGTAAGATAACTGGGGAGAGAGCCAGGTATGACAGTGCATGCCTGTAGCCCAGCAGCAGGAGGGTTGAAGCAGGAGGACCCCAGTGAATGTGAGGCCAATGTAGGCGGGAAAGCAAAACTGTCTCACAAAGACCATAGATAAATAAATATGTGCATATATCATTGTATACATAATACACATATAATGAGATAAATTAAAATCCTGCCGGGCGTGGTGGCACACGCCTTTAATCCTAGTATTCGGGAGGCAGAGGCAGGCAGATCTCTGTGGGTTCAAAACCAGCCTGGTCTATAGAGCGAGCTCCAGTCCAGCTGGGACTAAAGGGAGACCCTGTCTCAAAAAGACCAAAAAAAAAAAAAAATCCTGGGGAGGGATTGATGACAAATTCCTTTTGAGAAATTTGGGGCAGAGAAGAGAAACTCTCCTTGTGCTGGTGGGTTCCCAAGTGTTCTCACTTTGAAGTAATCAGCCTACCAGAGTGGCTAATTTGAGGGCCACATTTCCAGGAAGAGTTTCATTTAGGATGGTCAGCATGCTCTCAGACGCCTTCAGCGGGAATTCAGGGTCTGCTGGGTGAAAGCAGAGCTCTGCTCTGGATCTCAAGTCAGTGCCGTTCACACCAGACTTAGAGTATCTAAATCTATAGTTTAAAAAATCTATTCTCTGGAGCTGGAGAGATGGCCTAGTAGTTGGGAGTGCTGACTGCTCTTGCAGAGGACCCGGGTTCGGTCCCCAGCACCCACAAGGCAGCTGAGAACCATCTTTTTTTTTTTTTTTTAAAGATTTATTTATTTTTGTATGTGTATGAATGTACTGTCTGCATGTAGGTCTGTGCGCCCGTGTCGTGCAATGCCACGGTCAGAAGAAGGTCTCGGATTCCCCTGGAATTGGAGTTACAGACGGTTCTCAGCCGCCATGTGGGTGCTGGGGATCGAACCCGGGTCCTCTGCAAGAGGAGTCGGTGCTCTTAACCGCTAGGCTATCTCTCCAGCCCCGAGAACCATCTTTAGCTCCAGTTCCAGGGGACTTCTGACCTCCTCAGCATTGCACAACACAGGTGCACAGACCTACATGCAGACAGTACATTCATACACATACAAAAATAAATTTAAAAATAAAATAAAAAATCTATTCTCAGCCAGGCGTGATGGCACATGCCTTTAATCCTAGCACTCGGGAGGCAGAGGCAGGTGGATCTCTGTGAGTTCAAGGCCATCCTGTTCTACAGAGTGAGTTCCAGGACAGCTGGGCTACAGGGAGACCCTGTCTCAAAAAGACCAAAAAAAAAACCAAAAAACAAAACAAACCTGTGTGTGTGTGTGTATGGTAGCCCCACACCTGTAGTTCCAGCTCCTAAGTAGCAGAAACTGTAGGATTGTGAGTTTGAGGCCAAATCGAGCTACATTGCAAAACCTTGCCTCAAGAAAAGGCCAGCATGGTTGTACATGCCTTTAATCCCAGCACTTGGGAGGCAGAGGCAGGCAGATCTCTGTGAGTTCAAGGCCAGCTTGGTCTACAGAGTGAGTTCCAGGACAGCCAATGAGACCCTGTCTCAAAAAGACCAAAAAAAGAAAAGAAAAGAAAAGAAAAGGCTGGCATGGTGGTACATGCCTTTAATCCCAGCACTTGGGAGGCAGAGGCAGGCGGATTTTTGTGAACTCAAGGCCAACCTATTATACACAGTGAAGTTCCAGGCCAGCCACAGGGAAACCCTGTCTCAAGAACACACACACAACACACAACACACACACACACAAAAAAAAAAAAAAAAAAAAAAAGGGAAGGAAAAAACAAGTAACCCAGGGACATTGAGAAGCTTGAATACTCTGCTGATAGCAGAGAGAAGGGATGTAGGTGAATAGGGAAGGAGAAATAATTTTCACGGAGAAGAATGAGTGTGTCTGAACTGGTGCCACTCAAAGTCCATCTGAACGTGTTCTTTCCTGTGACATAAATCAATCTCTCCCATTGACAAGTGTGTTAGTCAGCTCTTTGTGGCTATGACTAATACCAGAGAGAAAGTTTAGTAGCCTAGCACGAGGCCAAAGGCTGTGTAGATCTCTGCCTTCATATAGCAAAGTATTATCTCCTGCTAAAGAGTGTTCCAGGAAAGCACCCCAACCTGCCTAAAGAGTCAGTTCCCCACCCCTATCCAGGCCAGATGTCTCAGAAGTTGATGCTAACTAGACTTGGAAGTGTCTGACTCATTCCAAAAATGGCTAAGTTAAGCACTTATGTGTTTTAGGTAGAAATAAAATAGTTTGAATATGTCAGAAAAAGAGGTGGTAGAAGAAAAAGAGGAGGGGAGAGAAGGAGGTGGAAGAGGGGGAGGAGGAAAAGGAGGAGGAAGTGGAGGAGGAAGTAGTGGTCGTGTCTGAAGCCAGACACATAGAGAAGTGGGGGGCCAGACACATAGAGAAGTGGGGGGGCAGCAAGGGATGATAACAAAGGAAGGTCAGGCATCTCAAGTCTCAGAAATGTGGCTGACCACTTAAGCAGGGAAGCAAGACCAAGCTTTGAAATTATTGACTCTCTTTGTTCCTTTCCCACCCCTATAAAGCCCTGGAGATGAGATGGAGGGCAGAGATTGCTGGTTTTTCATTTGTGAGGGTATTAACTTGCTGCCTGTACAGTCTGTTCACTCTGAATAAAGCACAGTTTAAGACGCTCTTCCTGTCTGCTCATTGGTGTTGTGGTGAGAGACAGCATGAGCCGCATTGTTCTGGTTAGAGGTTGAGCCATGATTGGCTGGCTCCACTGATGAGAGTAATGTGCTTAACAGTCTCAGAATGACCGTGAGAATCAATGAGTCCCGTGGCTTCTCCTCTGGAGAGGACCCCAGGTCTCAGAACTTTCACCACAAGGAGTTTTGTTTTCACTTCTCAAGGTCTTGGTAACATCAAACTGGTCCTTTCACTTTCTGATTTTTTTCCTTTCCATAACTGAGCAAGTCAACATACACCTTGCCACTGCTGAGGTAATTTCAAATTTAGTGAATCAACACCTTCAGTTCCATGGGTGTTCTTCCAGTATCTTTAAAAGCCATGACTGAGGGCCAGGCATGGAGGCACATGCCTTTAATCCCAACACTCAGGAGGCAGAGGCAGGTGGATCTCTGTGAGTCTGTGGCCAGCCTGGTTCTAAACCAGCCAGGGTAACATGGTGAGACCATATCTCAAAAAAAAAAAAAAGTTCAAGGCTGCAGCACAGCTTCCTGATGGATGTGCTCCATCATAGTGATGCTCACCTTGTAGACTTGAGATAGGAGATAGCCCACAAGAACACACCTCCACTGAACTACTTCCTCCAACTGGCCCCGCCTTGGAAAGCTTCCACTACCTCCCCAAAAGTCCAACAGATTAGGAATCCATCTACAGATTGATCCACTGATGAAGTCAGAGTCCACAGGGTCCAGTCACCTCTCAATGATTGGTGTATCAGCTGAGGGCCAAGCCTTCAATACAGGAGCCTCTCAATGATTGGTTTATCAGCTGAGAGCCAAGCCTTCAATACAGGAGCCTCTCAATGATTGGTGTATCAGCTGAGAACCCAGCCTTCAATACGGGAGCCTCTCAATGATTGGTGTATCAGCTGAGAACCGAGCCTTCAATACAGGAGCCTCTCAGGGACACTTCATATTCAGTCCATGACAAGATTAGGGGAAGTGGCCAGGATAGCTGTACTCTTCCTGAAGAACAGTCTCAGAAGAAATTCAGAAAATGGCTCTCCCGCCGGGCGTGGTGGTGCACGCCTTTAATCCTAGCACTTGGGAGGCAGAGGCAGGTGGATCTTTGGAGTTCAAGGCCAGCATGGTCTACATAGCGACTTCCAGGACAGCTGGGGGCACAGGAGACCCTGTCTCGAAAAGAACAAAAAAAAAAAAAAAAAAAAAATGGCTCTCCTTCTCTAAAAAGAGGGAGGAAAGATGGGACAGCAAGATGTCATCGTTGGCTTTGGTTGTCCATCTGACACACTTGGGAAGAGGAACCTCAGTTAGGGAACTTTTTCTATGGGATTTTCCTATGCACATGTCTGCGAGACATTTTCCTTGATTGTTGAGTGATGTGGGAAGGTCTGGTGCCACCCCTGGGCAGGTCCTGATTTGCTTTTTTTGTTTTTTGTTTTTTGTTTTTTGTCTTTCAAGACAGGGTCTCCCGGTAGACCCCAGCTGTCTGGAACTCACTCTGTAGACCAGGCTGGCTTGAAACTCACAAAGATCCGCTGCCTCTGGGCCGCCCAAGTGCTAGGAGTAAAAGGCATGCACCACCACGCCCGTCCAGGTCCTGAATTTTAATAAGAAAAGACACTGAGCGACTTGGTGGCAGCTGCCTTTAGTCCCAGCATTTGAGAGGCAGAGGCAGGCAGATCTCTGTGAGATCAAGGCCAGCCTGGTCTACATAGTGAATTCTAGGCCAGCTGGGGGCTTCAGATCCCCTGGAAGTAGAGTTACAGATGGTTGTTAGCTGCCATGTGGGTGCTGGGAATCAAACCTGGGTCCTTTGCAAGAGCAGCAGTGCTGTTAACCACAGAGCGATCTCACTGTCTTCACTTTTGGTGAGTGTTTTATCACACCAGCAGACAGCAAACTAGACCCCAGGGCAAGCTCGGGGAGACTTTGGTTCTCCACTAATTTGAAGTACTCAGCAAGCCAAAGCCCCAGGAATCTCTGGACCTTAACAGATTGATGTTAGTACAAAATGTATTTGTAGCTCTAGTCATTGCATTTGCTGCGTTAATATTCATAGAAAGTTCTAATTTGGGACTAGCATGTACCTCAGTAATAGAACACACACAAAGCGTAACTTTGTTGTGTTTACAAGTTTCAAATAACTACATGGGGGGGCTGGAGAGATAGCCTAGCGGTTAAGAGCCCCGAATGCTCTTGCCAGAGGACCCGGTTTCGATCCCCAGCAACCACATGGCAGCTGAGAACACCGTCTGTACTCCAATTCCAGGAGAACCCAGTTCCAGGGTAATCTGAGACCCTCTTCTGACCTCCGCGGCATTGCACAACACGGGTGCACAAACCTACATGCAGACAGTACATTCATACACATTCAAAAATAAATAAAATTTAAAAAAAAATAAAAAAAAAAAAACAAATAACTACATTGGTTTGTAACCTGCTACTTTTCATCCATCTATCCTAAGACCACCTCTTTTTCTGTGAGAATAGTCTGGGTATCTTTAAAGCACATAGGAAAAACAGAAGAGGACACTTCCTCCCAAATGGCCCATCAGAGTCTACTGACTTTTGCATTTTCTTTTTTTTTTTTCTGGTCTTTTCGAGACAGGGTCTCCCTGTAGTCCCAGCTGTCCTGGAACTCACTCTGTCGACCAGGCTGGCCTTGAACTCACAAAGATCCGCCTGCCTCTGCCTCCCAAGTGCTAGGATTAAAGGCGTGCGCCACCACGCCCGGCTGACTTTTGCATTTTCTCAGGAAGGAGTAGCTAGGTCTATCACAGAACCCATACAGTGCTTCCCAAACAATAAGGCCAGTGCCTAGGGAGGTTAGAGAAGTGAGGCAGTCAGGTTGTAGGGATGGTCATCTAAGTTGAGAGGGGCAGTGAGGGAAAGGGTATAACAAGAGTGACCAATAGACGAGAAGGAGGAGGGGCCAGAGCCAGAGATGTGACGAGGTCCAGGGACCACCAAGGGAGCACGTTAAAGTGAGAGAGCTGCAGAGAAAGAGCTCAGGGCTAGCCAGGCCCGGTGGCATGGGCTGTAACCCTGCTACTCAGAGGGTTGAAGCAGGAAGATGTAAAGTTCAAAGCCAGCCTGGGCTACAGAATGAATTTAAGGCCGGCTTGGGCAGCTTAGTGAGACTCTGCCTCAAAATAAAATATAAAAAGAGTGCTTGGGACACAGTTCAGTGGTTGAGCGATTGCCTGGTAAGTGCAGGGCTTTATGGTCAATCCTTGGTACAGAAAAAAAAAGATTAGAGCTCTTATTTTATTTTTGTTTTATTTATTCATTCTTTTGAGACAGGGTCTCACTATGTAGCCCTGGCTAATCTGGAACTCACTATGTAAACCAGCTTGATCCCCAACTCACAGAAATCTGCTTGCCTCTCTCTGTCTCTGAGTGTTGGGTTTAAAGGCATGCACCACCATGTCTGTGAGATTTGGGGGGGAGCGGGGGAATCTTTTTGAGACAGGGTTTCCCTGTAGGCCCAACTGGCCTGGAGCTTGCTATATAGACCAGGCTGGCCTTGAACTCACAGAGGTCTGCCTGCCTCTGCTTCCAGAGTGAGTGCTAGGATTAAAAGCTTGTGCCACCCCGCCCAGCTGAGAGATTTTTTTTTTTTTGGTCTTTTCAAGACAGGGACTCCCTGTAGCCCCAGCTGGCCTGGAACTCACTCTGTAGACCAGGCTGGCCTTGAACTCACAAAGATCCGCCTGCCTCTGCCTCCCGAGTGCTAGGATTAAAGGCATGCGCCACCACGCCCGGCTGTTTATTATTTTTTATGTGTATGAGTGTACTGTCTGCATGTAGGTTGGTGCACCTGTGTCCTGCAATGCCGAGGAGGTCAGAAGAGGGTGTTGGATTCCCCTGGAGCTGCAGTTAAAGACGGTTCTTAGCCGCCAAGTGGGTGTTGGGAATCAAATCCGGATCCTCTGCAAGAGCAGTCGGTACTCTTAATCACTGAGCCATCTCTCCAGCCTCTTTTTTGGTATTTTTGAGACAGGGTCTCCCTTTTAGTCCCAGCTGACCTGGAACTCACTCTGTAGACCAGGCTGGCCTTGAACTCACAAAGATCCACCTGCCTCTGCCTTCCAAGTGCTGGGATTAAAGGTATGCGCACCATGCCCAGCTTCTATCTTTTTTTTATAACCCTCTAAATGCAATAGTGTTGCTCATATGTACCTGGGTATAGGGCCATTCACTGGAGCGTGGGAAACCTACCATACTCCCCCCCAAAAGAATGATTCTTGGGCTGGCACATCCTTTCAATCTAGCATTACGGAGGCAGAAGCAAGAGGATCTCTGTGAGATGGAAGCCACCCTGGCCACATAGTAAGTTCCAAGCCAGCTGGGGCCACAGGGAGACCCTGTCTCAAAAAACAACAAAAAAGGGAGCTCCCATCCCTACCAGCTATTAACTACCTATAGCTACTCAATGAGGGATGGGACTGGGCATGGTGGCGCACGCTTTTAATTTAATCCTAGCACTTGGGAGGCAGAAGCAGACAGACCTTTGTACGTTCAAGGCCAGCCTGGTCTACAGAGTGAGTTCCAGGCCAGCTGGGGCTACAGGGAGAACCTGTCTTGAAAGGACCAAAACAACAACAACAACAACAACAAAAATATCAGCAAGCTAAATTAAAAGCACACACACACACACCCCTCAAAAAATCCACAGGTTGTTTGCATTCTGTTTTGGTTGTTTACAAATTCAGGAGGGTCACACAGAGCCCGAGCACAGGGAGTTCCCTTCTCCTGGGCAGTGCTTCAAGTTACAGAGGGGCTCTGTACCTGACAACAGCATCTTGCACCCCACGTGCTTTGCTGGCTCATCCATGATAATGTCTTCTCCTGCCAGTGTCCTTGGCGTTGGGATACAGGATCAAAATCAATTGGGTAAACCAGGTGGAGTCAGTCAGTGGCTGAGGTGAGAATTGACAGGAATTGCTTTAGTCCTGACCTCCCCTGGGGCCTGAAGGTTTTTTTTGGCTTAAGCAAAAGAACCTGATGTGCTTGAGGGTAACACCATTTCCACAGGAGATCAACCACAGCAAAGAGGAAACACTTTGCAGATGAATGTACAAGAAAGAAAAATTAGATTTAATATTTGTGTAGTACAAGGATATCTATAGCTTAAACTTTTAGCCTTAAAAATATGATACATTGCCTTATTATTATTATTGTTATTTGTGTGTATGTGTGAGTGTATGCATGTCATGGCACATGTGGTAGTCAGAGGACAATCGAGTATATTTGCTCACATTCTTCTTCGTTTCAGACAGGGTCTCTTGTTTGATGCTGTGTGCACCAAGCTAGCCGGCCCATGAGCTTCTGGGATGCGCCGTCTCTACCTCACCCACATCTCGTTGTAAAAATGCTGAATTTCAGAAGCACTCATGTTTGGCTTTATGTAGGTTTTGGGGATCGGAGCTCAAGCCCTCATGCTTGTATAAAAATCACATTATCTACCCAGCCCTGTGTCTTGTTTGGAAAGAAAGAGTTTGGAGTAGAAGACCTCTAAGGGTCTCATAGCTCTGAAAATATCTATAGTGCTTTGAAAAACAGCATCCTGGGGCTGGAGAGATGGCCTAGTGGTTAAGAGCGCCGACCGCTCTTACAGAGGACCCGGGTTCGATCCCCAGCACCCACATGGCGGCCAAGAACCGTCTGAAACTCCAATTCCAGGAGAACTCCAGTTCTAGGGGAATCCGAGACCCTCTTCTGACCTCCGCGGCATTGCACGACATGGGTGCACAGACTTGCATGCAGACAGTACATTCATACACATACAGAAATAAAAATAAAAANAAAAAAAAAAAAAAAAGACCAAAAATAAATAAGTAAATAAATAAATAAATAAATCCTTAGTTTTGGTTGACCTGCCCACTCCCTCCCCCTCTCCCCCGTCTACCTGAGCCCATTCCTGCTTAATCCTTGAACTCCAAGTATTCCTCCATCTTCTTTTATATCCCATGTATTCTACTATCCCTCCAATTATATTTTAATTGTGTTGTGAGATAGTAGACTTCCATATGGCTTTCCATATACTCTTTGTTTGGGTTAGCTCTCCCATACCCCCTGATTTCTCCACACCCTCACTCCCTATCTGTTTAAACTCCCCTCCCTAGTAGTCCACCTCTCTACGTTCATTTTACCTATAATCTACTATCTCCCCTCCCTTAACAAGTCCACCATCCCATATTTACATTTGAACCTGCAGACTTTGCTGATGGAAGCCAGTATTGGTAATACAATGGGATTGGTGATTGAGTTGGTTGGGAGAATACTGGAGAGATGAGAAGCCAGACGTGGGACATGAACCTCGAAGTCACACAGAATAATGACAGACACAGGAGCTTTAGCTACAGAGAAGGAGTGGTAACCATTTGCTAAATCTTTCCACTGACCAGAGAGGACTACCTAGGTGGTGTGGCACTCTGGGATTCAAGGTTCAAGTTTTTAAGTGTATGGTAGTCTTCTCCAGTCTTTCCCTGCCAGAAGCAGAGGACCACCTCATCATTTGAAAGCTCAGGAGCTATGTAAATTCTGATGCTTGAAGGGCCTGTCTGAGCCTGGTAGTCTGGGTTTGCAGTGGCCTTTGAGCTATTGCTCAGGAAGTGTCAAGGTGCATCCCACAACCCACCCTGGGTTTCAGAGTGACACAGTGCCCAAGGAGGCTAGGAAGCTGAGGTCGTCTAGGGATGGCAAATCTGAGTTGGTAGAAAGAGAGGGAGAAGGGAAATAACTAAAGATGCCCAGCAATTTGTTTCTTTACTCATCTTTTTGATAAATGCCCAAGTTTGAGAATCACTGGGATATAGTACTGGGAAAAGTAGTTTGTTCTATGGAAAAAAATTAAGTTGACTACCTTATTACCACATAGAAAAGTAGACTTCTGGAATTAAGACCTAAGTGTGTCCACAAAACTATGAAGTACATTAGTAATACTATAAAATGTTGAAGAATATGTTTTGAACCCAGGATGTTTTGAACCCAGGATATGGACTTTTTGTTGTTGGTTTTTTTGTTTTTTTTTTGTCTTTTTGAGACAGGGTCTCCCTGTAGCCCCAGCTGTCCTGGAACTCACTATGTAGACCAGGCTGGCTTTGAACTCAGAGATCCATCTGCCTCTGCCTCCCAAGTGCTAGGATTACAGGCATGTGCCACCACACCTGGCCTGTTGTTGATGTTTTGTGCTTTTTGTTTGTTCGTTGGTTTGACGCAGAGTCCTATACTGTAACCCAGTCTGGCCTCAAGTTCATGAGCATCCTCTTACTTCAGCCTCCTGTGTTCTGGGATCACAGGTGTGTGCTGCCCCTAAAACAATATTAGCTATTGCCATTGTTCTTGGTTACCCACCAGAACTTGACGGTAAGACCCTGTTTCTGAAGGGTCTTACCATCAAGTTCTGGTGGGTACTCACATCTTGGCCAGAGGACATGAAGAAATAAAATTGGTACTGACCTGGAAGCTTCCTTCTTGCTGGCTAGATTTCATAGTACCAGAATGTGCTATGTAAACTGCTGGAGGAGAAGGGTCATCAATAGTATTACCCAGTTGTAGATCTGGAAACCACAATAATGACCAGCCTGATAAGATATTCCCATTTGCCCAATAGTGGCACGAAGCACTTTCTGATTGGATTTAAGGCCCACTGTCAGAAGAAACCTCTGCTTGGTACTATAAATCCAGCCAAGAAACCGAGGCTGGGGAGGTCACACTACCACTTTGTCATCCTCTAAGTTGCCCTGGACACCATGTCTTCCCTGCCATAATGGATGCATATCCTCTGAAAGTGTGAGTCAAAATAAATCATTTCTTGCTGGGTGCGGTGGTGCATACCTTTAGTTCCAGCACTTGGGAGGCAGATCCAGGCAGATCTCTGTGAGTTCAAGGCCAGCCTGGTCTACAGAGTGAGCTCCAGGCCAGCTGGGACTAAAGGGAGACCCTGTCTCAAAAAATAAAAATGAAAAAATTAAAAAGTATATATATATATATATATATATATATCTCGCACACTACCATTACATACATATGATTTATGAAGATGGAGAATTGACCACACAAGGCAGGCTAAAAGACTAAATATTTCAGCCTTTATACACTATGCAACACTTGGGGGAGGCCAGAGGCAGGCGGGAGTTTTGGTGAGTTCAAGGCCAGCCTGGTCTAAGAAGCGAATTGACCAGGACAGCTGGGGCTCCAGGAAAACCCTTTCAAAAAGACCAAAAAAAAAAAAAAAAGTCTAAATTTGTTGAACCCAAGCTAACTGGGAGCAGCCACACGGCTGCCTGATTTACAAATTGAGCCACCGTACCGAGGTTGGGTTTTTTTTTTTTTTTTGAGTCTTTTAATGTGTGACCATCGTCTCCTTTTCCCAGCTCCAGCTCGCCATGCAGCTCACTATGTAGAGACCATGCTGGCCTTGAACTCACAAAGCCGATCCGACTGCCTCTGCCTCCGCAATTGCTGGGATTAAGGTTTGTGCCACCACAACAGAGGCCACAGGTGGTTGTTTTTTGTTTTTTGTTTTTTTTTTTGTGATATGTGTACGAATGATAACGTCTGCCATGTAGGTCTGTGCAACCCTGTGTCGTTGCAATGGCAGAGAGGTCAGAAGAGGGTGTTGTGATTCCCCTGGAACTGGAGTTCTCCTGGAATTGGAGTTACAGATGGTTTCTCAGCTGCCATGTGGATGCTGGGGATTCAAACCCGGGTCCTCTGGCCGAGAGCAGGTCGGGTCTCTTAAAACCGCTAGGCTATCTCTCCAGCCCCAGGTGTTTTTTTTTTGTTTTTTTTTTTATGTGTTGTTTTTGAGACTACAGGATCTCAAGTCTGTAGCTCAGCTTGGCTTGGAACTGACTGTGTAGCCCAGGCTGGCTTCAAACTCATGGCACTCCTACTGCCTCTGCCTCCTGAGTGCTGGGATTACAAATGTGAGCCAGCATGCCTGGTAGATGGATCTATCATCTATCTATCTATCTATCTATCTATCTATCTATCTATCTATCTATCATCATCTATATCTATCTATCTATCTATCTATCTATCTATCTATCTATCTATCAAACTTCTTCGAGGGACTAGGATTCCATCAGGGCTTCATGAATGCTGNCAGGCTGGCCTTAACTCACAAACCCGCACTGCCTCTGGCCTCCCAAGTTTGCTAGGTATAAAGGCTGAAATATTTTAGTCTTTAGCCTGCCTTGTGTGGTCTAATTCTCCTCGCTTCAAACATCTATAATATGTATGTAATGTATGTGTGTATATCTACATAGGCTTAAGTAAATCCTTATTTCTGTACGTGTATGAATGTACTGTCTGCATGCAAGTGTGTGCACCCGTGTCGTGCAATGCCGCGGAGGTCAGAAGATGGTGTCGGATTCCCCTGGAACTGGAGTTCTCCTGGAATTGGAGTTTCAGACGGTTCTCGGCCGCCATGTGGATGCTGGGGATCGAACCCGGGTCCTCTGTAAGAGCGGTCGGCGCTCTTAACCGCTAGGCCATCTCTCCAGCCCAATTATAGACATTTTCTAGCCAACATGTAGGTGCTAGGATTTGAACCTGGGTCCTCTGCAAGAAGAGCCAGTGCTCTTAACCACTGAGCCCTCTCTCCAGTCCCAGATTTTTTTTTTTAAATTCTCATATGTAGAGCTTATTTACTGTGGGATGGGTATCTTATTTAATAGCAGATGCCAAATAGAAGTGGGTCTGGCCCTGAGAAGACCTTAATCTGGCCTTGGCGTCAGGGTCTCTATTGTTTCCTTTGCTGACAGAGTCTCTTGGTTCCTCCGGGAAAAATGAGTCAGCCTTCCTGGAAGTGGTGGTACAGGCCTGTAATCTCAGCACTCAGGAAACAGAGGCTGCTAGATCTCTGTGAGTTCAAGGCCAGCCTGTTCTACATAGGAGGTTCTAGTCCGAGAGGCTACACGGTAAGACCCTGTTTCAAAACAAAAACAAAACCACAACAAAAAGAACCTTGTCCTGGGCTGGGACTGACCTATAGGATCATCTCTTCTCAGACTGAGTCTCTCATGTGTATTCCCTACATGAGGGGACTAAGCCTCAGAGGCTGCTGGAGTTAGGTAGAGGGGTCCAGTGGTAAGCTCCAAGCCTTGAGATAAGGTGTCAGTCCTTACAGTGATGTCACTTTGTAGAGGTATAAGCCCAGGCAGAAACCTGGCTGCTCAATGTGTTCACAGCTGGAGTGGGCTAGGCAGTGGCAGAGAGTACAAGGTAGCCCCCACCTAGCTGATGAGATGATCACTCAAAGTTAAGTGAAGGCACTATCCTGCCACAATGCCAGTCCCAACCAGGGCTCCCAAAGCCAGGGCATGAGGGCTTTTCTAGCCATCTGTGAGCTGCTCCAGGGAAGGCATTGGTGGCTAATGAGTTGTCTTGGGGGTGCAATCTTTAGTCTGCCTTTGTGTATTCTAATTCTCCATCTTCAGAATATGACATATATTCTCATGAGACCTCCAAGCTCTTTGAACAGGGAAGTAAATTATTCTCACCTATCTCATCACTGTGACAAATTATTCAACACCTAAAGGGAGGAAGGATTAATCTCAGCTTCTACTCTCAGACGATATGTGTCCTTCAAGAAATGGAAGGCAAAAAAAGAAAAAAAGAAAAAAAGAAAGCTGGGTGTCGTGGTGCATGACTTTAATCCTAGCACTTGGGAGGCAGAGGCAGGCATATCTTTGTGAGTTCAAGGCCAGCCTGATCTACAGAGTGAGTTCCAGGACAGCTGGGACTGACTACAGGGAGACCCTGTCTCCAAAAGACCAAAAAAAAAAGGGAAGGCACAGTGGCTGGGGCAGTTTAGTATTTAATGACAGAACATTCAGCAAGCAAAAAAAAAAAAAAAAAGGGAGAGAGAGAAAGAAAAGCAGGACTTGGGAGGCAGAGGCAGATGGGATTCTGTTGAGTCAAGGCCAGCCTGGTCCACATAGCACGTTCCAAGCCAGTTGGGGCTATAGGGAAACCCGTCTCAAAAAGACACAAACAAATAGAGGAAGAAAAGGCAGGGAAGGAAGAAGGAGGAAAGGAAGGTTAGGAAGAAGGAGGAAGGATGGAAAGGAAGGAAGGAAGGACTAGTGAATGATAGAAGGATAAATAAGAATAGAACGAAAACGCAAAGGAGTTACCGATCCTGACCTATTCGAATGGGATGAAGTGATAGTTATGTAGGTGATGTGTAGTACTGAAGATGTGATGCGCTGAGAAATTCTTATCAGAGGATCAGGAGGGCAGAGGGTTATGGTCAAAGGAAGATTTTTGTAGTCGAGAATTTGTCTTATTGTCGTCACCGTTATTTCAGCAGCAAAGTGTAACACAGGAAAATTGTATATGAGTAAAATGCACCAAAAATTGTATCTGGCTTAAAAGAAAGCCTGAGAAGATACCATGTCATTTAATGAGATAACAATAAGGAAAGAAGACACTATTATATTGTTCAGTTATGGGTGAATACTTTGTTGGATAATTGCTAGATGGCTTTGACCTAGCACATGGGGTCCCCAGTTTGGGGGGGATCTGGGGCTTGGGCTTTTTCGTTTAGTCTTCTTGTATAAATTCTGTCTAAAGTCATGGATGTCACAGGGGACCCATAGATGGGGCAGAGATGACAGGATATTTGTATCTTTGAAACTTAGCTTGGATAATGCAGCTGCTGGACCTCAGCACNAGAGAGAGAGAGAAAGAAAAGCCGGACTTGGGAGGCAGAGGCAGATGGATCTCTGTGAGTTCAAGGCCAGCCTGGTCCACATAGCAAGTTCCAAGCCAGTTGGGGCTATAGGGAAACCCTGTCTCAAAAAGACAAAAAAAAAGAGGAAGAAAAAGGAAGGAAGGAAGGAAGGAAGGAAGAAAGGAAGAACGAAAACTCAAAGGAGTACCTACTATCACCATTCTAATGGGATGAAGTGATTACTGATATGATCACAGAGAAATCATATCAGAGGATCAGGGAAGGGCAGAGGGTAAAAGGAAAATTTTTGTAGTGATGAATTTGTCTTATGTCTTCACAGTTATCAATCATCAAAATGTACACAGGAAATGTATGAGTAAAATGCAAATTGTATCTTGCTAAAGCTGAGAAGATACCATTTAAGAGAATAAAATAAGGAAAGAAAAATTATATTGTTCAGTTAGGGTGAAATTAGCTGGATAATGCTAGATGCTGACCCAGCACATGGGTCCCCAGTTTGGGGATCTGTGGGCTATCAATTAGTCTCTTGAAAATTCTGTCAAAGACATGGATTGCCACAGGGACCCATAAGGCAGAGATGAAAGACATTGTTCTCAGAGAATTTTCAGAGACATGATGTTGGTGTTGTCCTCCATCCCTAGAGATGGAGATATATAAAATAGGTGTATACACACATTGGGGCACCTTGCAATAGATACGATGAGCCTAATGAGCCTAGAGCAACGTGCTTGGTGTGTAGAATAACTAAAAAAAAAAAACAAAATACAAAACTAGCTTGGTGTGGTGGCTCATACCTATAATCACAGCACTGGGGAGCTTGAGGCAGTGGGGATTACCCCAAATTTAAGACCAGCCTGGATTATATCACAAGTTCCAGGTCAGCCTGGGCTGTGGGCCTTCTCCAGCCAGCAGTCAGTCCACTCTACTGACGGTAAGTGTGATGGAAGAAGAACCACTCCTGGAGCACATCAGAGGGTGAAACTCAAAACTTTATTTTCCAGTACAGGGTATATAGGAAACTTCTACAATCAGCACAGAGAACATCAGAGCACACCCAATAATCATGCAGTTACATAGCCTGCACATGCTTCTACAGGTGTTTACATGCTGTTTACAAGCTCAGTGCAGGGGGAAACAAGGCAAGGGGGCTGCAAGCAGCTGTTGCCAGGAAGGATGCCATGTTGACTGCGAGGCAAGAAATTGAGGCGTATACTGGGGCTATACCGCAAGATTCTGTCAAAACAACAACAGTAACAATAAACAACTAAAACCTAACAACTGAAAAACAAAGTAACTTATATAACAAAATACTATTTATGCAAATTAAAGACAAAATAAATAATCCAATAAGGAAATTAGCCAAGGATATGAACCAAATACACAAATGAAAGACTGCAAATACACAAATGAAAAGATGTTCAGCAGCAACGGCCATCAGGGAAATCCAAACTAAAACAGATCTATTCCTGAGATCAAACTACATAGAACTGTATACATATGCAGTATGCACTATATAGTGTATATACTGTGTCTACAGTATATACCAATGAGAACTTTAAAACAGGTAAAAATTGAGTGGTAAGGTCTATAGTCTAACAGACTGTAAGCAATGGTTTTAACTTTCTTTGTTTCCTTTCTTCTTTCTTTTTTGTTTCTTTTTTTTACTTTTTATTTACTTTTTTTTTTTGGTCTTTTTTGAGACAGGGTCTCCCTGTAGCCCCAGCTGTCCTGGAACTCACTCTGTAGACCAGGCTGGCCTTGAACTCACAAAGATCTGCCTGCCTCTGCCTCCCAAGTGCTAGGATTAAAGGCATGTGCCACCACGCCCGGCT
>VZQC01011735.1:320420-366034 GCA_009823505.1 Rhizomys pruinosus | reverse complement strand
GAGGCTGGCCTTGAACTCACAAAGATCCACCTGCCTCTGCCTCCCAAGTGCTAGGATTAAAGGTGTGTGCCACCATGCCTGGCAGGCAAAAAATTTTTTTAAATGGTGTTTTTTTTTTTTAATTTAATTTAATTTTATTTTATTTATTTATGTGTATGAATGTACTGTCTGCATGTAGGTTTATGCACCCCTGTGGTGCAATGCCACAGAGGTCAGAAGAGGGTGTCGGATTCCCCTGGAACTGGAGTTCTCCTGGAATTGGAGTTACAGACGGTTTTCAGCCGCCATGTGGGTGCTGGGGATCCAACCCGGGTCCTCTGCAAGAGCGGTCGGCACTCTTAACCTCTAGGCCATCTCTCCAGCCCTTAAATGGTGTTTTGAGATAGGGTACTGCTAAGTAGCTCTGGCTAGCCTGGAACTTGATCAAACCCGTGTTGGAATTTACAGTGATCCTCTTGCTTCAGCCTCCTCAGTGCTGGGTTTACATGCACGAGCTACCACCTCCGGTTTCCTGAACTCTGGAGTACTTGAGAACTGGGTCTCTCATAAGCTAGACTGGAAGCTGAGATACTCTGCTAGATCCTGTTAGTCCTTCTCTTCTTCACATTGCCAGAATACCTGCCTCCCACCTGTGAGTAGCCACAGTGGTTAGAGAACAGGAAAGAGTCACTGAGCAATCAACATGTGCCAGTGATCCACAAGGCTAGACCCCATGTCCCAGCGGGCCTGTACACACAGACAGCAACTCTTGAATGCCTGTAAGAGGCCAGGGGAGTGACAGTGGCGACTTCGTGTTCCACCCTGCCTGGGCAGGGACAGGCTGAGCCCTGTTGGTTGCACCACAGCCCTGTAGGGTGAGGGATCCCCTCCCAGGGAGTGGCCAGCTCAGGCCCTAACAGGCCCAGTGGGGGCGGTACAGGGTGGCAGGCTCCTGCCACAGCGGGCACACCCGGGGCTTGGGCTGGGCAGGCTGGTTCTCTCCCCATGAGAGTTGCAGCCTCAGCAACACGTTTGCAGGAGGTGACAGAACCCAAGGGAGCACTTAGAGGGGTTCCTTGGGATGGGCATCTGAGATACTTAAATGTTGTTGAGGTCATGAGCGGTCACTTTCAGATGGGGAGGTGATAACGACCTGGGACATGTAGCACAGCCTGAACATTCGACATCCACTCCATGAAGCGCTGCTGACCTGACACGATCTCATTATATCCCATAATCATCCCAAGAAATACTATAGTATTACTATCCAGAAGAGACACTGACAGCCAGAGGGACTATGGCATTCTTGAGGCCCACACATAACGGTAGTGATGAATTCTTCTCTATTCTGTCCTCAAGCACTGGATTGTACCACTTACAAGAGAGAGAAAAAAAAAAAGAAAACAACAACAAAGGACCTGGGAAGGAAAGCTGGTTTAGGGAAGAAATGAGGCTGTTTATTTACATTTGTCATCAGACCCTATTGAAAACTGCCCAAGAACTAAGGCCAGTGTTACTGCTGACCCTGGGTCCTGACCCTCTGCTGCCCCAAGAAAGTGCCAAGCTCTTAGCACCTGGCAGCCATTGGCCAATTTCAAAGCACACAAGGACTGTGCTAGCTGCTGTCACTTCCTCATCCAAGTGTGTGGATGCTGCAGCTGAGCTACTGCCCAGCCCCTGGGGAGGAGACAGAGCAGCATGCCCAGCCAGAGCAGGGCGGGGAGCTGCAGCTGCAGGTTGGTATAAGAAGAGGGCTTGGGGCTACAAGGGGATGGTGGCAGGGGGCCAGGGCCTAGGGGGCTGGGCCACAGCCAGTTCATGTCTGAGAGACCTTGCTGGGCAGCCGGCCAGACAGCACAGGGAATAGGGAGGAGCCTGAAAGCTACCCAAGAGGGTAGGTGGGTGGGACCTTTGGGTTCAAGCACTTCTGGACTTGGCAGGAGGCCCCTCCTCCGCATGGCAGCAAACAAAGCAACAGCTCTGGAAACTGTGGGAGCCCTGAGCCAGGCTCCCCTGGGTGGGAGTCAGGGCAGGCCTGGCTATGGGCTGCATATGTGCCCAAAGACATCTTGCCTGCACCTGGTGTACAGAGGTGTAACTGAAGATGAATAAGGTGTGTTGACTGCTTGAAAGGCTGGCTATGGGTTGGGTTGTGGGTTCCACTGCAAAGTGCTTGCCCTGCCCCTGAGGAGTCGGGGAGAGAGGTGACAGGTGTATTTTATCTTTTCATCCCTCTTTCCCTTCATTCTTTCTCTAGTGGCCTTTTTCATTCTCTCTCTCCAATTGGTCTATCTTTTTTCCTTCCACTTGATCCTACAGTCATAGTACACCCCCCCACCTCCCCTCATTGCTTTTTACTGTTTAATAACAGGTATAAAGTATAAGTTTACAGCAGGGCACAGTGGCACACTACTGTATTCCCAGCACTGAGGAGGAAGACGGAGTAGAGGTCAAGGCAAACTTGGTCTACAAAGCAAGTTTTAGGCCAGCCTGGGCTACCTAACAAGATCTAAGCCACCTTGGGTTACATAAATGAGAATATATATTATTATAATATAATATATATATATATATAAGTTGGGGTTGGAGAGATGGCTCACAGATTAAGAGCACCAACGCTCTTGCAGAGGACCCAGGTCTGATTACCACACCCAGATGGTGGTGAGACGTCCTTAAACTCCATTCCAGGGGATCTCGATGCCCTCCTCTGACCTCTGCGGCATTGCATGACACAGCGTGCACCAACCTACATCAACCAGGTACACGATAGGTGGCGCATGCCTCTTAATCCTAGCACTTGGGAGGCAGAGGCATGGCTAGATCTTTGTGAGTTCAGGCCACCTGGTGTTCCATAGAGAGTCTGGGCCAGTGCTAACAGGGAACCCTGTCTCAAAAGACCAAAAAAAAAAAAAACCCAAAAAAACAAAATAATCAAAATATAAATTGGGGCTGGGAGATGGATCCTATGGTGATTAGCGTGCACTGCTTGCAGAGGACTGGGTTCGATCCCCACGTACCCACATGGCGCCTGAGACACTGTCTTAACTCCAGATTCCAGGAGGATCTGACCCACTCTTCCAGACTGCCATGCATTGCATGATGTGGTGCACAAAACCTGCATGCAGCGTACATTCTACACATAAAATAAATAAAATTAAAAAATACTAAAAAATTTTTTTAAAAGGGAAAAAAGTTTGCATATAGTAGAAGTCATAGTTCTTCAGCAGATAGCTTAATATATTCTAACATTTGTACATATTTGAAAATCAACACCAGATCAAGATGTGGAATCTCATCTCTCGAGTTTTCTTCACCTGCCTACAAGACATGTGCCCATCAGTCTCTGAACAGCCCCACCACATAGCTGCTCTGTCTGGGCTTTTTTGTAATAGATTCTCATGGCACCTTTTACTTCTCATCATTGAACCTTGTCCTTTATGATTGGGTGGTTGTAGTGATGGATAGTGTGTTGTGAAAGAGCACGAGAGGAGAAGAGAGGAGAGAGAGAAGAGAGCAGAGAGAGAGAAATATTTGAGAAAGAGAAACAGAGACAAGAGAATATTATTTGAGAAAGAGAGAGACAGGACAGAGAATCATATTTGGATGAAAAGAGAGAGAGAGAGAGGAGAGAGAGAGAAAATGAGAGGAAGAGTGAGGGCTTGTGAATACAGATGGACACAGGACCAGACTCGACAGCTTGCTGATGACTCTTTATCTTCCTGGTTGGGGCATGGAGGAAACATCACTTTTTTCTTGTTCTATTTTTTGATACTCTCTCTCCAAGCTGCCCCCCTGAGTTCTTTATAAATACTGATTTCCTGGCCAGGAAACACTTGCCTACATCCAAGAGTGGCAGAGGAGAACAGGAGACACATCGTTGGCTTGGGAACTGCTCTTTAGCCCACAGGAAGTCAGCTCAAAGGCAGCTGTCAGCCGCCCTCCCCTCCCATTTCTTCCAGTCTTGGAGAGCACATTAGAAAGCTTTATCACTTTATCACACCATTGGAAGACAGTGGACCCTTCAAAGACCAAGACTGTTGGGGCTGGAAGATGGCCTAGCGGTTTTAAGAGCGCTGACGCTCTTACAGAGACCCCTTGGGTATCGATCCCAGCACACACATGCGAGCATGAGAGCTGTTGAGACTCCAATTCCAGAGAGCTCCAGTTCACAGGAAATCCGACACCCTCTTCTACCTCCGCGTGCTCCGCGGCATTGCACTTTACATGAGTGCACAAACCTGTGCATGCAGACAGTAATTGTTACACATACATAAATAAAAATAAATTTGCTTTGGGCCGCTTTTTTTTATCCTAGCACTCCGGCTGGAGGCAGAGGCACGTGGATCTCTGTGAGTCGAGCCAGCCTGGTCTCAGAGTGAGTTCCAGGAACGCCAGAGCTACAGGGAGACCCCTTTCAAAAAGACCAAAAAAAAAAAGACCAGAGCCTCTATGCTAGAGACAAGAATTGGGACCTTCATGTGGTCAGCCCTGTAGAGTTCCTACTACAGCACTATCCTAGACATGGAGAGGAGGGAGAGTTCAGGAAGATAGACCTGTCACTGCTCTCTAGGGGCTTGGTGCCCAGTTGGCACGAGACATACTTTTGAAGCACATGAGCAGGATATAATTAACAACCATGAGAGGCTGCATCAGCCCCTGCCTCCTCTCCTTAGGGATGAACACAGCCGTCAGACAAGCCCTGTGTTGCCAAGACACAAGGGCAGACCAACCTCCTGGGCCTTTAGGAGCTACTGATGCCCAGATTCAGGCTCTCAACAAATGCTAATTGAGCAGGTGACCACAGATCAGGCACTACTCTAGATAGTGGGATAGGAAGCAGGAGACAGAAGAAACTGCTCTAGCCAGTTGATTTTTTCAACCAAGGGTGTCAGGCATGTTGTTGTGTGTGTGTTGTGTGTGTCGTGTGATGTGGTGTGTATTGGTTGTGTGTGTTGTGTGTGTCGTGTGATGACAGATGATAACTCTTTGGGTGTCATTCCTCAAGTATCAGCTACCTGTTTTTTTGTTTTTGTTTTTCTTTTTGAGACAGAGTTTTTCACTGGGCTTGTGGAACTTGTCCAAGTTATGCCTGGCTGTCTGGCAGGGAAAGACCAGGTACTGCGTGTTCCTCCCCCGACCCAGCACTGGGACTCCCCTCTCTCATCAGCACTGGGATTACAACTTCATTGCTGCTTGCCGTGCCTTGGCTTTTTTTTTTTTTTTTGCTAAAAAAAAGAGAAACTTTTTGTTTTTTTTTTTTTTTTTTTTTGTCTTTTCGAGACAGGGTCTTCCCTGTAGCCCACGCTGTCTGGATCACTCTGAGACCAAGGCTGCTTTGAACTTCACAAATATCCGCTCTCGCTCTGCTCCCAACGTGCTCAGGATTAAAGGCTGTGCCGCACCACGCCGGAATTGTGTAGGATGAACCTCTTGATACCCAGTCTTTGTGTTACATGGCAAGCACTTTACCCTCTGAGCTATCTTACCCATTCCCTTGAAAGGGATGACAAAAATTTTCCTGAAAAAAATTTCCATAATATTATAGAGTATGTGGGGGGGGGGAATGTGGGCTGAATGGTGTAGTTAAGAGAGCACAGTCAGGGCTGGAGAGACGCACGCCAAAGGTTAAGAGCACAAAACTGCTCTGCAGAGGTACCGGGTGGTGATTCCCAGCACCCAATAAGGCAGCTAAAAAGGGTCGTTAAGCCAGGTGTGGGGCACATGCCTTAGTCCAGAGAGGAAGGCAGATCTGTGTGAGTTCAAGGCCAGCCTGGTCTACAGAGTGAATTCCAGGTCAGCCTGGGTGCTATAGGAGACCCTGTCTCAAAAAGACCAAAAAATATAAAAAAAAAAAAAAAAAGAGAACATAGTCAACTGCTCAACCTATAAAGGATAAAAGGATATTGATTAGCCTAACCCTGGCAGAATCTCTTTGGGCATGCCACTGGGCTCTGTTTTAAGACTTACTTTTTTCCCAAATGAAAAGCTAGAGGATTAGCCTAAAACATCTACAAATCTTTTCATAGACTGACCAGTTAAGTTCTACCACAGTCGCATTCACTCTTCTAACACATGCACATACTTGTTTTACTGGATCATCTGAAAGTAAGTTTCAGACCTCATGACACGTCACCTCTGAAAACATCACAGATATCTCCAAAACCCAAAACTCTATCATACCAAGAAATACCATTCTCTTAATTAAGAAAATGATCATGCTGGGCGTGGTGGCGCATGCCTTTAATCCCAGCCCTTGGGAGGCAGTGGCAGGCAGATCTCTGTGTGTTCAAGGCCAACCTCATTGACATATGGAGTTCCAGGCCAACTACAGGGAGACCCTATCTCAAAAAAAGAAAATGGACACTAAAGCAGCCATTAAATATCATGGTCTCAACCTAACGTTGGATTTCAGATTTATCATGAACACATGGTACATATTAAACACTTCCCAGTTCCTCCAGTACTTCTATTCCTCCAAGATTCAGTAAGGTTTACATATCATATTTGGTCATTTTGTCTTTAGTTTCTTAATCCTAAACAGTCCCCATCTTTTCTGCCTTTCATCAGATTGCTCTTTTTAAAGAGTCCAGACTAGTTGTCTTACAGAATGCTTTCATACATTCTACATGTTTGTGTCTTCTTGGGTCCTCATTATTAAATCTGGGTTAAACCTTGGCAGAAATGCTATAGGAATTGATGCTGTGAACTTCTTATGGCATCATATGGGGAGGGAAATTATGTCTTAGTCTGTTATTGGTGATGCTATTTTTTTTTTTTTTGTCTTTGGTCTTTTTGAGACAGGGTCTCCCTGTAACCTGAGCTGTCCTGGAACTTGCTATGTAGACCAGGCTGGCCTTGAACTCACAGAGATCCACCTGCCTCTGCCTCCCAAGTGCTGGGATCAAAGGCATGTGTCACCACACCTGGCTAATTCTTTCATTTCTGTATTGACCAATCAGCCTTTTTCAATAAAGAAAAGCTTCTGCCAAGCATGGTGGTGCATGCCTTTAATCCTAGCACTTGGGAGGCAGAGGCAGAGGCAGGCAGATCTCTGTGAGTTCAAGGCCTGCCTGGTCTACAGAGTGAGCTCCGGGCCAGCTAGGACTAAAGAGAGACCCTGTCTCAAAAATACCAAAAAAAAAAGAGTACTNCCTCTTGCATCCCAAGCAGGTGAGACATGCTGATTGAGCTATAGTCAGCAGCAAATGGGATACGGTTTGACCTGGATGTAGTTCCTCCCTCCACACCTCCCAGTGCTAGGCAGGAAATGGCCACCTTGTCCCCAGGCTGTGTAAATATGGAGCCAACCCTGCCATCACTGAGTTAAGGCCAGGGCAGAGTTCATAAGAAGACAGTCAATCCCATTATGGGGTTGCAGGTGAACTATGGGCCAAAGTTTTCCCTGGGCTGAGGTAGTCAGGAAACAACGTTTGTAGGCCAGGTGTGGTGGTCTGTAATCCCCAGGACGATGGAAAAAGAGACAGAAGGGTTGGGAGTGCAAGGTCATTCCTTGGCTACACAGAAAGTTTGTAGTCAGCCCGGGCTATGTAAAACCTTCCTCAACCCCTTTCCCACCAACAAAAGAAAGGAGCTGCTGGTTGTGGCGTGTGGTGGTGCACGTCTTTAATCCTAGCACTTGGGAGGCAGAGGGCAGGAGGATCTTGTGAGTTCAAGGCCAGCCTGGTCTCACAGGGAGTTCCAGGACAGCTGGGGCTACAGGGAGACCTTCTCGAAAAGACGCCTCCCCCAAAAAAAAGAAAAGTATCTGATACATTTTGAAGGCTAAGGTAGGACGATCACTCCAAGAACAGCTTAGGTTACACAGCTGAGGGAGACAGAAGAGATGGAGAGAGAGAGTTCTGGAAAGCCTTCCTCCCAACTGACCTATGTGAGCCAGCCACGAGCCTCTGTCAGAGCCCAGGGCAATGGGACCTGTGCCTACATAGGGTGTGCCACCACTTAGGATCCTGACCTCTGCCCAGGCCCTCCAAGGCCCAGGACCACGGTCAGCTCCCATGTCTGACTAGTGGCTGGTCACTCTAACTGGCCTTCTCCCTCTGCCTCCTTCCTTTTTCTGAGCAAACAGGGGCTATCAGCTACAACTGCCGTTAACTCATAGCCCTGGTGCCCACAGAGATGCTCCTCGCAGAGGGTGCTTTCTTTTCTTTCACACCCATTCTAGAAACCTGGGCAGGTGACGAAGCTACAGGCCACAATTTCTGCCTTTCTTTGCCTCCCACTCACTCCTCCAGGGACCTGGGCTCAACCAGCCCCACTCTTGGTGAATGAGCTCTGAGTCAGGATAGCTCTAGTCACCATAAGGGTGCTTGCTCTCCATTTTGTCAGTGCCCAAACTGTCAAAGGTCACTTCATGTCTCCTCCACGTGCCCTGAGCTCCATGAATTTAGTCCCCCCAATCCCCTCTGGGTGGCCATGCAGTAGGATTTATCCTATCCACTTAGAATATGTGGTGGAGGTGGGATTTGAACCTGTGCTGCCCAGCCTCTGTCTGTGTTGCTAACCACTCTTTGCCTTCTCAAGCCTTTTCTCTTATATGTGTCGCTCTTGTTCTTCTCATGCTGAGAAAGGTCACGTGCCTACACCCACAACTTCACTGATATAGATGCTGGCGACCCAATGAAGCCCAGTGACTTCATCCAAGGACACCATCACAGTCCCCTCCCAACCCCTCTAGAACTCCGGCTTGGGATCTGGTGTCTCCTGTGGTCCAGCTCACCAAGGTGTCACTCTTCCTTTCCTCAGTCACGCACATCCAATCTATCATCAACCTTATTCCGTCCTCTGTGTTTCCCAAATCCGTTTCCCTTACTACTCCATGACCATGGTCCTGAGCCAGGCCACTACTTTCTTCTATCTAGGCTACTGTAACCTCTTAGGGGCCTCTCAAGAAACTTTCACCCAAACTCCCGGCCCTCACCTATTCAATTAAGTGACACAGACTATAACTCAAGGGCCCACTGGTCACTGCCAGGTCTGCTCCAAAGTTCTCTCGGGGGATGGGGGGAAGGTGTGCTTCCCTTGATGAAGCCACATTCACCCTTTGGGACTTAGCTCTTCTACGGGCCTTTCTGAATCTCCATCTAGGCAAAGGCCTGTCTGTCATATTCTGTTCACACCTGTCACAGGCTCTGGTAACATTGTTTTATGGTGATGAGCTTCTTCATCATCTCTTCCACCAAGCTAGAGAGTACCTCAGGACCAAGACCATATCTCACATTGGTGTCCCATGCTGTATCACCCGGTCAAGTGATTTCCAAAGAAGGTTGTCATGAATGTTTGCTGACTGACAGAACAAATAAAACCCTTATTTTGAGGTGCTATGATCCAGAGAGGTGCCCCAGATTCAGAGCACAGAGGTCTTGAAGTTCCCTGCTCACACTGTGTCTGAGAAGCACTACCTCCACACTGGGCCCTCAGGAGCACTGGACACTGAGTCAGAATCCCAAAAGCAACAGAGAGACATGTGACAGCTGAAAGTGCTGCAGGAAATAGGAAATGAGCCACAGCTGCACAGGTAAGGGTAAAGGTCCCCAGACACATACTGAATCCTGACTTTATCACTGACCACTTGTCCAACTTTGGACAAGTTATCAAGGAAGATCTATAGGACTGCCGGAGGCCTGTAAGATTGCTGGGATACCTGTAAGACTGTGGGAGGTTTACAGGACTGCTGGGAGGCCTGTGGGATTGCTGCGATGACAGGGGGAAAAAAAAAAAAAAGAGCTCTACACACCTTAGGGGTCACCATCAAGCAGGCTTCTCATCACACCAACACTCTTGCCTTCTCATCACACCTCCTCCTTTGCCTAAGGTCCCTCCCTCCTTTCCTCTACACCTTCTTTACATACATGATAAAGGGCTTTCCCTGGGTAATATCTAGCACCCTGGTGTCTACTCCATCAGAGAAAGGGGACAGGATGGGTGAGCATGCAGCATGCAGCAATCTGGAGGCAGGAGGCCCTCTAGGAGGTGGTGGCTGGCTGTGTAGCCCCAGACTGCTCTATGGAAAGGGGGCCTTGTCTTGCCAGATCTTCCCTAAGCTGGAAGTGTGACTTTTTTTTTTTTTTTGGTCTTTTTAAGACAGGGTTTCCCTATAGCCCCAGCTGGTCCTGGAAGCTCACTAAGTAGATCAGGCTGGCTTGAACTCACAGAGATCCACCTGCCTCTGCTCCTGATGCTGGATTAAAGGTGTGTGCTACCATGCCTGGCTGGAAGTCCTGAATTTTGATAAAAATTTTCCTAAGTTTTAAATATCAGCCACTAATGAAAAATTTTCTAAATCATTTAGAAGCCAACCAAAATATATCCCCGGCTGGTCTAGCTGCCACCCTTAGTTGTGTTTTCTGGGGTTTTTTTTTTTTTTTTTTTTTTTTGAGACAGGGTCTCCCTGTAGCCCCAGCTGGCCTGGAACTCACTCTGTAGACCAGGCTGTCCTTGAACTCAAGAGATCCTCTGCCTCTGCCTCCCAAGTGTTAGGATTAAAGGCGTCACCACACTCAGCTTAAGAGGTCCTTAGATTCTATGTGGGTGCTGGGAATAAACCGGGTCTCCGCAAGACAGCCAGTGCTCTTAACCACGGCATCTCTCCAGCCCCACCCTTTAGTTTTTGAACCTCTGTTGGAGACATTTGCCCCTGGCTAAGCCTCATAATTTGACAGTGTTCTCAGGGGCTGCAGCTGGCTCCCCTGCCCTGTCCAGGACTGACCTCAACAGATTTCTTTACCAGACGGAATGGTATAGCTGCTCAGTTCCTAAAGGGCCAGCTCAACTCTGCTCCTTTTGTGTAACTGGCAGGTGAAGTCAGAGGCAGCTGTTCTCGTGGAGAGACTGAGGCTCCTGAATCAGAGAAAACCTGTGGCCCAACCCCACTAGAGCTGCATGATCCTGAGAGGATGAGGTGGTTTCTCTGGGCTTTGGTGTTCTTTTCTGCATGGGGTAAAATACAGCTCCACAGCCAGTAGGCATCACCAGTGGGCACTGCATGTGGACAGTGTTCCTTTTCCTGGGAGTAGGCAGCCTCTCCCAGGGGACAAGCAGGAAGGGGTCAAGGCTGAGATGTAGTCCAAAAGGAAGCAGCAAGCCAGCCACGTTGGGCACTCGAGGAGGGGAATGGGGGCTCTGTCCGCCACTTACCACACCCACCAAGCTCCTCCCCAGAGCACCTCTGCTCTAAGCCTGCCAGGCTCGAGGAAGGGCTTCCACACTGCTCCGAGGATCGTAGACTGTAAAGGGACAACTGTGACGACTAAAATACTCTCCTGTGCATCTCAACCCAAAGACCACACTCATGCCATACCCACACCTCACCTTCTACCTTCTAGGCTCCCGAAGCTGGCACACCAGCTGTGCTGCCACTGAAGGACAGAAGGCAGCCCTGTGGCAGAGGTGACCACATCACAGTTGGGCTAACAAGTGACCAGGGCAACCCCACAGGCCAGGTGAGCAGGTCCCTGTCTTCTTCCTTGGATATGGCGACTTCTCCCAGACAGGGAGGCCAAAAAGCAAAGAGAAGGGGCAGGGAGGGCAGAGAAATGTGGCTAAGCAATGCAGTCCAGGGGAGGAGACTCCCCAAGAAGCTCACCATGGGAGGGCAGGCCTGAACCACAGTTCTGTCCATCTTCTTCTGGTGCCCAGGGAGGCCCATCTGAGGTTTCTTAGTAGTCATGGGATGGGGCTAGAGGCCACATGCTCTAAGCAGGAATAGCAGGGAGGTGTGAACGGTGAGTGAATACACGCAGCCTTTTGACCAGGCCCCACGTTGTCCTGTCCCTATCCTGGATGGTATCTATGCAGTATGGTATATACAGAAGTGTGTCCTGCACTCTGCTAGTGGAGTGCTCTCCTGGGCTGACACATCAGCCTTTCTACAACCACTGAATGAAACTTCCACAGAAGGACGGGCGCAGAGGAGGGTGAGAGGAGATCCAGACCCAAGTAAAGGAGGTGCTTGAGGTATAGAAGACTTTGGCGTGGTGGAATTAGGAGCACTTGAAAAGGGGGCTAATCTAAGTAGGCCCCCTGGGAATGACAGCCCATCTGCCCTAAGTGCCTTTGTTTCAACCCCTCCCCAGGACATAGCAGGGGACTCAGCTCCAGATTCACATGCAGCAATGGTCAGGATGGCACCTAGCAGAGGCCTGCACACAGCTAGCGTTCAGCATGAACCTCCTGGAGTGAGGCTGGCCCCAGGTCTGAGCAGAGTGGCAAAAAGCAGACCTTTCACTAGAGGCTGCACGTGTCAGAACCAGTGCCAAACACTTTACATACATTATTTCAATAATCCTTTCAGGAGCCTAGGAGATAGGCCCTGCTCTTCTTCCTGTCCTGTCACCATCAAAACAGGCTTGGAGAAGGCTACAAGCTTGCCCTGAGATGTGTCCTTCATAAGGGTGGTGAGCCTGCTCTCTGCACCCACCCCCCAGAGCTCTGAGCTATCCACTTCCCTCTAAAGAACCAGACTGGCCTATGGGACAGAGATACAGACAAAGTCTCATGCCAAGCTGACCGCATCAAGAAGAGAGGCGGGTAATCCAGCAGGAAGGGAACAGACGAGTAGCCAGCACAGGGGGCTGCAGGCAGCCTTGGCCCTGGGTGCCTGCTCCAGGTCAGGAGACTGGCAGCTGACATGCGCCAAGTGCCTGCTCCCTGTGTTCCTTGGGGTTTGTTGACTGTACTTGGTAGGCGCACAGATTTATTTCCAATCTAGTTTAGATACTGTGTCCACAGCTTTCTGGTGAGGCACTTGTGAGGTTGGGGGACATTAATAACCCCCTTTAATTGCCCAAATAAGAGGGCTCTGCCAGATTTCAGTAGACCATGGGAGCGGCTTGGTTGCTTTCCACAAGCCAGGCCGGGAGTCTGGGCCCAGGCTCAGCATCATTCCTGCCCCTGCCCAGGGGTTCTGGAATTCCACACAGGAGTTTTCAGGACAAAAGACCCCAAACTCTACAATCCTCTCTGAAGCATCACTTTCACTGAGCTCCAGTTGACCCTGGGGAACCCCTGACTGCCCCTGACTTCCTCTACTGACCAACGGGTAGGGCCCTCAACTGAGGACTCCAAGAATCATAGGCAGAAATGAGGGTGCTCTATGAGGGACTCAAGATGCAGAGTTAAAACCAGACCCTCCACTTCAAGGAAATTTGTTTTCAATCATAGACAGAACCGTTGGTGCCTAAGCATCAAGTCCTTGGGAGACTTGAGTGTGAATTCAGTCCAGGAGGTGGGAAAAGGAATGTGGTCTCAGTTCCATGCAATCCCTGACAGGCACATGTGGGAAAGGCCCAAGGGGCCTAGGCCAGGCATCCCATGGTCACCATGGGCCTGCCCAGGATGGGCACACTGCCAGGAACATCTAACAAGCCCCCAGAGATGAGGCAGGAAACTCTCAGGCCACATTCAGAGGGTGAGCCTGTTCATCCACCAGGGCATTCCCCTTTGAGACTCCCAGCCAGCCACAGGACCTGCCTGTACACGAGAGGGGGATGGGACGCAGTATCAAGGGCACTGCAGAAGCCCAGGGAGGGGAAGCACTGTGTATCATGACAGCTCAGTCAAGTGTGGCTAGGCACCCACAAGTTCAGATGGCTGTGGTATTACTGAAATATGGGTGGGGCTGAAGGGTCATCCTCTCCCTAGCAGATACAGCCCCCCTAACACAGTGGAACAGTCTTTTTCTCCAGGCCTGAGGACAGAGTGTGGACTGTATTGTAAGCCTTTTCTTTTTTTTTTAAATTTTTTAAAATTTATTATTTTATGTGTATGACTGTACTGTCTGCATGTAGGTAGGTGCACCCATGTCAATGAATGCTTCAGAGGTCAGAAGAGGGCGTCAGATTCCCCTGGAACTGAGTTAAAGATGGTTCTCAGCCGCCATGTGGACGCTGGTAATCGAACCTGGGTCTTCTGCAAGAGCACTTGGTGCTCTTAACCACTGAGCCATCTCTCCAGTAAGCCTTTTTGCGGTTCTTAGCCTCAGCCTTTTACACGGCTGCGCTATCCCCACAGCCCTCAAGTAAGCCTTTTTAACACCTCACCTGGATACACTCCACAGAATGCACCATGCAGACATGTGGCAGTCCTGACAGGTGAATGGTCACAAAATTGTGGAAGGTGTCTGGCCAGGTCTTAGAACTGTACAGCTAACAACCAAGGGTTAAAGTTCTCTCAGGAAGCAGGGCTCTTGCTTCCCCCTTCAAGGCTTCCCAATTCTGCCTTCTCATCATCCCCTGAGGGGGCCCATCCAGTTTGACTGGCCAGAGACATGCTATTTTTGATGTGGCCCCATGAGCTAGCTCTGCCTTCCCAGGGCTTAAGTGGAGTCTGTTGGAGCACCTGTCCCCAGCTCACCCCCCATGCCTTCTCCTAAAGCTGAGAGGGTCTAAGGGTCCAGGGAGACACAGAATGACAGAAGTAGAGGGCAGGCCAGATGTGCGGCTCAGAAGTGAAACACCTGCCTAGCAAACAAGATGAGTTCCATACCCAGCACATAGGGTAAAAGGGGGAGGGGAGTGACTAGCAGATGGATCAGCAGGTAAAGGTGGTTGCCAACTAAACCTGACAACTTGAGTTCAATCCTGGGATCCACATAGTGTAAGAGAGAACCATACAGCCCCAAGTTGCCCTCTGACTTCCACGTATAAGATCATAAATTAAAAGCCTGGGTACAGATTCCAGTCTGTCCTCATGCCACAAGATGGAACACTCAAGGGGCTGCAGTCAAATCATCTCCACCCTAGCAAGAACCACCCTCCTCTATACAGGAGCAGTCCACATTTAGCATAACAAGAATGACATCAAACACCTGCTGAGAGGTTTCATACCCTATCCTAAGGACTTTCCAACATGTAAAGCTTTGAGCTAATATCCCTAGTTTACAGATGAGGAAACAAAAATAGAATTAAGGTGTTTACTCAAGGTCACATGGGAACTAAGTGATTGAGGCAGGATTTGAACTCAGGCCATCTGTAATGTTTCCAATAAGAGATTCAGATATATTTGTGGGTGATGGAACCCTACCTTACCTGAGTGCTGAATCTCTTTCCTTGTGTAAATGGATGTTTTGGGGGTGGTAATGCTATGAGGAGAAGGAAGTCTGCTAAGTTTCAGGCTGTAACCTCTAATTTATACATGCTTTCTTCTAATTCACACAATGGGACAGCTAGCAAGTTAAAGGGGGTTGGTGAAACATCTGTTGGCCACCAATATGCACCTGGTTTCATTAAGTTTCCAAGATGGCTTTGCAAGGTTTCTATGCCCTGAGTCCTTTTGCAGAGGAGGAAACTGGAGCGCAGGGAGGCGCAGGAGGTACTCCCTGGGCTTGAGACCCAAGTCCCTGGGACTCCAAAGCCTGAGAGTCCCAGGAGAAAGCTTGGGGGCAATCGGATCAAAGAGAGGAAAGAGGGACAGCAGAGGGCTGGAAAATGAGGAGGCTGCAGACACAGATGTGAACTCCAGGAAAGAAACCGGGTCAACCAGGCTGGTACTCCTAGATCACTCTAAGCCTGAGTCTTGCCAAGTCTTACGAATGTCAAGGACCAGGTCCTGGGGGGGTTGGGAAGAAGTCCTTCCAAGTCGGCCAGTCTGAAATGGAAGGACAGGGAGGAAAGACCTGGCGCCCACCCGCTGAGCTCCCGGCTCTGCTGCGACTTGCAGGGAATACCAGAAGCCCAGTATTTATAGCTCGCCAAGCACCAGCCCCCTCCGCTCGGGACGTGCTCCGGGGGCGGCACCGCGGTCGGCTCTGGTCAGCATCAAAGACAAGTAAGTGAGCAGGCAGGGTGGCCAGCACTTGAGGCCCCCAATCCAGTGCCGAGACTGCTCCTTCCTAGGGGGCAAGCGGTGGCGACAGAAAAGAGAGCTCTCTCCAGATCAAGACAGAAAATGGAAGAAAGGGGCACTCGGCCCCCCAGCGTCCCGCCCCTCCCCTTGCCTGCGTTGCTTGGGAGGGAAGAAGGTCCTAGTGTACCCCCAAGCCTCGGGCCGTCCCTCCTTTGTCGCGGACCCCGCTCCCGCGGCTGTCCTCCCTGGGCCGCACCCCGAAGCACTCACCCAGCGGTACGCTGATCCGGGGCCCGAGCGCCCGCGCCTTCGTTGGCTGCAGCAGCAGCGCCAGGAGCAGCAGCAGCAGCAGCGGCGGCGGCAGCACGCACATCCGAGCGGCTGAGCGGCTCGCCCGGCCCATCCCGGCGCGTGGAGCTCCGACCGCGGCGTCCTCCCGCTCAGGCTCAGGTTGCTCAACTGGAGTCGCAGGCAGCGGCTCCGCCCCGCAGTCCAGCCCCCAGTCGCTCCCGCTGCCTCCGCCTCCGGACCTGTGGGTAGCTACGGTGGGGAGACGTCACGTGGGCAACCGCGCCGCGGGCCCCTAGCCGGGTGCAGCCCGCGCGGCGCACCGGGGCTTCAGGAGGGCTCGGAGCAGGAAGTGGCTAGGCCTGGCTCCCCCCGCGCTCCTCGCCCAGCTCGGCCCTCTTCCTCCTTCCCGGGAGCTGGGGGGTGGGGGGGGGAGGCGGTGGTCGCCGGCTCGGGACCCCGGGCTCCGGGCGCGCAGGGAGCGGGGCGGAGCCTGGGACCTGCAATCCCCGAGGCTGGTGAGCTCGGGGACAGGGGCGAACACCCCGAGATCCCGCCCTACCAATAGACCCTCCCCCTGGCGCGAGCAGAGCCCTTCCGGCTCCCAGGGGACCCTCGCCAGCTCGCCTCTTGCATCCCTCCCTCAAGCGCCCCCTATCCCCTTCCGGGCTCAAGCCGGAGCAGACGCCGGGACTGGTGGCTTTCTAGTCTCGCTTCCGAGAGGGTCAGTCCACCCGAGCTCTGCGCCTGGTGGTCGTGTTTAAAATTCTGTCCACGCGAATCCCCGGGGTGGGGCAAAATTAGTTCAAGTGGGATAATAGGATTTCATGGACTGCACTGCCAAGGAGGCCAGACCTTCCCCACAACCTACACGTGGCTGGGCATGGGAAAGGATTCCCAGAGGCCGGAGTGGGGTTCCAGAGGCACCCCCCAAATTCTGGCTCCTAATACCCCCTTGTTCTGCTAAGGCTTTCCAACTGTAGACTGGATCCTTAATGGGGTCTGAGGTCAATTTGATGGATCCTCAACACACACACAACTACACGTGTGTGTACCTGTATATATGTGTAGGAAAATATCACAGTACATTGAACACAGAACGGACAACGTTTTGGAAACCCGTTTCAGCAATTTCTAGGTATGCACAGGACTGCCCTAAAATATTTCTCCCCGGCTGGAGAGATAGCCTATCGAGTTAAGAGCACCGACGCTCTTGCAGAGGACCCGGGATCGATCCCAGCACCCACATGGTGGCCGAGAACCGTCTGAACTCCAATTCCAGGAGAACTCCAAGTTCCTGGGGAATCCGAACCCTCTTCTGACTCCACGGCATTGCACGACACGGGTGCACGACCTGCATGCGACAGTACACTCATACACATACAAATAAATAAATAAAAAAAGAAAGCAAAATGAAAAAAAAAATTCTCCCGTAGAATCAAAAGGAATTGAAAACCTGTGCTCACCGTTCCTGTGTAGCAATAGGGACCATTTCTCCCAGAATTTTCTGCAATTGCAGGACAGCTCTTCTGGGCTCCCCGCCAGGATCAGCCTCCTCAAAGCCACACCCTTTGCTCCCCTCCCCATTTGCAGGGTTTCCCATATCCTATCCCTTGGGTGGGTGGGCTGCAGTCAGCCGGTAGACATGTACCTGGATGGTCCTAGGTCTTTCTAACAGCCAGGCGTCCTGATCCCCCACAATTTCTATACCTTCACCACCTGACATCCATCTGTGGACTCCTGTCCCTCACTTCTCATGTTCAATCCACTAGCAAATAATAACCCATAATCTGACCACCTACCTACTGCTTCCCCAGAGACATCCTCTTTCCCCTGGAAACTGTGAGGGTTTCTTAACTGCTCTTCCTTACTTGTCCCCTATTCTTAGACAATCTTTTCTCAACACAGTAGCCAGAGTGAGCCTTTAAAATGAAGTTGGGGCTGGAGAGATGGCTCAGTGGTTAAGAGAGCCAACTGCTTGCAGAAGACCCGGGTTTGATTCCCAGACAACATGCAGCGAAGAACGCTCTTTAACTCCAGTTCCAGGGGAATCTGACGCCCTCTTCTGCCTCCGTGGGCATTGCATGACACGGGTGCACCAACCTACATGCATATACATGAAAATATAAAGAAAAATAATAAAATTAATATAATAATAAAATTTTGTTTTTGGTTTTGTTTTTTTGAGATTTTTTTGAAAAGAAAAAAAAAAGAAATGTCGCAGCAGGCGTGGTGGTGGCCGCCCTTAGTCCACGCACTTGGGAGGCAGAGGCAGAGGCAGGTGTTTCTTTGTAGTTCAAGGCCAGCCTGGTTACAGAATGAGTTCCAGGACAGCTGGGGCTACAGGGAGACCCTGTCTCAAAAAAAATAAAAAAAAAAAAAAAAAAAAAAAAGTTCGCGGGCTGGAGACATGGTTAAGAGCACCGACTGCTCTTGCAGAGGACCTGGGTTTGATCCCCAGTGCCCACAAGGTGGCCGAGAACTGTCTGTAACTCCAATTCCAGGAGAACTCCAGTTCCAGGGGAATCCAAGACCCTCTTCTGACCTCCTTGGCACCAACTGCTCTTGCAGAGGACCCGGGTTCAATCCCCAGCACCCACATGGCAGCTGAGAACCGTCTGTAACTCCAGTTCCAGGGGAATCCGACGCCCTCTTCTGACCTCCTTGGCATTGCATGACATGGGTGCACAAACCTACATGCAGACAGTACATTCATATACATAAAAAATAAAAAAAAAGAAAGTCACTGGGCAGTAGTGGCACATGCCTTTAATCCCAGCACTTGGTAGGCAGAGGCAGGTGTGCATCTTTGTGAGTTCAAGGCCAGCCTGGTCTACATAGTAGGTTCCAGGACAGCTGGGTGGCTACAAAAAGACCCCTGTCTCCAAAAGACCCCCCCCCCAAAAAAAAGAAGAAGAAAAGGGAGCCATGAGATGTTCAGTAAAAAACACTAGATGATCATTCAATCCCTTGGAACTCACATGGAGAAAGATAAAATGAACTCCTGCAATCTGTGTCCTCTGACTTCATGTGTGTGCACACACACACAACCACACACACACTAAATGCAAATGCAAAAAAATTTTTCAGTGGTGAGTGCAGTGGTGCATGCCTGTAATCCTATCGCTTGGAAGATGCAGGCAAAGGAACAGGAAGAGTTCAAGGGCAGCCTCAGCTACATAGCAATTGAGCAGCCGGGCTACATAGCATAATGAGACCCTGTCTTACAACAAAATGAAACAAAGCAACAACAACAACAAAACAAACTTAATAAATAAATGAAATGAAAGTCAGGTCACAGCTCTTCTCTGCGCAGACTCTCCCGAGCACTTGGAATGCTGCCTCCACACACGGTAGGCAGACACAAGGTAGGCAGGCCGCATGAATGAACGACCAAATGAATGACTGTAACCTAGGAATCACAGAATACTACTGGCTCATGTTAACAAACAACAAGAGCAATCTTTTGATACCAACTTTGAAATTATGCAATTAAGTTTTACAACCTAGCATGGGACTTCAAAATTATCTCTGTCTGTGGGTTCTGGCCCAGACTTCATCCCACAGGGTCAGCTTGAATACTGACTCTACTGTCACACACTTGGCTTCCCCTCCTATTTTTGAGTCATAAATTTGGTTAAGCATTCTTTTTTTTTTTAAATTTTTTTTTTATTATTTATTTATTTATTTTTGTATGTGTATGAATGTAATGTCTGCATGCAGGCCTGTGCACCCGTGTCGTGCAATGCCGCGGAGGCAAGAAGAGGGTCTTGGATTCCCTGGAACTGGAGTTCTCCTGGAATGGGAGTTACAGAACGGTTCTTAGCCGCCAGGTGGGTGCTGGGGGATCGAACCGGGTCCTCTGCAAGAGCGTCGTTGCTCTTAACGCTAGTCATTCTCAGCCCCCTGGTAAGCATTCTTTACACCTTTAATCAAGTCATTGATAAAAAATAATGGGCATGCAGACCTAGCCTCCATGTCTTGGTTTCTGCATACCACTCCGCAGTGAAAGGAACCAGAACTCTTTGGAGAATGGAAGGGAAAGTACAAGGCAAACATGGGACATTTTGTTGCGCCAGAGAAGAAAGAAGTGATCAAAGACTAAAGGAGTCATGCCTAAAGGACACAGGGGCCAGCTTGATGACCACTTTAAGCATTAAGTAATGGAGTCTAATGCATCAAATTAAAAGACAACCCCATTAGTCTACAGCATGACTCAGAGAGGGGGAAAGAAAAGAGAATGGGAGATGATGAAAAGATGGGAAGGAAGCCTTTTTTTTCTTTTTTTTTTTTTTTTTTTTTTTTGTGGTATTTTTGAGACACGGGTCTCTACTTTAGTCTAGGGCCCCGGAAAAAAAAAAAAAAAAAAAAAAGAAAAAAAAAAGCTTCCTTCCCATCTTTTCCATCTCTCCCATCTCTTTTCTTTCCCCCTCTCTGAGTCATGCTGTAGACTAATGGGGTTGTCTTTTAATTTGATGCATTAGACTCCATTACTTAATGCTTAAAGTGGTCATCAAGCTGGCCCCTGTGTCCTTTAGGCATGACTCCTTTAGTCTTTGATCACTTCTTTCTTCTCTGGCGCAACAAAATGTCCCATGTTTGCCTTGTACTTTCCCTTCCATTCTCCAAAGAGTTCTGGTTCCTTTCACTGCGGAGTGGTATGCAGAAACCAAGACATGGAGGCTAGGTCTGCATGCCCATTATTTTTTATCAATGACTTGATTAAAGGTGTAAAGAATGCTTAACCAAATTTATGACTCAAAACTAGGAGGGGAAGCCAAGTGTGTGACAGTAGAGTCAGTATTCAAGATGACCCTGTGGGATGAAGTCTGGGCCAGAACCCACAGACAGAGATAATTTTGAAGTCCCATGCTAGGTTGTAAAACTTAATTGCATAATTTCAAAGTTGGTATCAAAAGATTGCTCTTGTTGTTTGTTAACATGAGCCAGTAGTATTCTGTGATTCCTAGGTTACAGTCATTCATTTGGTCGTTCATTCATGCGGCCTGCCTACCTTGTGTCTGCCTACCGTGTGTGGAGGCAGCATTCCAAGTGCTCGGGAGAGTCTGCGCAGAGAAGAGCTGTGACCTGACTTTCATTTCATTTATTTATTAAGTTTTGTTTTTGTTGTTGTTGCTTTGTTTCATTTTGTTGTAAGACAGGGTCTCATGTAGCCCTGGCTGGCCTCTAATTTGCTATGTAGCTGAGGCTGCCCTTGAACTCTTCCTGGTCCTTTTGCCTGCATCTTCCAAGCGATAGGATTACAGGCATGCACCACTGCACTCAGCCACTGAAAATTTTTTTGCATTTGCATTTAGTGTGTGTGTGTGTGTGTGTGTGTGTACACACATGAAGTCAGAGGACACAGATTGCAGGAGTTCATTTTATCTTTCTCCCATGTGAGTTCCAAGGGATTGAATTTAGATCATCTAGTGTTTTTACTGAACCATCTCACTGGTCCCTTTCTTCTTCTTTTTTTTTTGGGGGGGGGGTCTCTTGGGGGGGTCTTTCGCGGCGGTCTTTTGGAGACGGGGTCTGTTTGTAGCCACCCAGCTTGTCTGGAACCTTACTATGATAGAACGGCTAGTTTTGAACTTGCTGTGCCTTGAACTCACAAAGATGCGCACACCTGGCCTCGCCTACCAAGTGCTGGGATTAAAGGAAAAGCCATGTGCCACTACGTTGCCCATGACTTTCTTTTTTTTTTTTTATGTATATGAATGTACTGTCTGCATTGTAGGTTTGCTAGTGCACCAGTGTCATTGCACATGCCAAGGAGCCTCTCTCGTCTTTCCCTCCCTTCCCTCCCCCCCCTCTCTTTTTGTCTTGCTACCTCCTTCCTCTTTGTACTCATTTTTTATTATTGCGCTTCTCATGTAGTTTGTCCCTCCCCATCCCCCTCCCCCTTTTGCATTCCCAGGGTTACGAATGAGGCTCGCTCGTCGGATTCCCTGGAACTGGAGTTTACAGACGGTTTCAGCAGCTGCATGTGGTGCTGGGGATTGAAACCGGGTCTCTCTGCAAGAGCAGTAGTTGGTGCAAGAGGTCAGACAGAGAGGTTCTTGGATTCCCCTGGAAAACTGGAGTTCTCTGGAATTGGAGTTACAGGACGTTTTCTCGGCCACCTTGTGGGCACTGGGGATCAAAACCCAGGGTCCTCTGCAAGAGCAGTCGGTGCTCTTAACCATGTCTCCACGCCAGCGAATTTTTTTTTTTTTTTTTTTTTGTCTTTTTGAGACGGGTCCCTCCCTGTAGCCCCAGCTGTCCTGGAACTCATTCTGTAGACCAGGCTGGCCTTGAACTAACAAAGAACCACCTGCCTCTGCCTCCCAAGTGCTAGGACTAAGGGCGTGCGCCACCACGCCCGGCTGCGACTTTCTTTTTTTTTCTTTTTAAAAAAATCTCAAAAAACAAAACCAAAAACAACTCAATATTAATTTTATTATTTTTCTTTATTATTTTTCATGTATATGCATGTAGGTTGGTGCACCCGTGTCATGCAATGCCACGGAGGTCAGAAGAGGGCGTCAGATTCCCCTGGAACTGGAGTTAAAGACGGTTCTTAGCTGCCATGTGGGTGCTGGGAATCAAACCCGGGTCTTCTGCAACAGCAGTTGGCGCTCTTAACCACTGAGCCATCTCTCCAGCCCCAACCTTCATTTTTAAAGGCTCACTCTGGCTACTGTGTTGAGAAAAGATTGTCTAAGAATAGGGGACAAGTAAGGAAGAGCAGTTAAGAAACCCTCACAGTTTCCAGGGGAAAGAGGATGTCTCTGGGGAAGCAGTAGGTAGGTGGTCAGATTATGGGTTATTATTTGCTAGTGGATTGAACATGAGAAGTGAGGGACAGGAGTCCACAGATGGATGTCAGGTGGTGAAGGTATAGAAATTGTGGGGGATCAGGACGCCTGGCTGTTAGAAAGACCTAGGACCATCCAGGTACATGTCTACCGGCTGACTGCAGCCCACCCACCCAAGGGATAGGATATGGGAAACCCTGCAAATGGGGAGGGGAGCAAAGGGTGTGGCTTTGAGGAGGCTGATCCTGGCGGGGAGCCCAGAAGAGCTGTCCTGCAATTGCAGAAAATTCTGGGAGAAATGGTCCCTATTGCTACACAGGAACGGTGAGCACAGGTTTTCAATTCCTTTTGATTCTACGGGAGAAATTTTTTTTTTTCATTTTGCTTTCTTTTTTAAATTTATTTATTTTTGTATGTGTATGAGTGTACTGTCTGCATGCAGGTCTGTGCACCCGTGTCGTGCAATGCCGTGGAGGTCAGAAGAGGGTGTCGGATTCCCCAGGAACTGGAGTTCTCCTGGAATTGGAGTTTCAGATGGTTCTCGGCCACCATGTGGGTGCTGGGGATCGATCCCGGGTCCTCTGCAAGAGCGTCGGTGCTCTTAACCGCTAGGCTATCTCTCCAGCCCGGGAGAAATATTTTAGGGCAGTCCTGTGCATACCTAGAAATTGCTGAAACGGGTTTCCAAAACGTTGTCCGTTCTGTGTTCAATGTACTGTGATATTTTCCTACACATATATACAGGTACACACACGTGTAGTTGTGTGTGTGTTGAGGATCCATCAAATTGACCTCAGACCCCATTAAGGATCCAGTCTACAGTTGGAAAGCCTTAGCAGAACAAGGGGGTATTAGGAGCCAGAATTTGGGGGGTGCCTCTGGAACCCCACTCCGGCCTCTGGGAATCCTTTCCCATGCCCAGCCACGTGTAGGTTGTGGGGAAGGTCTGGCCTCCTTGGCAGTGCAGTCCATGAAATCCTATTATCCCACTTGAACTAATTTTGCCCCACCCCGGGGATTCGCGTGGACAGAATTTTAAACACGACCACCAGGCGCAGAGCTCGGGTGGACTGACCCTCTCGGAAGCGAGACTAGAAAGCCACCAGTCCCGGCGTCTGCTCCGGCGGAGCCCGGAAGGGGATAGGGGGCGCTTGAGGGAGGGATGCAAGAGGCGAGCTGGCGAGGGTCCCCTGGGAGCCGGAAGGGCTCTGCTCGCGCCAGGGGGAGGGTCGATTGGTGGGGCGGGATCTCGGGGTGTTCGCCCCTGTCCCCGAGCACACCAGCCTCGGGGATTGCAGGTCCCAGGCTCCGCCCCGCTCCCTGCGCGCCCGGAGCCCGGGGTCCCGAGCCGGCGACCACCGCCTCCCCCCCCCACCCCCCAGCTCCCGGGAAGGAGGAAGAGGGCCGAGCTGGGCGAGGAGCGCGGGGGGAGCCAGGCCTAGCCACTTCCTGCTCCGAACCCTCCTTCCCCCGGTGCGCCGCGCGGGCTGCACCCGGCTAGGGGCCCGCGGCGCGGTTGCCCACGTGACGTCTCCCCACCGTAGCTACCCACAGGTCCGGAGGCGGAGGCAGCGGGGAGCGACTGGGGGCTGGACTGCGGGGCGGAGCCGCTGCCTGCGACTCCAGTTGAGCAACCTGAGCCTGAGCGGGAGGACGCCGCGGTCGGAGCTCCACGCGCCGGGATGGGCCGGGCGAGCCGCTCAGCCGCTCGGATGTGCGTGCTGCCGCCGCCGCTGCTGCTGCTGCTGCTCCTGGCGCTGCTGCTGCAGCCAACGAAGGCGCGGGCGCTCGGGCCCCGGATCAGCGTACCGCTGGGTGAGTGCTTCGGGGTGCGGCCCAGGGAGGACAGCCGCGGGAGCGGGGTCCGCGACAAAGGAGGGACGGCCCGAGGCTTGGGGGTACACTAGGACCTTCTTCCCTCCCAAGCAACGCAGGCAAGGGGAGGGGCGGGACGCTGGGGGGCCGAGTGCCCCTTTCTTCCATTTTCTGTCTTGATCTGGAGAGAGCTCTCTTTTCTGTCGCCACCGCTTGCCCCCTAGGAAGGAGCAGTCTCGGCACTGGATTGGGGGCCTCAAGTGCTGGCCACCCTGCCTGCTCACTTACTTGTCTTTGATGCTGACCAGAGCCGACCGCGGTGCCGCCCCCGGAGCACGTCCCGAGCGGAGGGGGCTGGTGCTTGGCAAGCTATAAATACTGGGCTTCTGGTATTCCCTGCAAGTCGCAGCAGAGCCGGGAGCTCAGCGGGTGGGCGCCAGGTCTTTCCTCCCTGTCCTTCCATTTCAGACTGGCCTACTTGGAAGGACTTCTTCCCAACCCCCCCAGGACCTGGTCCTTGACATTCGTAAGACTTGGCAAGACTCAGGCTTAGAGTGATCTAGGAGTACCAGCCTGGTTGACCCGGTTTCTTTCCTGGAGTTCACATCTGTGTCTGCAGCCTCCTCATTTTCCAGCCCTCTGCTGTCCCTCTTTCCTCTCTTTGATCCAATTGCCCCCAAGCTTTCTCCTGGGACTCTCAGGCTTTGGAGTCCCAGGGACTTGGGTCTCAAGCCCAGGGAGTACCTCCTGCGCCTCCCTGCGCTCCAGTTTCCTCCTCTGCAAAGAGGACTCAGGCATAGAAACCTTGCAAAGCCATCTTGGAAACTTAATGAAACCAGGTGCATATTGGTGGCCAACAGATGTTTCACCAACCCCCTTTAACTTGCTAGCTGTCCCATTGTGTGAATTAGAAGAAAGCATGTATAAATTAGAGGTTACAGCCTGAAACTTAGCAGACTTCCTTCTCCTCATAGCATTACCACCCCCAAAACATCCATTTACACAAGGAAAGAGATTCAGCACTCAGGTAAGGTAGGGTTCCATCACCCACAAATATATCTGAATCTCTTATTGGAAACATTACAGATGGCCTGAGTTCAAATCCTGCCTCAATCACTTAGTTCCCATGTGACCTTGAGTAAACACCTTAACTTCTCAGTGCTTTGATTTCCTCATCTGTAAACTAGGGATATTAGCTCAAAGCTTTACATGTTGGAAAGTCCTTAGGATAGGGTATGAAACCTCTCAGCAGGTGTTTGATGTCATTCTTGTTATGCTAAATGTGGACTGCTCCTGTATAGAGGAGGGTGGTTCTTGCTAGGGTGGAGATGATTTGACTGCAGCCCCTTGAGTGTTCCATCTTGTGGCATGAGGACAGACTGGAATCTGTACCCAGGCTTTTAATTTATGATCTTATACGTGGAAGTCAGAGGGCAACTTGGGGCTGTAGGTTCTCTCTTTACACTATGTGGATCCCAGGGATTGAACTCAAGTTGTCAGGTTTAGTGGCAACCACCTTTACCTGCTGATCCATCTGCTAGTCACTCCCCTCCCCCTTTTACCCTATGTGCTGGGTATGGAACTCATCTTGTTTGCTAGGCAGGTGTTTCACTTCTGAGCCGCACATCTGGCCTGCCCTCTACTTCTGTCATTCTGTGTCTCCCTGGACCCTTAGACCCTCTCAGCTTTAGGAGAAGGCATGGGGGGTGAGCTGGGGACAGGTGCTCCAACAGACTCCACTTAAGCCCTGGGAAGGCAGAGCTAGCTCATGGGGCCACATCAAAAATAGCATGTCTCTGGCCAGTCAAACTGGATGGGCCCCCTCAGGGGATGATGAGAAGGCAGAATTGGGAAGCCTTGAAGGGGGAAGCAAGAGCCCTGCTTCCTGAGAGAACTTTAACCCTTGGTTGTTAGCTGTACAGTTCTAAGACCTGGCCAGACACCTTCCACAATTTTGTGACCATTCACCTGTCAGGACTGCCACATGTCTGCATGGTGCATTCTGTGGAGTGTATCCAGGTGAGGTGTTAAAAAGGCTTACTTGAGGGCTGTGGGGATAGCGCAGCCGTTAAAGGCTGAGGCTAAGAACCGCAAAAAGGCTTACTGGAGAGATGGCTCAGTGGTTAAGAGCACCAAGTGCTCTTGCAGAAGACCCAGGTTCGATTACCAGCGTCCACATGGCGGCTGAGAACCATCTTTAACTCCAGTTCCAGGGGAATCTGACGCCCTCTTCTGACCTCTGAAGCATTGCATGACATGGGTGCACCTACCTACATGCAGACAGTACAGTCATACACATAAAATAATAAATTTTAAAAAATTTAAAAAAAGAAAAGAAAAGGCTTACAATACAGTCCACACTCCGTCCTCAGGCCTGGAGAAAAAGACTGTTCCACTGTGTTAGGGGGGCTGTATCTGCTAGGGAGAGGATGACCCTTCAGCCCCACCCATATTTCAGTAATACCACAGCCATCTGAACTTGTGGGTGCCTAGCCACACTTGACTGAGCTGTCATGATACACAGTGCTTCCCCTCCCTGGGCTTCTGCAGTGCCCTTGAAACTGCGTCCATCCCCCTCTCGTGTACAGGCAGGTCCTGTGGCTGGCTGGGAGTCTCAAAGGGGAATGCCCTGGTGGATGTACAGGCTCACCCTCTGAATGTGGCCTGAGAGTTTCCTGCCTCATCTCTGGGGGCTTGTTAGATGTTCCTGGCAGTGTGCCCATCCTGGGCAGGCCCATGGTGATCATGGGATGCCTGGCCTAGGCCCCTTGGGCCTTTCCCACATGTGCCTGTCAGGGATTGCATGGAACTGAGACCACATTCCTTTTCCCACCTCCTGGACTGAATTCACACTCAAGTCTCCCAAGGACTTGATGCTTAGGCACCAACGGTTCTGTCTATGATTGAAAACAAATTTCCTTGAAGTGGAGGGTCTGGTTTTAACTCTGCATCTTGAGTCCCTCATAGAGCACCCTCATTTCTGCCTATGATTCTTGGAGTACTCAGTTGAGGGCCCTACCCGTTGGTCAGTAGAGGAAGTCAGGGGCAGTCAGGGGTTCCCCAGGGTCAACTGGAGCTCAGTGAAAGTGATGCTTCAGAGAGGATTGTAGAGTTTGGGGTCTTTTGTCCTGAAAACTCCTGTGTGGAATTCCAGAACCCCTGGGCAGGGGCAGGAATGATGCTGAGCCTGGGCCCAGACTCCCGGCCTGGCTTGTGGAAAGCAACCAAGCCGCTCCCATGGTCTACTGAAATCTGGCAGAGCCCTCTTATTTGGGCAATTAAAGGGGGTTATTAATGTCCCCCAACCTCACAAGTGCCTCACCAGAAAGCTGTGGACACAGTATCTAAACTAGATTGGAAATAAATCTGTGCGCCTACCAAGTACAGTCAACAAACCCCAAGGAACACAGGGAGCAGGCACTTGGCGCATGTCAGCTGCCAGTCTCCTGACCTGGAGCAGGCACCCAGGGCCAAGGCTGCCTGCAGCCCCCTGTGCTGGCTACTGGTCTGTTCCCTTCCTGCTGGATTACCCGCCTCTCTTCTTGATGCGGTCAGCTTGGCATGAGACTTTGTCTGTATCTCTGTCCCATAGGCCAGTCTGGTTCTTTAGAGGGAAGTGGATAGCTCAGAGCTCTAGGGGGTGGGTGCAGAGAGCAGGCTCACCACCCTTATGAAGGACACATCTCAGGGCAAGCTTGTAGCCTTCTCCAAGCCTGTTTTGATGGTGACAGGACAGGAAGAAGAGCAGGGCCTATCTCCTAGGCTCCTGAAAGGATTATTGAAATAATGTATGTAAAGTGTTTGGCACTGGTTCTGACACGTGCAGCCTCTAGTGAAAGGTCTGCTTTTTGCCACTCTGCTCAGACCTGGGGCCAGCCTCACTCCAGGAGGTTCATGCTGAACGCTAGCTGTGTGCAGGCCTCTGCTAGGTGCCATCCTGACCATTGCTGCATGTGAATCTGGAGCTGAGTCCCCTGCTATGTCCTGGGGAGGGGTTGAAACAAAGGCACTTAGGGCAGATGGCTGGTCATTCCCAGGGGGCCTACTTAGATTAGCCCCCTTTTCAAGTGCTCCTAATTCCACCACGCCAAAGTCTTCTATACCTCAAGCACCTCCTTTACTTGGGTCTGGATCTCCTCTCACCCTCCTCTGCGCCCGTCCTTCTGTGGAAGTTTCATTCAGTGGTTGTAGAAAGGCTGATATGTCAGCCCAGGAGAGCACTCCACTAGCAGAGTGCAGGACACACTTCTGTATATACCATACTGCATAGATACCATCCAGGATAGGGACAGGACAACGTGGGGCCTGGTCAAAAGGCTGCGTGTATTCACTCACCGTTCACACCTCCCTGCTATTCCTGCTTAGAGCATGTGGCCTCTAGCCCCATCCCATGACTACTAACAAACCTCAGATGGGCCTCCCTGGGCACCAGAAGAAGATGGACAGAACTGTGGTTCAGGCCTGCCCTCCCATGGTGAGCTTCTTGGGGAGTCTCCTCCCCTGGACTGCATTGCTTAGCCACATTTCTCTGCCCTCCCTGCCCCTTCTCTTTGCTTTTTGGCCTCCCTGTCTGGGAGAAGTCGCCATATCCAAGGAAGAAGACAGGGACCTGCTCACCTGGCCTGTGGGGTTGCCCTGGTCACTTGTTAGCCCAACTGTGATGTGGTCACCTCTGCCACAGGGCTGCCTTCTGTCCTTCAGTGGCAGCACAGCTGGTGTGCCAGCTTCGGGAGCCTAGAAGGTAGAAGGTGAGGTGTGGGTATGGCATGAGTGTGGTCTTTGGGTTGAGATGCACAGGAGAGTATTTTAGTCGTCACAGTTGTCCCTTTACAGTCTACGATCCTCGGAGCAGTGTGGAAGCCCTTCCTCGAGCCTGGCAGGCTTAGAGCAGAGGTGCTCTGGGGAGGAGCTTGGTGGGTGTGGTAAGTGGCGGACAGAGCCCCCATTCCCCTCCTCGAGTGCCCAACGTGGCTGGCTTGCTGCTTCCTTTTGGACTACATCTCAGCCTTGACCCCTTCCTGCTTGTCCCCTGGGAGAGGCTGCCTACTCCCAGGAAAAGGAACACTGTCCACATGCAGTGCCCACTGGTGATGCCTACTGGCTGTGGAGCTGTATTTTACCCCATGCAGAAAAGAACACCAAAGCCCAGAGAAACCACCTCATCCTCTCAGGATCATGCAGCTCTAGTGGGGTTGGGCCACAGGTTCTTCTCTGATTCAGGAGCCTCAGTCTCTCCACGAGAACAGCTGCCTCTGACTTCACCTGCCAGTTACACAAAAGGAGCAGAGTTGAGCTGGCCCTTTAGGAACTGAGCAGCTATACCATTCCGTCTGGTAAAGAAATCTGTTGAGGTCAGTCCTGGACAGGGCAGGGGAGCCAGCTGCAGCCCCTGAGAACACTGTCAAATTGGAGGCTTAGCCAGGGGCAAATGTCTCCAACAGAGGTTCAAAAACTAAAGGGTGGGGGCTGGAGAGATGGCTCAGTGGTTAAGAGCACTGGCTGCTCTTGCGGAGGACCCGGGTTTGATTCCCAGCACCCACATAGCATCTAAGGACCGTCTTTAAGCTGAGTGTGGTGACGCCTTTAATCCTAACACTTGGGAGGCAGAGGCAGACGGATCTCTTGAGTTCAAGGACAGCCTGGTCTACAGAGTGAGTTCCAGGCCAGCTGGGGCTACAGGGAGACCCTGTCTCAAAAAAAAAAAAAAAAAAAAAAAAACCCAGAAAAACAACTAAAGGGTGGCAGGCTAGAGCCAGCCTGGGGATATATTTTGGTTGGCTTCTAAATGATTTAGAAAATTTTTCATTAGTGGCTGATATTTAAAACTTAGGAAAATTTTTATCAAAATTCAGACTTCCAGCCAGGCATGGTAGCACACACCTTTAATCCCAGCACTCAGGAGGCAGAGGCAGGTGGATCTCTGTGAGTTCAAGGCCAGCCTGATCTACTTAGTGAGTTCCAGGACAGCTGGGGCTATAGGGAAACCCTGTCTTAAAAAGACCAAAAAAAAAAAAAAGTCACACTTCCAGCTTAGGGAAGATCTGGCAAGACAAGGCCCCCTTTCCATAGAGCAGTCTGGGGCTACACAGCCAGCCACCACCTCCTAGAGGGCCTCCTGCCTCCAGATTGCTGCATGCTGCATGCTCACCCATCCTGTCCCCTTTCTCTGATGGAGTAGACACCAGGGTGCTAGATATTACCCAGGGAAAGCCCTTTATCATGTATGTAAAGAAGGTGTAGAGGAAAGGAGGGGAGGACCTTAGGCAAGAGGAGGGGTGATGAGAAGGCAAGAGGAGGGGTGATGAGAAGGCCTGCTTGATGGTGACCCCTAAGGTGTGTAGAGCTCTTTTTTTTTTTTCCCCCTGGTCATCGCAGCAATCCCACAGGCCTCCCAGCAGTCCTGTAAGCCTCCCACAGTCTTACAGGTATCCCAGCAATCTTACAGGCCTCCGGCAGTCCTATAGATCTTCCTTGATAACTTGTCCAAAGTTGGACAAGTGGTCAGTGATAAAGTCAGGATTCAGTATGTGTCTGGGGACCTTTACCCTTACCTGTGCAGCTGTGGCTCATTTCCTATTTCCTGCAGCACTTTCAGCTGTCACATGTCTCTCTGTTGCTTTTGGGATTCTGACTCAGTGTCCAGTGCTCCTGAGGGCCCAGTGTGGAGGTAGTGCTTCTCAGACACAGTGTGAGCAGGGAACTTCAAGACCTCTGTGCTCTGAATCTGGGGCACCTCTCTGGATCATAGCACCTCAAAATAAGGGTTTTATTTGTTCTGTCAGTCAGCAAACATTCATGACAACCCTCTTTGGAAATCACCTGACCGGGTGATACAGCATGGGACACCAATGTGAGATATGGTCTTGGTCCTGAGGTACTCTCTAGCTTGGTGGAAGAGATGATGAAGAAGCTCATCACCATAAAACAATGTTACCAGAGCCTGTGACAGGTGTGAACAGAATATGACAGACAGGCCTTTGCCTAGATGGAGATTCAGAAAGGCCCGTAGAAGAGCTAAGTCCCAAAGGGTGAATGTGGCTTCATCAAGGGAAGCACACCTTCCCCCCATCCCCCGAGAGAACTTTGGAGCAGACCTGGCAGTGACCAGTGGGCCCTTGAGTTATAGTCTGTGTCACTTAATTGAATAGGTGAGGGCCGGGAGTTTGGGTGAAAGTTTCTTGAGAGGCCCCTAAGAGGTTACAGTAGCCTAGATAGAAGAAAGTAGTGGCCTGGCTCAGGACCATGGTCATGGAGTAGTAAGGGAAACGGATTTGGGAAACACAGAGGACGGAATAAGGTTGATGATAGATTGGATGTGCGTGACTGAGGAAAGGAAGAGTGACACCTTGGTGAGCTGGACCACAGGAGACACCAGATCCCAAGCCGGAGTTCTAGAGGGGTTGGGAGGGGACTGTGATGGTGTCCTTGGATGAAGTCACTGGGCTTCATTGGGTCGCCAGCATCTATATCAGTGAAGTTGTGGGTGTAGGCACGTGACCTTTCTCAGCATGAGAAGAACAAGAGCGACACATATAAGAGAAAAGGCTTGAGAAGGCAAAGAGTGGTTAGCAACACAGACAGAGGCTGGGCAGCACAGGTTCAAATCCCACCTCCACCACATATTCTAAGTGGATAGGATAAATCCTACTGCATGGCCACCCAGAGGGGATTGGGGGGACTAAATTCATGGAGCTCAGGGCACGTGGAGGAGACATGAAGTGACCTTTGACAGTTTGGGCACTGACAAAATGGAGAGCAAGCACCCTTATGGTGACTAGAGCTATCCTGACTCAGAGCTCATTCACCAAGAGTGGGGCTGGTTGAGCCCAGGTCCCTGGAGGAGTGAGTGGGAGGCAAAGAAAGGCAGAAATTGTGGCCTGTAGCTTCGTCACCTGCCCAGGTTTCTAGAATGGGTGTGAAAGAAAAGAAAGCACCCTCTGCGAGGAGCATCTCTGTGGGCACCAGGGCTAGGAGTTAACGGCAGTTGTAGCTGATAGCCCCTGTTTGCTCAGAAAAAGGAAGGAGGCAGAGGGAGAAGGCCAGTTAGAGTGACCAGCCACTAGTCAGACATGGGAGCTGACCGTGGTCCTGGGCCTTGGAGGGCCTGGGCAGAGGTCAGGATCCTAAGTGGTGGCACACCCTATGTAGGCACAGGTCCCATTGCCCTGGGCTCTGACAGAGGCTCGTGGCTGGCTCACATAGGTCAGTTGGGAGGAAGGCTTTCCAGAACTCTCTCTTCTCCTTCTCTTCTGTCTCCCCTCAGCTGTGTAACCTAAGCTGTTCTTGGAGTGATCGTCCTACCTTAGCCTTCAAAATGGTATAGATACTTTTTCTTTTTTTGGGGGGGCGGGGCGTCTTTTCGAGACAGGGTCTCCCTGTAGCCCCAGCTGTCCTGGAACTCCCTGTGTAGACCAGGCTGGCCTTGAACTCACAAAGATCCTCCTGCCTCTGCCTCCCAAGTGCTAGGATTAAAGACGTGCACCACCACGCCCAGCAGATCCAGCAGATCCTTTCTTTTTTTGTTTGGTGGGAAAGGGGGTTGAGAGAAGGTTTTACATAGCCCAGGCTGACTACAAACTTTCTGTGTAGCCAAGGATGACCTTGCACTCCCAACCCTTCTGTCTCTTTTTCCATCGTCCTGGGGATTACAGACCACCACACCTGGCCTACAAACGTGTTCCTGACTACCTCAGCCCAGGGAAAACTTTGGCCCATAGTTCACCTGCAACCCCACAATGGGATTGACTGTCTTCTTATGAACTCTGCCCTGGCCTTAACTCAGTGATGGCAGGGTTGGCTCCATATTTACACAGCCTGGGGACAAGGTGGCCATTTCCTGCCTAGCACTGGGAGGTGTGGAGGGAGGAACTACATCCAGGTCAAACCGTATCCCATTTGCTGCTGACTATAGCTCAATCAGCATGTCTCACCTGCTTGGGATGCAAGAGGGTTCAAGGTTCTGGTGACTTGGCATGGTATCCTTGGGATGCAACCTCCCAGGAGGTTCTCTGTGCCCTGTGGGAGGCTCCTTCCTTGCCCTGACTCTGCAGGGAAGCTGGTGTTTTCCGGCCTTATCCTGCTGGGGCCTGTGGAGGGCAGGAAGTTAGGGCCAGGTCAGCGTCTCACTGTGGTGTCTCGGGGAGTAGAGAAGGTGGGGTGAGGCTCTGAGTCACAGCAGGGCCATAGCTCGCTCACTGCCTGGCCCGGGGTGGGGACTGCCCAGGGTGGAGATGGTACTGAGCCCTATTCTGTCTTAACCCAGAAAACTTCTAGTTCCTGCTGAGTCACACAGAGAAGGGGAGAGATTAGATGAGGCTAGGGGCTGAGTAGTGCCCACATCACTTCCTGCTATGGTGGGGTGTGGGGCCCGGCAGGTGGCAACTCCAGGACAGCCCTGTCCTACCTTCTTGAAAGATGGAACACAGGCTCTTGGCAACCCACTTGGCTCTGGTTGCTCAGGGCCCCAGAAAAGGTTCTGTCCTGATTGGAACAGTAGCCATAGCTACTGGCTGGAGGATAACCACAGACAGGAGGACATGGAGGGCGCCTGAGTAGCACTCAGGAGACCAGGCAGGACATGATCTCCGGTGCAGGCACCACAACAGAGAACAACACGAGACACTGACCCTCAGTAGGAGTTGGACACACACACAGCCAGTCACCTGCAGGAAGAGCCCCAGTAGCACACAGGCAAGCATGGACAAGCCCCTAGGTTCTGTGAGCATAGACACACGTACTTACAGACACAGGCAGGCTGGGGCAGAGCCCTGCACAGAAGTCCCTACAGCCACTCTTGTCACTCTGGAGGTAATGCTAGGTGCCTGGGAGCTTAGACAGCCACACCACCTATAACGTCCTTATAATGCACACATCCTCTAACCTGAAGACCAGGAGTCCCTCATGGACCATGCTCAGGTGTAGGTGGAACAGGCTGGGGCTATAATCCCTGGGGAGGGAAACTTCTCCCCCAGCCCTGCCCTACTGGCTTGCTGGGCTGGATTTTCCTGCAGGGCTTTTAGATTTTGTTTTTGAGCCACTCGAGTGTTGATCGTGTGCCAGGCACCATGCCAGCACAGGGAAAACGTGTACAAAGTTGTTTTGAGTAAAGCTCTCAGTAAGTGTGGGTTATTATGTACATTATTATTTACATACGTAATCTCATTTCTTCTCATAACAACCCTGTGAGGCAGAGGGCTATTATTGTCCCCATTTTACAGATAAGGAAAGTGAGGCTCTGAGAGGTTAAGCAGCTATGCTTAGTGAATTGCAGAGGCTGGATTTGAACCTGGTCTCTCACTCCAGTGTGCTCTCAGTCTGTCCGGTCAAGATGCCCACTGGGGAAGCCAGCCCTGGTGGGCATTCTCTGGTGAAATGTATAGGAGTGTAGGGGGATCTTGGCAAACAAGGTCATTAGCACACTATGCCTGTGAGGGTGAGGTACAGTGTGGAGGGATGAGGGCAAGTGTGGAGGGTGGTCCCCAGCGTGGGAGAGCAAGTTGGAAAGGCACTGTGCCCACCTCTCCAAGGCACGTTCCACCTTGAGGAACTTTGTTCATTGTGTTCCCACTATAGCTGGAGATGTGGGGACTCTCCAGTCACTGGTGCCCAGGCTTCCCCTCCAGCCTCTTGGCTTTGTCTGAAGGGCCCTGGGCAGCTTGCCACACCCCCAGGCCTGAGGGGCGGGGTTTAGCTGCCACCTGGAATTTGGGCTTATCTCGGACTCTAGCCATTTCTGTGTCTGGACAGGTTCCAAAGGTGGCCTCCTGCTCAGAGCTACAGGACCCACCCAGGTGGAAATGCCCTCCAGTGTGGGCAGATAAGCCTTGCCAAACTGGAGGCAGCCCACACTTCCAGAAAACATTCTGGGTGCGAGAGATAAGGGGATGCAAAAGCTGTGTCTGCTCTCAATGAGTTTGCATGGGGCTTCTGAAGTGAGCTGCTCTTTCTGCGTTTTTTCCTGTAATACAGCTAAGAAGCTGCAGGCGTCATAGAGAAGTGCCTACTTGGTGCTTCTCAGAGTGTGGCAGGCATCATAGAGAAGTGCCTACTCGGTGCTTCTCAGAGTGTGGCAGGCGTCATAGAGAAGTGCCTACTCGGTACTTCTCAGAGTGTGGCAGGCGTCATAGAGAAGTGCCTACTTGGTGCTTCTCAGAGTGTGGCTGGTCCTTGGACCGCCTTCTCCAGCCACTTGGGTCCAGTGCTTCACTCTCAGCCCCATCCCAGACCAGCAGTTCTGAATCTCTAGGGGCAAGTCTGGATTCCAAGTGATGTTACTGGAGCTTGAGGGTGATGCTAGAACTTTCCTTCTCCCCAGTGTGTAGAACTGAGAAGTTAGGAGTCTGAGGCAGAAGACCAAGAGTCTGGTATGCGATGGGAATTAGAAGTTGAAGAGGCCAGAGAGAGGTCATCTTGTGGCTTTGGCTGTCTGTGGTGTCAGTGCAGAGTTCAAACCCTGGGCCTCAGGCAGGACTTTTCCTCATGAATTCTCAGTGTAGCCCTGTGTCTAACTCTGAATTACAAATGTGACACAACTCCCAGCTGCAGAGCTACACACATTTACCACAAACTTCTGCACTAGGCCACTGTGTCACCCACCACCTTTCCTCATCAGGAGACATTCTGGGGAGGAGCTTTAGGGCCCTGTTATCCTTTGACTGTGGAGATGTCGCCCATCCCATGTGTCTTAGCAGGTCTATTGGGAACCCCCTACCTGTGACCTTTCAGTATCACAATCCCTCGTGGTAAAAGGTTGGTATGGTTTCCTGTTCCCGAACAGTGAGAACCAAGTAATTTCATTTCCCCTTTCTCTTTGGTTACTAGGAGTCTTGGTGGTAATGTGCAGCCCACCCCTAATGGCTGTGAAGATCTCATGACCTGCTCATGTGAATCTTTCCTTGCTGTCTAGTTTAATGTCTTCAGATTGTTTTTTCTTGATTTTAATGTTTCTGTTTGGCTACTTTCTTGTCTTTGTGTTTGTTTCTTCACCTTTTATAGAACCAGGCTGAGGCTGTGTAGAAACACTGAACATACAAACAGACACGAAGTCGTTTCACAGTGCTTGGCTGGCATACTGCCACATGGCTTCCCAGTTTCATGAGTTTGTTTGCCTGGTCCCAATCCACTGGTTGGTCGGGATGTGCTGGAGGCTGGGTAGGGGCCACTTTTTGCTTTTTGTTTTGTTTTGTTTTTTTCCCTGTTCTCATCAGCTGCTTAGAATTTTTTAAATAATTTCTCTCTGAACCCATTAGCTATTCAAAGCATAAACAGTATCCTGATGGGATCAGTGGGTGTTTCTTTTTTCATCTTCTCTCAAATTTATTTCTTTCATATTATGCAAATATAGCTTGTTTATTGTAAAACCCTCAAAATGAGAAGTAAAAATGAGAAACAAATTACTTGTATTTCTCCCAGTGGTCCCATGCTTCAGCGTTTTGTGCTGCAGTCTTCTGGATTCCCCCACCCCATATTTATTTATTTATTTATTTATTTATTTATTTATTTATTTATTTATTTATTTATTGTCTTTTTGAGGCAAGGTCTCCCTGGAGCCTCAGGATGTCCTGGAATTCACTCTATAGATCAGGCTGGCCTTGAACTCACAAAGATCCGCCTGCCTCTGTCCCCCTCCCCATATTTATATTTTTTTTCCTCAAAGTAAGAGACTCTGATCAGACATATATTCTATAAATTCCATTTGTGCTTTGTGATGGATAATTAGTATCTCTCCTAATCATTACATATTCTGTGACATGAATTAGACCTAAAATTTTCTCAATGGTACATGCATATATTGCGAACACACACACACACACACACACACACACACACACACTCCACAGGCTTAAGAGATTGTCAGCAGTTAAGAGTGCTAGCTGTTGCCGGGTATAATCCTAGCACTTGAGAGGCAGAGGCAGGCGGATCTTTGAGTTCAAGGCCAGCCTGGTCTACAGAGAGAGTTCCAGGACAGCTGGGGCTACAGGGAGACCCTGTCTCGAAAAGACCAAAAAAAAAAAAAAAAATACTTGCCAGGCATGGTGGCGTGTGTTTTTAATCCTAGCACTCTGGTGTCAGAGCCAGGTGGATCTCTTGAGAGGTTCAAGGCCAGCCTGATCTACACAGAGAGAGAGTTTTAGGACAGGTGGAGCTACAATGGGAGATCCTATTCTCAGAAGGGAGAGAATGAGAACAGAGGAGAGAGAGAGACTAGCTGCCCTTGTGGAAGGCCCCTTAGGTTTGGATTTCCAGCACCTACAAATGGAAGCTAAAAACCCTCTGTAGCTCCTGTTTCCAGGGAGATCTAGATGCCTCTTCTGGCCTCCTGTTGGCATTTAGCAACAGCAGTCCACTTACGATATGCAGGTAATAAGCATTCATACATATAAAAATGAAATTCTTTGGGGAAAAAAGCACAAATGGACTCCCCAGGATGGCTCAGAGAATCCAGAGTTTGTTGGCAAAGGCCCTGATACCTTATTGCACATGATAGAAGGAGAGACTAGGCCGGAGCATGGACAACGCTTTAATTTACCTAGCCTCATGAGGCAAAGGCAGTGAGTTCAAGGACAGCTTGGACTACAGAGCAAGTTCTAGGACAAGCCAGAGTACACGGAGAGGCCGTCCTCAAAAAGTACCAAAAAAAAAAAAAAACAGAAAAAAAAAGAGAACCAACTTCCTCCAACAGGTCTGCTGCTTCCACATACACATAAATAAATAAATAATTAAATAATAAACACTTTTTAGCATAAAAAGGGCTTCGTATTGTAAGAACTAAGCCTTTTAGCTCCTTTTGGTTCCCATGCACTGGACTACAAAGGGCAGCTTTGAGGGGCAAGTTTTTGAGTCTGTTTCCTTTTCTTTGTTTTTTATTTTTTTTTTTTTTTGTGTCTTTTCGAGACAGGTCTCCCTGTAAAGCCCCAGCATGTCCTGAGACTCACTCTGTAGACCAGGCTGGCCTTGAACTCACAAAGTCGCCTGCCTGCTGCCATCCCAAGTTGCTAGGATTAAAAGCTTGCGCCACCAGCCACGGCTTTCGAGCTCTTTTTCCGTCTACTCATCCTACTATTTTCTCCACCATCCATACCAATTGAGTAAAGTGCATCGTCTGCATCTACTTATCTGACCTTCGAAACTTGCTGCTGAGGAGAATGGGCTTTCCATCACTCCTCACCTTCCTTATGTGCTCTGGACATCATCTTCTATTCTATTTTGGTTATACAACTGTACTTATAGAAATAGTAAAAAAAATAAATATGATGGCTGGTGTGGTGGCGCATGCCTATAAAATAACCCCAGCACTCATGAGTTTGAAACAGGAGGATTGTGAGACTAGCCTGGGCTGTATAACAAGGCTGTCTAAAAAAAGCACTTGGGCTAAGGATGTCCTGCAGTAGTTGAGGCCCAGGGTCCATCCACAATCAAATAATAACATGTTTAGGCACCTCTATTTTGAAATGTCTGATATAATCTTCTTTGGTTGTTGTGTGGACTTCTACCTATGTGCATGTGTGCTGCTAGGGATCAAGCCCATGCTGAACAAACATGCTCTAGGCCACACCCTGAGCCTCAAGCCTCTGTCTCCGTTATCAGTCAGGTACAGCATACTGTAAATAAAATTAAAAATTTTAAGTTGCAGTTATTTATTTAGTGGCCATGCACTCACCGTAGTGCTCATGTGGAGGAGAGGACAATTTGTGGGAGTCGATTCTCTCCATGATGTGAGTCCCAGGGATTAGGCTCAGCTCAGGTCATCAGGCTTGGCAAATGCTGAGAGAGCTTGCCTGCCTATCCTTTCTTACATTCTGTTATGTACTCCTATTTCATGACTTTTTATTTTAATTTTCTTCAAGTTTTGTCTTTTTTTTTAAATTTTTTTTTATTAATTTATTTCCCATATGTGTATGAATGTACTGTCTTGCATGCAAGTTTGTGCACCCGTGTCGTGCAATGCCACGGGTCAGAAGAGGTGTCCGGATTTCCCCTGGAACTGGAGTCTCCCTGGAATTGGAGTTTCAGAAGGTTCTCGGCTGCCAATGTGGGTGCTGGGGATCGAACCCGGGTCCTCTGTAAGAGCGGTCAGCGCTCTTAACCGCTAGGCCATCTCTCCAGCCCCGTCTTTTTTTTTTTTTTAAGGGGGTCTTGGGCTAGAGAGATGGCTCAGGGGTTAAGAGCAGTGACTCCTCTTGCAAAGGACCTGGGTTCAGTTACCGTCTGCATGGCAGCTAACAACTTTCCATAACTCCAGTTCCAGGGGATCCAGCACCCTCTTCTGGCTCCACAGGCAATGCATGCACAGGTGCACTTATGTACATGCAAGAAAAACATTCAGACACATAAAGTTTTCCTTTAATTAAAATTTTTTTTTTAAATTTTATGTGTATGAGTGTACTGTCTGCATGTAGGTTGGTGCACCCATGTCGCGCAATGCTGCGGAGGTCAGAAGAGGGTGTCAGATTCCCCTGGAACTGGAGTCAAAGACGGTTCTCAGCCGCCATGTGGGTGCTGGGGATTGAACCTGGGTCCTCTGCAAGAGCAGTCGGCGCTCTTTACTGCTAGGCCATCTCTCCAGCCCCAATTAAAAATTTTTTTAAAGGCAGGGTCTTGCTAAGTAGCTCAGGATAGCCTGGAATTTATTATGAAACCCAGACTGGCTTCAAACTTCCATTATTCTTACCTCAACTTCCTGAGTTTCTGGGATTACAGGTGGCTACCACCACACCCAGCTAGACCATGTCTTTTTTATACTTCTTTGTTTGCTTATTTTCTAGAGTTTCTAATACAGTATTGTTTTGCCAGCTGTGTACTGTCCCACTGAATGGAATATCCTAATTAATTTTTATCCAGTCTCCTATGCTTGGACTCTTAGGTTTCCAATTTCTCATTCATGTGAATAGGGCTGTAATGAATGCTCTTCTATATGCATCTCTGTGCATTTGTTTCTTATGATGTTTGAGAGTCAGGAATGGTGCTCTTCTTTAAAACCAATCCAGTACCTCAGCCCCATGCCTCCCACCACCCTACAGACCCTCCTTTGATGAGAGGGGTAACCCCAGGCAATATCCATGATCTTTTCCCTAGGCTCTGAAGAAAGGCTGATCCGAAAATTTGAAGCTGAAAACATCTCCAACTACACAGCCCTTCTGCTAAGCCAAGATGGCAAGACTTTGTACGTGGGGGCCCGAGAGGCCCTCTTTGCACTCAACAGCAACCTTAGCTTCCTGCCAGGTGGAGAGTATCAGGAGGTAAGAGACATTGTTCAGGGCTGGCTAGGTGGGCAGAGGGATGATGGACAGGAAGCCCGGCCTGCTTGTGGATGGGACAGGAACCCAGCTCTGAGCACCCTCTGTGTCCTTCTTAGCTATTTCCCTTCTTCCCTAGCTGCTGTGGAGTGCAGACGTGGACAGGAAGCAGCAGTGCAGCTTCAAGGGCAAGGACCGGAAGGTGAGGCAGGCATTGGAGGCCGCCGAAGGAGGGTGAGGGACCTAGACATAGCACTGTGCTGATGCAGCATGGCCTTGAGATAGCCACCTTTGGGGCTGAATCCCAGCTCTAGCCTCATCTTTTCTGTGGCCTTGGACAAGTAGATTCATCATGCTGAGCCTCAGTGCTCCCACCTGTAAAATGGGGACAGCGTACCTGTCTTCCTGGTCAACCGTGTGTACAGGGCACTTGAAAAGAAGAAATGTCATACAAACCTCACACAGAAACTGGGAGTTAAGTCTGTCTGTAGAGGGTCTCTGGTGGAGGGGCAAATCTGGCAGATTATACTCTAATGGACAAACCATTAGAGTGGGGTGGGGGGTCTTGTCTAATCCAGGGTTCTCCTGGAGGACTTTCCACCATTCGAAGAGACTCCAGGCCCCCCAAATGGAGCAAGTGACACTTAAGGCAGAGGCAAAAAAGTGCAAGCCTTTGGTTTAGCCACAGAGTCAAGTCCCATCCAGTCGTGCTTTGCTTCTGCAAACTTTTAGTAAGCACTTGTTCATGGTGCTGGAATGGAACCCAAGGCCTCACCCATGCTAGGCAAGTGCTCTGCCATGCCCCAGCCCCTCTTAAGCACTTGTTCTGTATGTTGGATATGGGAGACATTATTGTGAAAAAGAAAAGTGATGCCTGTAACCCTAGTACCCAGGAGGTGGAGGCAGGAAGACTAGGAGTCCAGGTCATCCTCGGCTACAAATGAGTTGAAAGCCAGACTGGGTTACCTGAGTCTCAAAATGCTAAAAAAGGAAAGAAAAACAAAACAAAAAATAGTTTATAAGGTGGCCATGAAAGAAGAAGAAAAAAAGTGATCAGGTTTATGTAATTAAGAGACACTTGAGCCAGGATTTAGAGGGAGATGAGGAACTTGATCCTGAGATACCCAGAGAAGAAATGGGACTTGAGGTTTCACTCTGAGCGCAGTGCTTTGGAGGCCACTGGAAGGCTGAGCAGAGAAGTGACAGAAATGGTCTTGCTTGTAGATTTTTGTTTTTGTTGTTGTTTTTCAGCAGTACTGGGGTCAGGCCAGGGCCTCACACATGCTAAGCAAGTTCTCTACCACTGAGCTATATCTCCAGCCCTCTTCTTACTTTCTGTTTGGGACAGGATCTTAGTCTTTAGCCTTGGCTGACCTTGAATTCACTGTGTAACCCAGGCTGGCCTGAAACTTTTGATTCTCCTGCCTCAGCCTCCTGCGTAGTTAGAATTACAGACTTGTGCCACCAGGCCTGGGTTGCACTGTGTTTTCAAAAAAATCCCTCTCAGGGCGGGAGACATGGCTCAGTGGTTAAGAGCACCAACTGCTCTTGCAGAGGGCCCCGGGTGTGATTCCCAGCACCCACATGGCAACTGAAAACTGTCTTTTTTAACTCCAGTTCCAGGGGAATCCGACTCCCTCTTCTGACCTCCGAAGCATTGCATGACACGGGTGCACGTATTTACATGCAGACAGTACACTCATACATACACATAAAATAATAAATAAAGGGGCTGGAGAGATGGCCTAGTGGTTAAGAGCGCCGACTGCTCTTGCAGAGGACCCAAGTTCGATCCCCAGCACCCACATGGCAGCTGAGAACCATCTGTAACTCCAGTTCCAGGAGAACTCCAGTTCCAGGGGAATCCGACACCCTCTTCTGACCTCTGCAGCATTGCACGACACGGGTGCACAAACCTACATGCAGACAGTACATTCATACACATAAATAAATAAAATTAAAAAAATAATAATAAATAAGCCGGGCGTGGTGGCGCACACCTTTAATCCTAGCACTCGGGAGGCAGAGGCAGGCGGATCTTTGTGAGTTCAAGGCCAGCCTGGTCTACAGAGTGAGTTCCAGGACAGCTGGGGCTACAGGGAGACCCTGTCTCGAAAAGACCAAAAAAATAAATAAATAAATAAATAAAAATTAAAAAATTAATTAATTTAAAAAATCCCTCTCTGCTAAGCATGCTGATGCCTGCCTGTAATCCCAAAACATGGGAGTGGGAGGCAGAGTTGGGAGAATTGTGAATTCCAGGTCAGCTTGTACTAGGAGTGCAACCCTGCCATAAATGAAATGAAATTGTAGGTCCTTCTGTCTCAGTGGTAAAGTGCCCTCTATTGAGCTGGTCACAAGGGAAGCAACTGAAGGGCAAGACATGACAGTGGCTCACCCAGGGTGATGTCCACATAAGGCGGATGAGAAATGGTCAGATTCTGTGTGTGTGTTTGTTTGTTTGTGTGTTTTTAAGGTATAGTCTCCAAGAAAGTTATGGGGTTAGAGAAATGCCTCGGGAAAGGCCTCAGGAGAGGGTCCGGGGGGGCTGTGGCACCTAGCTGGACTCTGCTGGGGCGTGGCATTTGCACCAGGGGCTCAGGCAGCACTGAATGGTTGCTCCTGGATTGCCTCTTGCTTCCTCACTGGCTTAGAGAAGACTCTCAGAGGGGCTGAGACAGCCCAAGGGATGGGATTTCCCCCCTTACCTAGTTACCCTTCAGAGAGAAGGAAGCTAGCCAAGCCCAAGGGGCCTCTGCAACACAGACCCTGAGTGAGCTCTGGCAACCAGCCAGCCTCTAGCAATTCCTGGATTTTCTTTTTCTTCTCATACTTGAGTACCCTGTCCCTAGGTCCTCAGCAGAGGCCCTGCCCCTGAGGCTTGGCCTTGGTTTAGGGAGGAGACCTCTGCACTGCCCCCTCGTGGCATGTGTAGACCTGACACCTCTCCTTTTCCCCATCCAGCGAGACTGTCAAAACTACATCAAGATTCTTCTGCCGCTCAACAGCAGCCACCTGCTCACCTGTGGCACAGCAGCCTTCAGTCCCCTGTGCACCTACATTGTGAGTTTCCCCCTCTACGCTGGGGCATGGCTGTCACTGGCTGGGGCATAGCCCTTCCTACCAGGGCATCTCTAGCCCTGACTCCTGCTGGGAGGAACCCCAGCACAGGCCTCTAGGTAGCAGTAGACTTTTGAGAAGCCTGAGTCCACTCCCTGGCTCCTACCCAGTCCCATAGCTGGGGTATCTCTACTGGGGCACAAAAAGGACATACACAGTGTCCAGAGAGCCTGACTTTTGACTCCCTGCTTCTGTTGCCCTCCGGCTTCCTTCTCACACTTCTTTGATGTACTTGGGTCATCTCGTACACTCCTCTGCACCCCAGCTCTCTGTAGCAGAGGGCTGCATTAAACCTGTTTGTCAGAACATGGGCCTTGGAGAGTCCTGGGTTTTCATCACGCTGTCCCTGGCTCCTGTCCCTTTCCAAGTCTGATCTCCCACAGGGTTTAGTTCCTACTGAATGCATGTGGTCAAACCATGGGGAGAGTAGAACAAGCACTTTGACACACACACCCTTCCCTTCTGCCTCTACTTCCTTACTGTGTGTTCGTCCTCATTCCCTGCTGGGGTCTGACCCACCTGTCTACTCCTGTACAGAACGTAGCAAACTTCACTCTAGCCCGGGATGAGGCAGGCAATGTCCTCCTGGAGGATGGCAAGGGCCGTTGTCCCTTTGATCCCAACTTCAAGTCTACAGCCCTGGTGGTTGGTGAGTGATGGGGCGGGCTGGGTGCTGTGGGACTCTGGGATCGGCAGGTGCACTGGCTGTAGTTTGGGCTCTGGGCAGAGTGAATACCAAGCCTAAGCTAGTGACTCCATGCTGTGCTGATTCCCAGGGGCATTGAATGACCTGGAACTGCCCTTCAGTTGAACTCCTCCATGTTCCGTTCCTGCTGCAGCCTAGGCAGGATGGATGGGGCTGGGGTCACTCTGGACTCTGAGCACGGAGCAGGGGCTGGGCCAAGGGAACAATTCCCATGAGAACGTTCTCTTGGCAGATGGTGAGCTATACACTGGAACAGTCAGCAGCTTCCAGGGAACTGACCCAGCCATATCCCGGAGCCAAAGCACCCGCCCTACCAAGACTGAGAGCTCCCTCAACTGGCTACAAGGTGGAGTTCTCCTGTCTCTGCCCACTGGACAATTTCCTGGCCCCCCTTGGGAAGGGACATCTCCCCAGAGGTTCCTGGACTGACTCTGCCCCCAACTGGTCTCCACAGACCCTGCCTTTGTAGCCTCAGCCTACATTCCTGAGAGCTTCAGCAGCTTGCAAGGTGATGACGATAAGATCTACTTCTTCTTCAGTGAGACGGGCCAGGAGTTTGAGTTTTTTGAGAACACCATTGTGTCCCGAGTTGCCCGTGTTTGTAAGGTAAGTGGGGTGGGCAGTCAGCTTGAAAGGCATCCTGCATCTGTGACCTTCCTCATTCTCCGGAGAGGAACAGTTCAGCCTACAGCCTGTCTCCTACCTTTTGATCTAAAAGGTCTTTTACTGGAGGTGGGTGTGACAATACACACCTGAAATCCTGACACTTGGGAAGCCGAGACAGGGAATCACAAGTTTAAGGTCAGCCTGAGCTACATATTGAGTTTAAGCACAACAAGATCCCATCTTTTTTTTTTTTTTTTTTTTTTT
>VZQC01011735.1:268811-315929 GCA_009823505.1 Rhizomys pruinosus | reverse complement strand
AAAAAAAAAAAAAAAAAACAGACTGAAAGGAAGGTTGTTAGGAAGGTTGTTAGGTTTTTTTATTGGTTTTTTTTTTTTTTTGCTTGTTTGAGACAGGGTTTTGCTTTGTAGCCCACACTGGCCTGGTACTTGTGCCAGGCCTCTTGCCTCAGCCAGTCAAGTTTTTTGTTTGTTTGTTTTGTTTTGTTTAATTACTTTTGGGGTAGGAGAATGCTTTGTTCTTTTGAGATACGGTCTCATGTAGTCCAGGCTGGCCTTAAACTCACTGTGTAGCTGATGACCTTGAACCTCGGACCTCTGTATCTGCCTCTCAAGTGCTGGGATTATAGACACAGGTATGTGCCACCACACCCCTAAATTACTTTTTTTATGAACCAAACAAGTGTATGTGTATGACTCAGAGATGTATTTGCATACTGGTCCAGCTGTCCTACCTCACTTTTTCTGAGGGCACATTCTACTTTTGTTTTTTTTTGTTTTTTATTTATTTTCGTATGTGTATGAATGTACTGTTTGCATGTAGGATTGTGCACCTGTGTCGTGCAATGCCAGGGAGGTCAGAAGAAGGTATCGGATTCCCCTGGAACTGGAGTTAAAGATGGTTTTCAGCTGCCGTGTGGGTGCTGGGGATCAAACCTGGGTCCTCTGCAAGAGCAGTCAGCCCTCTTAACCATTAGGCCATCTCTCCAGCCCCTGCACATTCTACTTTTATCACGAAAGGAGAATCACATGTAACTTTAATTTGCAATGTTTGGACAGGGAGCTGTTGGAGATAGCTCAGTCAGTAAAGTCTCCAAACTATAGAACCTGAGTTCAATTCCCAGAACCCATGCAAAAATAGTGAGCAAACACTTGTAATCACAGTGCTGGGGAGGCGGTGATACACAGGTCCTTGGGGTTCTTTAGCCACCTCTTCTAACCTAAGGAGCTCCAGGCCAGTAGGACACCTCATCTAATAGGAGGTGGATGGTGTTCCTGAAAATGACACCAGGGTTGCTCTCTGGCCTCCACACACATGCATATACAAGTGCATGGACAAAAAATAATGAGAACAGGAAATGCCCAGTCAAGCCCTGTGGGTGTGGGGACTCAGCTCAGGGAAGTCTGTTACCAGCTGCTTTGAGCTTGCTGGTTGCTGAACCCCAGCCCGCTGGCCCATGGGGCTCTCTATCCTACCACGACTCTCTTGTCCTCAGGCCATGGATCCAGGACATTGAGGGGGCCAATGCCCAGGAGCTCTGCAATACTTCCTCAGCCAAGCCCCGGTCTTTTGTGCCAGCAGGTAAGGGACCCCTCAAATGCTGGAGAAGGTGGGGGCCATAACTGCTGGGAAGAGTCCTCCAGGCATTGTCCATATAATGGTCCATAGAAAAGGTATAAATGTCTTTCTTCCTGATCTACAAACCAAAGTCCAGATGGAGTCTCACTCAGTCCAAAGAGTCCCTGGAGTCGTCATGACAGCACCAGAGCACAGCGGGGAGGGAGCCGCCCTGGGCGCCGGCTTCATCTACTCTATGCCTATTCTGCCCACAGGCAAGCCATGTAAACAAGTCCAGTTCCAGCCCAACACGGTGAACACTCTGGCCTGCCCTCTCCTCTCCAACCTGGCTACTCGGCTCTGGCTGCACAATGGGGCCCCCATCAATGCCTCTGCCTCTTGTCGAGTGATGCCTACTGGGGATCTGCTGCTGGTGGGCGGCCAGCAGGGGCTGGGGTTATTCCAGTGCTGGTCGGTAGAGGAAGGATTCCGGAAGCTTGTGGCCAGCTACTGCCCAGAGATGCTGGAAGATGGGCTCGTGGTCCAAAAGGACCAGCATGATAGTCCACCTGTCATTATCAACACGTCACGTGTGAGTGCCCCAGCGGGTAGCAAGGCCAGCTGGGGCGCAGACAAGTCATACTGGAACGAGTTCCTGGTGATGTGTACACTCTTTGGGCTTGCCGTGGTGCTTCTAGTTTTGTTCTTCCTCTACCGGCACCGAGATGGCATGAAACTTTTCTTAAAGCAGGGAGAATGTGCCACTGTGCACCCCAAGACTCGCCCTGTGGTGCTGCCACCTGAGACCCGACCACTCAATGGTGTTGGCCCTCCCAGCACCCCACTTGACCACCGAGGCTACCAGGCCCTGTCAGATAGCTCCCCAGGGCCCCGGGTCTTCAATGAGTCAGAGAAGAGGCCACTGAGCATCCAGGACAGCTTCGTGGAGGTGTCTCCTATGTGTCCCCGGCCCAGAGTTCGACTGGGCTCTGAGATCCGTGACTCTGTTGTGTGAGAATGACTTTAGACATGGCCACCCTAGCCTCAGGGGCTGTGAATGCTCAGAGGGGGTCAGCTGGACCTCTTAAGAACACAATGGTGCCCTTGCCCTGGGGATCCTGGGAGACATTTGGCCTGTTGCCTTCAGCCAGTGTCATAGCCCTGAGGGCTTCTGTGCCTGACTGAAGATGGCGCTGCCCTCCATGGCCTGGAGGGGCCTGGGCGGCAGAACTCTGCTCCTAAGGAAACTGAGCCCTTTGTTTAAAAGACAACTGCAAATGTGAAGCCAGAGTGAAAGGGAAGACAGCGACAATGCTACACAGCTGGGGACTCATCCAAAGTGGCTTTGTGAGCCAGAGTTGGGAATCCCTCACCCCGGCCTCTACTACCTTCCGCCTTACTCCGCTGTCACAGGCTGCCCTTTCTCACTACAGAGTCAGGGTCCCACTCCGGCTCTAGCAAACCCGGGACATATCTGTGGCCACTGACACCCTGCCACCTCAGGGACCAGAGGGCTAGGCTGGCTCTGCAGCCCTCACCAGACCCTGGGCCCAGACCCAGATCCTGGACCTTTCCAGCCTGTATCAGGCTGTGGCCTCACAAGAGAACTGGAGATTGTGAGCCCAGGGGAGCGTGTGACAATGGGCACCATTTCCAAGGAAGAAACTTCTGCCTGCCAGCTTTCTTCTGTATGAGGGAGCAGAGGTTCCACTGGCCACCTCAGCCCTTCCAGTTCAAACACAGGGATTCGTGCCCTACCTTGTCCTATGTCCAGCTTACTACCTTCCCCCTCTGCCTATTACCACTTTAAGGGATACTGACACTGCCCAGCACAAGGACCCTGAATTTATGTGGGTTTTATATATTTTTTTTTAATAAGATGCACTTTACTTTTTTTTTTTTTTTTTTTTTTTTTTTAATAAACTGACAAATTATTATTGTGGCCCTGTCCCTTAAAGGATGTTTGCTTTTTGGTGTGTGTTTGTGTGGAGCTGGGCTGACCTATTCAGCTAGACTGGCTGTCCGGTAAGCACCAGGGACCCTCCTGACTCTGCCTCCCAACACCGGATGAGTGTTGGAACTCAGGTCCTCGTTTGTGAAGCACTTTACGAAGCAAGCTATTTCCCCAACCTGACTTTTGCCTTTCTGGGGTTTTCAAACCTTTTCCAGAGGCAGCTAAGCCTGGTTGACATCGCTTGGCGGAGTGTAGTTCTTAGGAGTGAACCACTGAGGCCTTCGGAGTCTCTCATTTTGCCTTAACCCCTTCCTTTGCATCCAGTTCAACTCAGCAGGGGTAGGGACACAGGAGTGTTGTTTTGTTTTGTTTTTTTCCCCTTTTTTTTTTTTTTTTTTTTTTTTTTTTTGAGACAGCTGGCCTGGAACTCACTATATAGGTCATGTTGGCCTGCCTCTGCCTCCCAAATGTTGGGATTATAGGCACACGCCACCATGACTGACAATCTTTTTTTTAAATACATGTATTTGTTAAATTTTATGTGTATGAGTGTATCGCCTCCATGTGTATAAGTGCATCTATGCAGTACAGTGCCTGTGGAGGTCAAAAGAAGGTGTTGGAGTCCCTGGATCTGGAGTTATAGTTGTTACCCACCATGTGGATACTGGGACTCGAACCTGGGTTAACTTAACCACTGAGCCATCTCTCCAGCATCCTGCTGTACTATCCTTTACTTTTTCTTTTGTCTTTTAGAGACAGGGTTTCCCTGTAGCCCCAGCTGTCCTGGAACTCACTCTGTAGACCACGCTGGCCTTGAACTCACAAAGATCCCCCTACCTCTGCCTCCGGAGTGCTAAGGCCTGGTTTATTTTTTTTTTTTAATTTATTTCTGTATGTGTATGAATGTACTGTCTGCATGCAGGTTTGTGTACCCGTGTCATGCAATGCCACGGAGGTCAGAAGAGGGTGTCAGATTCCCCTGGAACTGGAGTTCTGCAATTGGAGTTTTGGACGGTTCTCGGCCGCCATGTGGGTGCTGGGGATCAAACCCAGGTCCTCTGTAAGAGCGGTCAGTGCTCTTAATGGCTAGACCATCTCTCCAGCCCCCGGTGTATTCTTTAAATTTTAACTCATGTGAAAACATACTTGAGCACCTCCAAAGTAGGGCTTTAAGGAAGTTTCGTACTTCTTTGTACTACTTTGTACATTTGGAGAGCTGGGGGGACAGTCTGCCCGCCTGCTGCCCATCTCTTAAGTAATGTTTATAGTGTCACATACGAAGTCTAACATTTCTGAACCTTTATTACTGATTAGTAGAATCAGTGATGACAACAGCAGTTGAGAAGAGGGAGGGTCCTCCTCTGCCCGGGGCCGGACTCTGCAGTGCCCACTCCAGGCTGGGCCAGCTTGGCAGGCCCTGACACCGCAGGCACAAACCTTGGCCACAGCTCAGCAGTGGAAAGGTCTTCGACAGGGTGCTGGCACTCATGCTATCATCACAGGACGATTTTAAAGGAGCTGCACGAGAGAAGAGTGGGTTGAGTTTATTTATTTGGTGCTGGGGATCAAACCCAGGGCATGCACACACTACCACTGAGCTACATCCCAGCCTAGGTTGAGTTTTCTGACAGGAGAGGATGATTCAAACCTCAATCATAACTTCTCCCTTGGGACACTTGGGGCACAAAAATTTGCCATGCAGTTCTGGCAGACCTGGAATTCAATATATAAACCAGGCTGGCCTCAAACATGCAGAATTTCTTCCACCTTCTGCCTTCTATGAGCTGGGACTACAGGCTTGTACCACTATGTAGGCTCAGAGGCTGGAAATGTGGCTCAGTTGAGTGCTTTCTACTACTACCACATAAACTTGACATAGTGGAACATGCCTATAATCCCAGCATGCAGGAGTTCAAGGTCAGCTGGTCTACATAGCAAATTCCAGGCCAGCCAGGGCTACACAGCAAGACCCTGTCTAAAAAAAAAAAAAAAAAAGAATGGTCTGGGTCCCCTGTGTGTCAATTATTCCTCTGGAAGAATGTCCTGAAATATTTGGAGGAAGCCCACTCCCACCTCCCCTAATAACACCCCATGCCCAGATGGGTCTCCAGAACCCAGGAGGACTGCTGTCTCACCTAGCAAAGTCTGGTGAACGGGAGATGACATGCTGGAACTCGGAGAGATTAATGGTTCCATCCCTGTCAATGTCCGACTCTTCCAGGATCTAAACAAAGGGCTTTAGGCTGCAGCCCCAACCCTTCCCACCCAGCACCCCCAGGCCCAGCCTGGAAAGTAGGCTCACATTGTCAATGAGCTGCTTCATCTCAGAAGCACTGAGCCGTGTGTCCTCACCCTCTCCAGTGAGGCAGTTCACAAGACGACTCAGGTCTTCTCTGTCCAGGGTTCCATCATCATCAAAGTCTAGACAGATAGCAGACACAAGCAGCTAACAAGGAAATGCTCAAAAGGGTTCCACGGAAGCACACACGGCCCCCAATTCTTGAACAGTGCACCATGAAGCCTGTGTGGGACAAGGTAGGTTCCAGCAGTTTCTCAAGGTCCTTACCAAAGATGCGGAAGGCATAGTGCGACTTGATGTCTGGGGTTGCTGTGTCACTGAAGACACTCAGGAGGTCCAGGAAGTCCTCGAAGCTCAGGCTGTCTCTGGTAGGGGATGTGGAAAAGACCATGCAGATTCGCTCCTTGAAGGGGTTGGCCTAGGTAAGAGAACCTTCTGTGAATGTCGCAGGACACAGCCTGGGTCACATTCTCAGCCATTCAACTGGAAACTTCAAAACCGTCTTATAAAGCCCTGCCTGGCCTTAAACTATGTAGTTGAGGCTGGCCTTGAACTCCTGATCCTCTTGTCTGTACCTCCCATGTGCTTGATAGAAGTCACGTACCAATATGACTGACTCCCTACTGGAAACCTGAGGAAGCAGATTACAGAACCAGCACCATGAAACTCAGGCTTGAAGAGGTGAACCTTTGAGGCCAGGGCCTGGGGCCCAGGAGGCTCAGCTAAGTCAACCAGAGAGGGGGATGATGCTTCCTAGGAGTCTAACTTGGGCACAGCAAAGTGGAAGCAGAGCAGGAAAAAGGTATTCTAAGCAAAGGCAACAGAGGAGCTGGTTATTTGATTTCACTATTGTAACTGTTGCACGAACACACATGCCACTCTGTACACATGGAGGTCACAGGACAACTTTCAGAAGTCAGTTCTTTCCTTCCGCTCTGGGGTTTCCTTCCGCTCTGGGTTCCAGGGATCAAAATTGGGTCATGCTTACAGGGCAAGTGATTTACCTGCTAAGCCATCTCAATGGACAAGCTAGTTATTTTAATTGGTTTGAAAACACACATATAGAGCCCGGTGTGGTGGCGCATACCTTTAATCCCAGCACTCGGGAGGCAGAGGCAGGCGGCTCTCTGGGAGTTCAAGGCCAGCCTGGTCTACAGAGTGAGTTCCAGGACAGCTAGGACTAAAGGGAGACCGTCTCAAAACAAAACAAAACAAAACAAAACACACATATATAGCTAGGCATATATAGGGGGAATCTCTGTGGGTTCAAGGCCAGCCTGGTCTACATATCAAGTTCGAGGCCAGCTGGGGGCTATAGGCAGACCTGGTCTCCATAAGACAAAACACACACACACACTTATTTGAACAACTTCTTTGTTACAGAGCCAGAAATTTGCATAGAAATTTCACAGCAAGTTGGGCATGGTAATGCATGCCTGTAATCCCAGTGCTCAGAAGCCAGAGGCAGGAGGATCAAACCAAGTTCAAGGCCAGAAAGGGCTACATAGTCAGACACTGTCTCAGAGAAAAAAAAGGGAGGGGGGGTAGATAGATGGCTTTGCAGTAAAGAGGTTGTCACTCTTGCAGAGGACCTGAGTTTGGTGCCCAGCACCCACATGGTGGATAACAGTAACTCTAGTTCCAGGGGATCTGATACACTCACACGCACACGCACACACACACGGTGCACACACATACATACAGGCAAAACAGTCATACTTTTTTATATTTTATTTTTGTATGTGTATGAATGTACTGTCTGCATGTAGGTCTGTGCACCCGTGTCGTGCAATGCCGCGGTCAGAAGAGGGTGTTGGATTCCCCTGGAACTGGAGTTAAAGATGGCTCTTAGCCTCCATGTGGGTGCTGGGGATTGAACCTGGGTCCTCTGCAAGAGCAGTCGGTGCTCTTAACCGCTAGGCCATCTCTCCAGCCCCAGATATAAATACTTTTTAAAAACTTTATAAGAGGGGCTGGAGAGATGGCCTAGCGGTTGGGAGCGCTGACGCTCTCACAGAGGACCCGGGTTCGATCCCCAGCACCCACATGGCGGCCGAGAGCCGTCTGAAACTCCAATTCCAGGAGAACTCCAGTTCCGGGGGAATCCGACACCCTCTTCTGACCTCCGCAGCATTGCACGACACAGGTGCACAAACTTGCATGCAGACAGTACATTCATACACATACAGAAATAAATAAAATTAATTTAAAAAAAATTAAAAAAAAAAAAAAACTTTATAAGAAGCGGGGGTGAGGATAGCTCAGTCAGTGAAGTGCTTGCCACGCAGACATAAGAACCTGCATTCAATTCCCAGAACCAATGTGAAAAAACAAACCCGGTTGTAGTGGTGGCCTGTGCTCATAATCCTAGTACTAGGAAGGTTGAGACAAGAGGATTCCTGGGGCTCACTGACCCCCCTCCCCCCAGACTGTGCTAATCATGGAGTCCCAGGCCAGTTAAGAGACCCTGTCTCAAAAATAAGGTGGGCAGGGCCTAAGAACACCTGTACTTGGGGTTATCCTCTGGCATCCACATCCACACAGGAAAAGAAAATAAATTTTTACAGTAGCTCTGTGGAATAGCAATCAGCCTGGGGTTCCTCAGACTCTAATACAGTAACTAAGTTTCTTTTTTTTTTTTTTTTTGGTCTTTTCAAGACAGGGTCTCCTTGAGCCCCAGCTGTCCTGGAACTCACTCTATAGACCAAGCTGGCCTTGAACTCATAAAGATCCGCCTGCCTCTGCCTCCCAAGTGCTAGGAGTAAAGGCGTGCACCACCATGCCTGGCCTAAAATATTCTCTTAAAATAAGAACAAAACTTTGACCCTCTAAGAAAATGTACTAGATCCCAGTGGAATCATGGCTGGATTCATAATGCCTAGGAGATGGTGAGCATTCCCTAGATTATCTGTAAGGACATTTCCAGAGAGGAGTGAAGGGAAATACACACCCTGAACATGGGTCACACCATCATTTGGGCTGGGGGCCTGGATAGAATTAAAAGGGAAAAGAAAAACCCAAACTGAGTGCTGGCATTGTCTCTGCTTCCTGTCTGCCATGTTTGTGAGCTGCTTTGCTCCACCGCACCCTCCCTACCATGATACACCAAACCCTCTGAAACTGTGAACTTAAATAAATATCCCCTCCTTTGAGTTGTTCTTGACAGGTATTTTCTCACAGCTTTGCAAAAGTAACTAATAGACCCAATTTGAAAAGCACCATTCTGGCTGAGGTAGCTCATGCAGGTAATCCTGGCACTTAGGAGGCAGAGAACAAGAGGATCAGCTGGTCAGGGCCAGCCTGGGCTACATGAGCCCCATCTCAAAACAAAACAAACAGAAAAACAAAAATGTACCATCTAGAGCTGGGGCTAGGGAGTAGCTCTGGTACACAAAAGACAAAAAAAAAAAAAAAAAAAAAAGAAAAAGAAAAGCATTTTTCTAGTTAATGCTATGGAGTGATTTTTAATAGTCTTTGCCACCAAAAACTACAGCTAAGCAGATAAAAGACCAGAATGAGGACCAAAGACTCCATATTGTCAACTGGAATAAGCAGAAAGAGTTAGGGAGTGTAGCAGAGGGTAGGTGAGTGGAGGGGTAGAGGACACAAACCTTAAGCTCTGGAAGGCTGAGGATCTGCTCAAAGGACACCCGTGCATTCAACGACTCCTCCATGTTCCGGTGCTCCTGAGGTAGCATCTCACAAAACCGCCTGTGGGCTCTGGCAGAAAGAAGGGAACTTACTGGCACCCTCAAGCAATTGGTCTCCCTGTATTACATTCCCACTTGGACTTTGGAAGTTGTATAAACCAGGTACTGAGCTAAGTCACATACACAGGACTTCAGAGTCACTTGACAATCTTCAGCCAGAGAGGTAAGTCACAGGACAGCAGAGGCCAGGAGTCCCTTCGTAGGGTGTTTCTGCAGTGTGCTGGGCACTCATTCTGTAATTGATTTACTTTTATTGTATGTGTATGAGTGTTTTCCATGTACGTGCACTCGTGTAATACCAAAGGGGGGCATCAGATCCCCAAGAACTGGAGCCACAGGTTGTTAGCGGCCATGCAGATGTGCAGAACCAAACCAGGGCCTCTGCAAAAGCAGCCAGTGCTCTTAACCACTGAACCATCTCTTCCACTCCTTGCCCTATATTTAAACCTCATCAGCTAGAAATAAGGATGGATTTCGGGGGTTGGGGTGCCCCTGGATCTCTAGCCCTCTGTTCCTCTTCCAATTGTGGCCACATTGAATAAATCTCCTTTTTCTGCTCTTATTTTCCATTTCATTGGTCTACTGAGGACAGGTGGCAGAGCCTAGCCAGTTAGGACTGCCGGGGCCCAGGCTCTGGACTCTAACAATAGTGATAACAATTTCAGAGATTCCCGAGGAATGCAGAGGTAGCTGGAAGAAGCCTAAAGTAGGCATTGAACAACAGGGAAAAAGAAGCAAAATTATGATCACACTTTCACTCCAGGGCTCCCTCCTCGCATCCCTTATTTCCTTCCCACTAAAATTGTCAATATTACCAGAAGCCCAGGAACCTCCTAACTCCACCGCCCTGGCCATCAAATCCACTTTCATTGTGCTTTGTAAGCAAGTTACCAAACCTCTCTGAACCCGTTTACTTGTTCTGTACCTCCTCCTGAAGATTTAAGTGATGGAGAAATTACTCCACTGTTCTTGAGCAGAGTAAGTACTCAGTAAACGTTAACGGTTACTATATTAATCAGGTAAACTAGGGAGAAGAGCGAGCCAGGCTCAAGGCTTCTCTGGTTTCGCCAGCGGGGAAAGTCTGCCCGAGAGCTACACCAAGTTTCTCCCGGAAGAGAGCAGGAAGCTCGGCAGTGCAAAAGCTGGCCAGGCTCCAGAGACGCCCAACTTTTCCTGGATGCAGAGGTGACTGAGCGGTGCAAAGCTGAGACCGGATCTGGACTCCTGGCTCCAGCCCCGCCGAACTTTACTTCTCGCAAGCCCTGCCCCTCGCTCGAAAGAGGGGTACCCAGTCCGCCCATCGTTAGGATTGCGGCCCCCCGAAGCCGCCCCTCGAGGCGGGAGTCGGGGCAGCACTCACAAGAGGATCTCCTGCTTGGTCAGAAATGTCAGGTCCTGAAAGGCAAATCCAGACAGGGGGTCAGCCAGCCGCCCAGAGGTCACAGTCTTCCCGCCTCCCGCTCCCGAATCCCGCTCCCGGGCGAGGGCTCCCACGCGAGCTCCGCGAGAACCGGCGTCCCGCGCACCTGGTACTCGGCCAGAAGCTCCTTGGACAGGCGGCTGCCCGAGCCCCCCATCGCCGCGTCGCGCGCACAGCTCGGCCAACTCTCTCCGGGACGCCGGCAACTTTCTCACTTCCGCCCTCCGGTCCGGCATTCCCCCCCCCGTCCCCGCGGCAACCGCTGCTGTTGCCTCCGCCCCCGGGCCCGCCCCTGCCTCCCGCGCAGGAGCACTCCCCTCTCTGCTCAGCGGACCAGCTCCAGGATCCCTGCAGGCCCAGGAGAGCTGGAGGCGAGACCCAGGGCGGGGCCGGATGCATCGGGGCGGATCCCAGGTCTCGTGTCCCCGCCCCCCAGTGGGCGGGGCAAAGCGCACCGCGCGGGCGTGATGCAGAGTGCGCCTGCGTTAAGGATGTCGCTACCTGGCTGTGTTACTGGTAGGCTGCCGGGCTTCTAGAGGTGTATCAGCTTCACCTAGCTGGGTTCTCGGCGGGGTGTGTTGAGAGCGTCTAAGGAAGTTCCTGCAGTCAGAGTACCCGGAGGAGGTCGGGTTCCTTCTGCTGAGGGGCTTTTCCCACACTTTCTCTCCCAGCACGAACTGCAGCCCCCTCCCCCGGTGCCATCTCTTCCAGAAGTAACATAACTTCCTGGCTTTTGAAGCTGTTTCCTGAGACCCGCTGGATATCAAGGTTTGTGCACAGTTATCTCCCATTCGTGGAACTGCCAGCAAGGTAGGCTACCATTTTGCAAACGTGGAAATACATAGGTCCATTTTCAGTGATGGAGGACGGGCATTTAGAACTCAGACCGGTCTTCGGATCCCCATTGCTATTCTCATCCTTAATAGCTGACCTGTCCCCAACAACAGAGATTAAGGTTGGCCTACCTGTTTTTCCTTTTTAACCTCCACATCAATAATTGGTTCATTGTAGACAATAAATAATTAACAGATCTATACGTGAACGAACAATCTTACACTGCTTGAAAGTGAGAATTACAAGCTGCTGGGAGGAGGAAGGAAAAGGTGGATTCTATGATGGTTAATCTTGGTTGTCAACTTACCTGGAACTGGAATCAACTAGAAAGCAGGCCACATGCCACTTCTGTGAGGGATTTTCTTGATCAGAACATTCGAAGTGGGAAGAACCACCCTAAAAATGATTGGCCATAAAAGGGAGATGGAAGAAGGAAACTTCTTTTTTGCCTGTTTGCCTTCATTCTTGCTGACACATTCATCTATCCTGTTGCTGTTACTGCTGCCTTCCTTCACTGGTAATCGAATGAACTTCTTCAGGCTTCCAACTTAGACTGAAGACCAGCAGATCTCCATGAATCCTTCAAGCCTTCAGCGACAGATTGGGACTTCTGAGATAGTCATCTTTATGGACTGAGCAAGTACCATTATTGGACCATCCAGAGAGGTCCTGTAAGCCAAACTTATAAAAAAATCTCTTTCTAATATATATTCAATTTCCCAGTTCTGTTCCCCTCAAGAAACCTAATACAGATTCATTCTTTTTTGTGTGTGTGTCTTTTCAAGACAGGTTCTCCCTATAGCCCCAGCTGTCCTGGAACTCTGTAGACCAGGCTGGCCTTGAACTCACAAAGATCTGCCTGCCTCTGCCTCCAAGTGCTAGGATTAAAGGCATGCACCACCACGCCCTGCCAGATTCATTCTTGATTCTTCCAACTCATTCTAATCACTGAGTTTAATAAAACCTAAGCCTGAGCATGTAAGTCTTAGTTGAAAATTATTAAATAGGGGCTGGAGAGATAGCCTAGCGGTTAAGAGCACCGACTGCTCTTGCAGAAGACCCGGGTTCGATCCCCAGTACCCACATGGCGGCTGAGAACCGTCTGTAACTCCAATTCCAGGAGAACTCCAGTTCCAGGGGAATCCGAAGCCCTCTTCTGACCTCCGCAGCATTGCACGACACGGGTGCACAAACATACATGCAGACAGTACATTCATACACATAAAAAAATAAATAAAATTTTAAAAAATTATTAAATAAGCTGGGCTTGGTAGCACAAACCTATAACCCCAGCTGCTTAGGTGGCTAAGGCAGAAGGACCACAAGTTCAAGGCTAATGCATCAGCAATTTAATGAAACCCTATTCCAGAGAAAAACAAACAAATAATAACAAAAAAGGGCAGCTAGGGCTGGTCCATGCCTTTAATCTTAGCACTCTAGAGGCAGAGCCAGATGGATTTGTGAGTTCCATGCCAGCCAGAGCTACATAATGACCTACGTCAGCAGCCTTTGAGACAGTATCATATAGTCCAGACTGGACTCAAACTTGCTAGGTACCTGAGGCTAACCTTGTTGGGGTTTTTGTTTTTTGTTTTTTGGTCTTTTTGAAACAGGATCTCCTTTTAGTCCCAGCTGGCCTGGAGCTCGATATGTAGACCAGGCTGGCCTTACCTTGAATTTTTTTTTTATTTTAACTGTTATTTTTATTTTATTTATGTGTATCTATGTGTGTGTGTGTGTGTGTGTGTGTGTGTGTGTTCCCATGGAAGCTAGAAAGTGTAGGATCCCTTGTAGTTACTGGCAGTTGATTTTTGTTTTGTTTTATTTTTGGTCTTTTTGAGACAGGGTCTCTGTGTAGCCCCAGCTGGCCTGAAACTCAATATGTAGACCAGGGTGGCCTGGAACTCTCAGAGATCTGCCTGCATCTGCCTCTGCGTGCTGGGGTTAAAGGCGAGTGCCACCACCCCTGGCAGAAAGTCATCGTAAATTTCTTATCCTCTTAGCTTTACCTCCTATAGACTGGATATTTGAACAGAACGTCAATAAACAGACAAACCGGTATCCCTGTAGTAGTCTTTCAGTATATGTGATGTAGCTGTCCTGTGAAAGATCTATTTTTAACTTTTTGAGAAGCCTCCACACTGATTTGCATAGTGGCTGCACCAGTTTACACTTTCCAACTTCACCAGCATTTGTTCTCATTTGTCTTCTTTTGTTTTGTTTTTTGTTTCTTTTTATAATTTTTTAAAATTTTATGTATTTATTTTTTATGTGTATGAATGTACTGTCTGCATGTAGGTCTGTGCACCCATGTCGGGCAATGCCGTGGAGGTCAGAAGAGGGTGTCAGATTCCCCTGGAACTGGAGTTAAAGACTGTTCTCAGCCACCATGTGGGTGCTGGGGATCGACCCCAGGTCCTCTGCAAGAGCAGTCGGCTCTATTAACTGCTAGGCCATCTCTCCAGCCCCATTTTCTTTTGTTTTTTTGAGGCAAGGTCTCCCTGTAGCTCCACCTGGCCTTGAACTCATTATATAGACTATATATAGGCCTGATCTCAATGCTGGGATTTAAGGTGTGAGCCAGTGCTCCTTTCTTTTTCTTTTAAAAAATTTTTTTTTTCTTTTCATGGGAAAACAGAAATAATACAAAATGACAATAACAAAACAAAGCAATAATAACAAAAAAAGGGGGAGGGATTTCCATTTCTTATTCTGGTGAAATAAAGAATCAATCTGCAGGGCTTGGTATGTACTTCTCTTTTTTCCCTTCTCTCTTTCTTTTCTTCTTTTCCTGCTCTTTCAGGGTTACCAGAAGGATATATGTTTATGGGCTGGTCCAGGAAGCCTTGAGTTCTCAGCTGAGAAAAAGTCTGGTTAATTTGGGGGGGTCTCATCCCTAAACTACCTTATCAATTTCTAACTCCTATTTAGTTATGTTTCCCTCTGAAAAAGGTCACCCCAATCACCAGAAGGGAATCTGGACGATGACCACTCTGACTTCTTCCATGCTGAAAAGGGATGTTGGATATGGCAACTGGGGTATCCCCCATTCAGAGGATCAATTTAAAAGACCCCCCCAAGCTACCAAAAAAAAAAAAAAAAGCCAGGTGTGGTGGCGCACGCCTTTAATCCTAGCACTCGGGAGGCAGAGGCAGGCGGATCTTTGTGAGTTCAAGGCCAGCCTGGTCTACAGAGTGAGTTCCAGGACAGCCAGAGCTATAGGGGGAAAAAATCCTCGACTGGTACATGTGAAAGCGAAGTAAAGACAGGAGTAGTTAGGTACGTGATCTAGGCAGGATCCAAGAGAAGTAAGAACAGGGTGAATTCCAATATCCAACTTAAAAGTCCATTAGAATTTGTTGACCAGGGGTTTCAAAGTGTCCATTTATTAGGTTTCTCCTGTTCATTTGACCATGATGTCTAGACTCAGGATCTGCTTTTCAGGCTTTGTAATAGTCAGGATATTCCTTTCTTTTCTTGATGATAGCCATTCTAACAGGGCCAAGATGGGATCTCAGTAGGTTAATTTGCATTCCCCTGATGGTTAAAGACTGAACACGTGAAAAAAATATTGGCCATTTGAATTTTAATTTTGGAAAATATCTCTAGCCAGGCATGATGGTGCACACCTTTAATCCCAGCATTCTGGAGGCAGAGGCAAGCCAATCTCTGTGAGATCAAGGTCAGCCTAGTCTACATAGCAGAGTTCCAAGCTAGCACTCTGTCTTCAAAACCAGCAACAACAAGGTTGACTTTGATAAGTCATTTTGATTACCTGTTTTCTTTTTCTTTTTTTGGTCTTTTTGAGACAGGGTCTCCCAAGTGCTGGGATTAAAGGTGTGCGCCACCACACCCAGCAGCTGTTTTCTTCTTTTAGAAATGTGTGTTGGGGGCTGGAGCGATGGCCTAGCGGTTAAGAGCGCCGACCGCTCTTGCAGAGGACCCGGGTTCGATCCCCAGCACCCACATGGCGGCCGAGAGCCGTCTGAAACTCCAATTCCAGGAGAACTCCAGTTCCAGGGGAGTCCGACGCCCTCCTCTGACCTCCGCGGCATTGCACGTCACGGGTGCACAGACTTGCATGCAGATAATACATTCATACACATATGGAAATAAATAAAATTAAAAAAAAAAAAAAAGAAATGTGTGTTGGGCTGGAGAGATAGCTTAGTGGTTAAGAGTGCCGACTGCTCTGGCAGAGGACCCGGGTTCGATCCCCAGCACGCACATAGCGGCTGAGAACCGTCTTTAACTCCAGTTTCAGGGGAATCCGAGACCCTCTTCTGACCCCCGTGGCATTGCACGACATGGGTGCACAAACCTACATGCAGACAGTACATTCATACACATAATAAAATAAAAAAAAGAAAAAAACAAAAGAAACGTGAGTGTGAAGTGTCTGGACCAGCAAAGCTGAGGGAACCCAAACTTTTTTGGGGGGGGAACCCAAACTTAACTGAAACTGGTCAACTGAAGTAATGCTTCCTTTTTTCTCTTCCCCTTTTTCTCTCTCTCTCCCTTCATCCCTCCATCCCTCTCTTCTTCTCTCTCCCTCCTCTCTTATGCAGAGCTCACTGTCCGTTTTGGACACAAAGTTGTAATACTGCCTTATCCTCCCAAGTGTTGGAATTACAGGTATACCTGGTTCTCTATTTTGTTTGTTTATTCGTTCATTCATTCATTCATTTCAGTTATGTGTATATGTGTATATCTATTTGTGGGTATGTGCACATGAGTATAGAACACTCCTTGGAAGCCAGAGCCATTGGATCTAGATTTACAGGTAGTTGTGAACTTGTCCAACGTGGCTCCTGGGAATTGAACTCCAGTTCTCTGGAAGAGCAGTACATGCTTTTGAACTCTGAGCCATCTCTTCAGCCCAGTTTTTTTGGTTTTTATTAGTTGTTTTGTTTTGTTCTGAGATAGGCTCTTCCTGTAGCCCCAGCTGCCCTGGAACTCACTCCGTAGTAGCCCAGGCTGGCATCCATCTCACAGAGATGTAGTAGACCAGGCTGGCCTGTGTCTCACACCTTCCTCTGCCTCCTGAGTACTGGATTTAAGGGGTATACCATCACACTCACCTATATTATATGCCATATGTTCTGGGGACCAAACCCAAGGTTTTGAGCATTCTAGGCAAATATTCTACCAACTGACCTCCATCCACGGCTATCAACTTTTGTGTGTATGTGGTTGTGTGTGTTATGTATGTGTATGGTGTGTATACAATGATATGTGTTTGCCTGTGCAGATCTGTGCCTATGCACCTGTGTAAGTCAGAGGACAATCTTGGGGTGTTGGTCCTTTGCCTTCTACTTCCCTCACTTACCATATCCATCTTTTTTTTTTTTTTTTTCATCTTTTATGTAATGTATGTTTATATGAAATTCTACCTGTGTATAATTTATTTTAATAGTTTATGAATTTATTTATTTTTAGTTAGTTGTTTATTTTCCTGTCTTAAAAATTTTTATTATTTTTTATGTGTATGAGTATACTGTCTCCATATAGGTTGGTGCACCATGTCATCCAATCAACAGAGGTCAGAAGAGGGCTTTGGATTCCCCTGGAACTAGTTCTCCTGGATTTGGAGTTTCTGATGGTTCTTGGGTGCTGGGGAATCGAACCCAGGTCCTCTGGCAAGAGCATCAGCACTTCTTAACTGCTGACCATCTCTTCAGCCCCTATTTTTTTTTTTTGTCTTTTGAGACAGGGTCTCCTGTATGTTTCCATAGGGCCTACACTCACTATGTGACCAGGCGGGCCCTGAACTCACAGGGAGCCCCTGCTCCCCTTCTCAACTTTTGGGGTTAAAGGCGTGTACCATCATGCCTGGCCTAAGATGGTTCTTAGAGTCCATGTGGATGCTGGAAATCGAACCAGGTCCTCGGTGTAAGAGCCAAGTCAATGCTCTTACCACTGAGCTATCTTCTAGCCCCTATTGATTTAGTTATTTAAGTTATTTATTTATTTATTTAGTTTAAAATATATGATTCCAGGGGCTGGAAAGATACTCAGCAGTTAAGAGCAGCAAATGGAAGTGTACATATGTGACAGGGCCCCAGGCAGGCCCTGAGGGCACAAGCAAGCGACATGAAGAAGTTGCCCAAATGCCTATTGTTCCCACTCTTGTTACAATGCCCCCTGGCCTTAAGCATGCACCTATGGCTTCATGGGGTTTGCCCTAGATCAGTTGACCGAGGAAGAGAAGAACTAAGGCTTGGTTTACTGATGGTTCTTCACGCTATGCAGGCACCACAAAGAGGTGGACAGCTGTACATTACAGCCTATTTCTGAAACGACCCTAAGGACACTGGTGAAGGAAAGTCTTACAGTGGGCAGAACTTTCGGGCAGGGCACATGGTTGTGCATTTTTGCCTGGAAAGAGAAATAGCCAGAGGTTCGATTATATACTGATTCATGGGCTGTAGGCAATGGTTGGGCTGGATGGTCAGGGACTTGGAAGGAGCATGGCTGGAAAATTGTTGAGAAGAACATTTGGGGAAGAATATGTGGATAGAGCTCTCCGAATGGTCAAAGGATGTGAAGATACTTGTGTCTCATGTAAATGCTCATCAAAAAGGTGATCTCAGCATGAGGATGGATTTAATAATCAAGTAGATCGGATGACTCGTTCTATGGATAATCAGCCTCTTTATCCAGCTATTCCTGTTTTTGCTCAATGGGCCCATGAACAAAGTGGTCATGGCGGCAGAGTTGGAGGTTATGCATGGGCTCAACAGCATGGACTCCACTCACCAAGGCTGATGTCCTGAGTTCAGCTGCTTCCTCCGATTCCAGATTTGCTAACAGTAGAGACCAACATTGAACCCCAATATGGTGCTATTCCACGGGTTGACCAGCCAGCATCCTGGTGGCAGGTTGACTAACTACATTGGACCGCTTCCATCTTGGAGGGGACAGTGTTTTGTCTTACAGGAATAGATACTTATTCTGGTTTTGGATTTGCCTTTCCTGCACTAATGCTTCTGCCAAAACTACCATCCAGGCACTTACAGAAGGCGATTAGCCACCATCACAGTATTCCTCAAAGCATCGCTTCTGACCAAGGAACTCACTTCACAGCCAAAGTGGCGACAGTAAAGGCCATGGTCATGGGGATACACTGGTCTTACTGTTCCCCCCCACCACCCAGAAGCAAGCTGGCTTATAGAAGATGGAATGGCCTTCTTGAAGACTCAGTTACAGCGCCAATTAGGGAGCAATACCCTGGAGAGGCTGGGGCAGGTTCTCCAGCAGGCAGTAAGTATATGCTTTGAATCAGCGCACACTATATGGTACTGTTTCTCCTATAGCCAGAATTATGGGTCCAGGAACCAAGGGGTGGAAAGGGAGTGATTCCACAGCACTCTCACTATCACCCCTAGTGAGCCAGTAGGAAAATTTTTGCTTCCTGTACCACGACCGTGCGTTCTGCTGGTCTAGAAATTTTGGCTCAAAAGGGGGGGAGTGCTTTTGGCAGGAGTTACAGCAAACGTTCTATTGACCTGGAAGCTAAGACTTCCCCCTGGCCACTTTGGGCTTCTACTGGCTTTAAGCCAACAGGCTAAGCAAGTAATAACAGTAGTAGAGGGAGTGATTGATCCAGACTACCGGGGGAAAGTGGACTTTTTCTCCACAATGGGGGGCAAGGGACATTATGTCTGGAAGGCAAGAAATGCTGTAAGGCGCCTTCTGGTGCTAACATGTCCTATGAGTAAGGTCAGTGGGAAACTCCAACAACCCAAAACAAACAGGACAATAAATGGCCAACACCCTTCAGGGATGAAGGTAACTCCTCCAGGATGAGGTTACTCCTCCAGGAAAGAGCCAAGACCTGCAGATGTGCTTGCTGATGGTGGAGGAAATATAGAATGGGTAGTAGAAGAAAGTAGTCATAAACATCAGCTGAAGCCACGGGACAAGTTTCAGAAACGTGGATTAAAATAGACATTAACTTTTGTCCTATTTGTTAAGAATGTGTGCTGTGGTCTGGAGAGATGGCCTAGCAGGTTAAGAGCACCGACTGCTTCGTGCAGATGACCCAGGTTCGATCCCCAGCACCAACATAGCGGCTGAGAACCGCCTGTAACGCCAATTCCAGGAGAACTCCAGTGCAGGGGAATCCAACCCCTCTTTGACCTCCGCGGCATAGCACAACACGGGTGCACAAACCTACATGCAGACAGTATACTCATACACATAAAATAAAATAAGTTAAATAATAAAAAAATGTGGTGATTGTTCATATATAAATCATATATATATGTATATTAAGCAGATCTTGTGTTGTTCCCTTTTGAATGTGCAACTAAGTGTTAACTGTTGTCATATTTAGGTTATTAGAATACTGAAGGACTAAGTGTTCCTCAAGGACATTACACCTACTCTAAGATATAATGCTTTTCTATTGCACATGAGACACTATAACAGTTAGGTGAAATTATGAGCCTTGCCATTGTTCGAAATTGACATTTAAGCATACATAAGGAGAGGCTATTTTTTGGGTGTCAAGTTGACAGGGGTGGACTTGTGATGGTTAATCCTGGTGGTCAACTTGACTGGACTAAGAACAAATAAGAGAAAAAGGATCTTCGGATTGGACTACCTCAACCAGATGGCCCACCCCAAATGTGGGATTACCTTCTGCGGGCAGATTATTAAAGCCATGGCAGAGGAGCTGGTCCCTTTTTTCCTGCAGCTTGCCTCTCTCTCATCTGGTGAGTTTGTCTTGCTGCAGTGATCAATCCCTTCAGGATCCCAGCGTGTACTGAGACCGGATCTCCTGGAATCCATCAGGCCTCAGCACCAGATTGGACACTGGGACACCAGCCTTGCAGACTGAGCAGTTCCCGGATTCTCAGCCTCTCCAGTGTGGCACGCTACTGTTGGACTACTTGAGCTCTGTCACGTGAGCAAAACAATAAATTGTAATAGCTATATATTACGTCCTGTTGCTTCTGTTTCTTTAGAGAACCCTGACTAATACCTCTTACAGAGAACCCAGGTTTGATCCCCAGCACCCACCTGGGCAGCTGAGAACCGTCTGAAACTCCAATGTCAGGAGAACTCCATTTCCAGGGAATCTGAGACCCTCTTCTGACCCTCTGCGTCATTGCACACAGGGGTGCAATAAACCTACATGCAGACATACATTCATACACTACAGAAATAAATAAAAATTTAAAAAAAATATTGATTCCACTTTTTTTTGTTTTGTCTTTTCGAGACAGGGTCTCCCTATAGCCCAGCTGTCCTGGAACTCGCTCTATAGACCAGACTGGCTTGAACACACAAAGATCTGCCTGCCTCTGCCTCCCCAGTGCTAGGATACAGGCGTGCGCTACCATGCCCGACTATGATTCTACTTTTAAAAAAATTTATTATTTTTAAAAATATTTATTTATTTATTATACAAAAAAATACAAAAAAAGAAGAATAATTTGATTATGGGGCAGGAGAGATGGCTCAGCATTTTTTTTTTTTTTTTTTTTTTTTTTGGTATTTTTGACACAGGGTCTCTTTAGTCCCAGCTGGCCTGGAACTCACTGTGTACCGGCAGGCTGGCCTTGAACTCACTGGCCTGCCTCTAGCTCCCAAGTGCTGGGATTAAAGGCGGCACCCACCACACCTGGTAAGTATTTTTTAAAGTGTTTTATTTTGATTTGGTTGGTTGGGTGGTTGGTGTGAATGTGTGTGCACATTCATGCCACAGTGGGAATGTGGAGGTTGGAGGCCAACTCACAGAAGCCGTTTCTCTTCTCTCTTCACCAAGGGCCTTTACTTGCTGAGCCATCTCTTGTCCAGGACCGCATTTTTAATTTTTTGAGATGGGCTCACTAGTATGTAGCACTAGGCTGTCTTTGAGCTCACCAGTCCCAGCAGACCTGCACTTTTAAAGCCATGTCACTCTGATTCCCCATTGGATGACTGTATGGGGGCTGTATTCATTTTTTTTTTTAATTTTTTTATTTTATTTATTTCTTTATGTGTATGATGTACTGTCTGCATGCAAGTTGGTGCACCCGTGGTCGTGCAATGCCGCGGAGGTCAGAAGAGGGTGTCGGATTCCCCTGGAACTGGAGTTCTCCTGGAATTGGAGTTCAGACGGCTCTAGGCCGCCATGTGGGTGCTGGGGTGCGAACCCGGGTCCTCTGTAAGAGCGGTCGGCGCTCTTAACCGCTAGGCCATCTCTCCAGCCCGGGGGGCTGTATTCATTTTAAAGTCTGAGAAATAAAGAAGTTGGGAATCTGAATGAAGCAGTACTAAATACAAGGGAGAGAGATAAAATCCAGCCATGGAGTCCCAGCTACAGGGAGACTAACACAGGAGGGTCATTTGCTTTGAAGAGTTTAAGACCTGCCAGAGGAACGTAGCAGACTCCATCTATTAAAAAAAAAGGCGAGCAAAGAAAAATAGAAAAGTTAAGCACAGAAGTTGCAGTTCCATGCTGGGCACATTCATAAGCCATCAAAGTAAAGGCCAATGCTTCATACCAAAGGCAAAGTCCATATATCAAGTCAGGAATGTATACCTCTTACATTACCTTAAAAAACTTAATTATATAAAAACTGTGTTCAGGTGCACATGCGTATGTGCCATGGTGTGCATTTGGAAAGTTCCAAGGACAACGTCAGCACATGGGCTCTGGGAGTTGAACTCAGTCATCAGGCTTGGCAGCAAGCACACTTTCCACTGAGCCATCTCACTGGCCCTCATACTTCCTTAACAATAGATTTGGAACCACTGGAACTTGTTTAAGAAAGATGAGGGAGCAGGGCATGATGGCATATGACTTTATCCCAGCATTCTGGAGGCAGAGGCGGTGGATCTCTGTGAGTTCAAAGCCAGCCTGGTCATATAGTGAGTCCAGGCCACTGGGACTACAGGAAGACCCTGTCCCCCAAAAAATCAAAACAAGAAAGATGAGGGACTGCTGGATGGCTCAAGGGTAAAGGCTCTCGCTGCCAAGCTTGAGAACCTGATTTTCTCCTAGAACCCACATGGTAGGGTAGAGATACTCCTAATTCCCACAAGGTGTTTTCTTTTCTTCTTTTTTTAAAGAGAAAGGTGAGAGCTGGGCGTGGTGGTGCGCCCTTTAGTTCTAGCACTTGGGAGTTAAAGGCAAGGATCATTAATGAGTTCAAGGCCAGCCTGGTCTACAAAGTGAGTTCCAGGACAGCTGGGGCTACAGGGAGACCCTTGTCTCAAAAAGACCAAAAAAAAAAAAAAAAAAAAAAAAAAAACAAGAAAGGTGAGGGAACAAAGAAACATCCATTAGAATGCATTCATTGGATTTATTAGAAGGTTTCTTGGGCCATAGACTAGTTATCAGCTTTCTTTATACTTTCTCATAGGCTGAGATCTGGAAGGTAGTCTGAAAAGAAATGCCCAAATGCCCATGATGAACAGCCACCGGGAAAAAGCCTCACATCAGTCAGCAAAGAAAAATCTCCAGAAAGATCACAGGTCTTCCTGGGCCATCAGGGCCACCAGCGCTGCCTGTACCTCATCTGCCTGAGTTTGGGGCAGCAGACAGTCCTGAATGAGGGCTACTGCCGTGGCCTCGGTTAAACTGTTGAAGTCCTGGGATGTTTTGACAGGGAGGTGGCCAGCCAGCTCACAGAGTGCAACATTGAAAGCACCCCCTTCCTTTATTCCAAAGCTGGACTTCCGGGCCCAAAGAAGTACTCGAATACCAGTGAGGTCTGAGGAAGATGATGTCTGTCCGGGCGGAGCTCCCCGTGTCGCAAACAAGTTATGTGCGATCTCATTCTCACTCAGATAGTCAGTGGCTCGGCATACCCTGCTAATCAAGGCCTCCAAGTCGGGCCCTGGCCCGCTAGAGTAGAAGAGGAAGCCAGGAGCTGGTAGGGTTTGCAGCAGATGCACACGACCCCTCGGGTCCAGAGGGGTGCTTGGCGCACCCTCCACAGGCAGTCTGTGTGCCAGGTAATAGCCATGCAGGTGGAGGTGGTTCACAGAGGCCAAGCCCCCCAGGCTGTTGAAGCCCACCCGGAAGCCAGGGTGCAAGCTTAGAAGTACCATCTCCAGCCCGGCCCGCAGCACTCCTGGCAGCAGGCGTTGGGGGAAACATCGAGCAGGTTCAGGTACCAGCAGCACATGACCCCACTCCAGCGGGCTGACATTGATCACCAGGAAGATGTCTTCTTCTGGAGCAGCGGGGCTATCCGGCTCCCGTTGCAGACGGAAAAGGACTTCTCCAGGACGGATTTTATTGAAGTTAAACTGTTCAGGATCAAACTCCTGCCTCACGCTTTTGATATTCTGGGGGAGCCTCCTCTGCACCCCACGCTCTACATTCAGCTGAGCTACAAGCCCCACAGAACCAGGGAGGGTTTGTGTCTGCAGATCTTCCAGGCGGTAACGAAATAGGCCCAGCTCCATCCGCTGCCTCCATGCAGAGTGAAGGGCAGAATCAAAGCGGGACAGTGGCAGGGTGTTCAGGGTGCTGGGTGCATTCCTCGGCCACTGAACTCCTACTGCAAGTTCTTTCTGTCCATAGACAAAGTCAGGGATGCCGTTCTCTTCCCAGTTTCAGGATTTGGAGGGACAGATAGGAAGTTTCCTTGAACTGTGTGCAACAGCCATGAAGGGACCTGCACAGCCACAGAGATGAAAAATCCATAAATTCATGAGAGCAGCTCATTTCCAGAAATTCTTATTTTTGAGCAGTCTTTTGTTCTTATTATAAAAGTAAGATATAGGGTCTGGAGAGATGGTCAGGAGTTAAGACGCCCACTGCTCTTGTAGAGAGACCTGGTGTCGATTCCCAGCACCCCATGGCGACTAAGAACCGTCTTTAACTCCAGTTCCAGGGGAATCGACACCCTCTTCTGACCTCCGTGGCATTGCACGACAGGGGTGCACAACCTACAGCAGACAGTACACTCACACGCATAAAAAAAATAAATAAAAAAAACAAAAATAATAAAAAGTATATACAATATTTGTCTTTGGTGAAATATTTACAAAACACAGAAATTGTTCATAATTCCAACATAGTGGATGAGTATGTTTTTACTGGATTAAAATATAACTTTGAGGGCCTGATAGATGCTCAGTTGATGAAGTGCCCGCAGAGCAAACAAGACTGTGTTTAGATCCCCAGAGTCCTTGTAGAAGGCAGGCATGAGGTTTGTGCCCATTTCCCCAGCTTTAGGGGAGGGGGTATAGAGACAGGTAGATCAGAGTCCGTTGCCCAGCCAGCCTAGCTGAATCAATGACCTTCAGGTTCAGTGAGCTGTGCTTCTCAAAAAAAGTGGATGGGTAGACAAGATGGCTCAGTGGGTTGAAGGTGCTTGCCCCAGACTGATGACTGAGTGTTCAATATCCTAGTTTTTTTTTTTGAACAGGTCTTCCTTAACGTCCCAAGCTGCTGGCCTAGCTATGTAGACCAGGCTGGCCTTGAACTCAGAGATCTGCCTGCCCCGTCTCTCTCGAGCACAGCAATATCCTGAATTTGGATTCCTGGAATCCACATGGCAGAAGACAGAACGACCTAGAATTGTCCCTCTGACCTCTGCACATGCACCATGGCCTATGCACCCACACTAAAACCTATACTCAAAATAAGTAACAAAAATAAAAAATGTAGGGGCTGGAGAGATGGCCTAGCGGTTAAGAGTGCCACTGCTCTTGCAGAGGACCAGGTTCGATTCCTAGACCACACATGGCGGATAAAACCATCTTTTGATCTCCAGTTCAGGGGAACCGACACCCATTCTGACCTCCGCCGGCAGGTACACGAATGGGTGCACAGACCTGCATGCACACAGTACATCCATACACATAAAATAAATAAAATTTAAAAAGATATATAAAAAAAAAAAAAAAAAAAAAAAAAAAAAAAAAAAAATAAATAAAAAATGTAAACTAATAAGGTGGAGAGCAATTAAAGAAGACACTTAATGTAGACCTGGGGCCTTCACACACATGCACATGCACACACACCCACATATCAACACACAACAAACACAAAACAAAATAATGTAAAAAAGGGGTTGGAGAGATGGCTCAGCGGGTAAATCGATGCTATGCAAGCACAAAGATCTGAGCTTGCATTCTCAGAGCCCATATAAAGCCAGGCGTGCTACATGGCTGTAATTCCATTGATGCTACAGGACTGTAATTCTACCATAAGATGGATGTGGTGCTGGGCGTGGTGGTGCAGCCTTTAATCCAGCACTTGGGAGGCAGAGGCAGGTGGATCTCTGTGAGTTCAAGGCCAGCCTGGTCTACAGAGTGAGTTCCAGGACAGCTGGGGCTACAGGGAGACCCTGGTCTCGAAAAAAGACAAAAAANTTTTTTGTCTTTTTCGAGACAGGGTCTCCCTGTAGCCCCAGCTGTCCTGGAACTCACTCTGTAGACCAGGCTGGCCTTGAACTCACAGAGATCCACCTGCCTCTGCCTCCCAAGTGCTAGGATTAAAGGCATGCACCACCACGCCCAGCACCACATCCATCTTATGGTAGAATTACAGTCCTGTAGCATCAATGGAATTACAGCCATGTAGCACGCCTGGCTTTATATGGGCTCTGAGAATGCAAGCTCAGATCTTTGTGCTTGCATAGCATCGATTTACCCGCTGAGCCATCTCTCCAACCCCTTCAAAAAATATATATACATTATTTATGTTTTGCATATGTAGTATTCTGTATATGTGTGGTGTGTGTGCATGTGCATGTGTGTGAAGGCCCCAGGTCTACATTAAGTGTCTTCTTTAATTGCTCTCCACCTTTATTTAGTTACTACAATTTTTTTTATTTTTTAATAAGGCAGTGGCTGTTATTCATAGCCTTTTTTATATATCTTTTTAAATTTTATTTATTTTATGTGTATGAATGTACTGTGTGCATGCAGGTCTGTGCACCCATGTCGTGTACAATGCCGCGGAGGTCAGAAGTGGGTGTCGGATTCCCCTGGAACTGGAGACAAAGATGGTTTTCATCCGCCATGTGGATGCTAGGAATCGAACCTGGGTCCTCTGCAAGAGCAGTTGGCACTCTTAACCGCTAGGCCATCTCTCCAGCCCCTACATTTTTTATTTTTGTTACTTATTTTGAGTATAGGTTTTAGTGTGGGTGCATAGGCCATGGTGCATGTGCAGAGGTCAGAGGACAACTTCTAGGTCAGTTCTGTCCTTCTGCCATGTGGATTCCAGGAATCCAAATCAGGATATTGCTGTGCTCGAGAGACAGGGGCAGGCAGATCTCTGAGTTCAAGGCCAGCCTGGTCTACATAGCTAGGCCAGGCCAGCTGGGACTTAAGGAAGACCCTGTCTCAAAAAAAAAAAATCAGGATATTGAACACAGGTCATCAGTCTGGAGGCAAGCACCTTCAACCCACTGAGCCATCTTGTCTACCCATCCACTTTTTTTGAGAAGCACACTCACTGAACCTGAAGGTCATTGATTCAGCTAGGCTGGCTGGGCAACGGACTCTGATCTACCTGTCTCTATACCCCCTCCCCTAAAGCTGGGGAAATGGGCACAAACCTCATGCCTGCCTTCTACAAGGACTCTGGGGATCTAAACACAGTCTTGTTTGCTCTGCGGGCACTTCATCAACTGAGCCATCTATCAGGCCCCTCAAAGTTATATTTTAATCCAGTAAAAACATACTCATCCACTATGTTGGAATTATGAACAATTTCTGTGTTTTGTAAATATTTCACCAAAGACAAATATTGTATATTACTTTTATATTTTTTGTTTTTTTTATTTATTTTTTTATGCGTGTGAGTGTACTGTCTGCATGTAGGTTGGTGCACCCCTGTCGTGCAATGCCACGGAGGTCAGAAGAGGGTGTCGGATTCCCCTGGAACTGGAGTTAAAGACGGTTCTTAGTCGCCATGTGGGTGCTGGGAATCGAACCCAGGTCCTCTACAAGAGCAGTGGGCGCTCTTAACCTCTGAGCCATCTCTCCAGACCCTATATATTACTTTTATAATAAGAACAAAAAGACTGCTCAAAAATAAGAATTTCTGGAAATGAGCTGCTCTCATGAATTTATGGATTTTTCATCTCTGTGGCTGTTGCAGGTCCCTTCATGGCTGTTGCACACAGTTCAAAGGAAACTTCCTATCTGCTCCCTCCAAATCCTGAAAACTGGGAAGAGAACGGCATCCCTGACTTTGTCTATGGACAGAAAGAACTTGCAGTAGGAGTTCAGTGGCCGAGGAATGCACCCAGCACCCTGAACACCCTGCCACTGTCCCGCTTTGATTCTGCCCTTCACTCTGCATGGAGGCAGCGGATGGAGCTGGGCCTATTTCGTTACCGCCTGGAAGATCTGCAGACACAAACCCTCCCTGGTTCTGTGGGGCTTGTAGCTCAGCTGAATGTAGAGCGTGGGGTGCAGAGGAGGCTCCCCCAGAATATCAAAAGCGTGAGGCAGGAGTTTGATCCTGAACAGTTTAACTTCAATAAAATCCGTCCTGGAGAAGTCCTTTTCCGTCTGCAACGGGAGCCGGATAGCCCCGCTGCTCCAGAAGAAGACATCTTCCTGGTGATCAATGTCAGCCCGCTGGAGTGGGGTCATGTGCTGCTAGTACCTGAACCTGCTCGATGTTTCCCCCAACGCCTGCTGCCAGGAGTGCTGCGGGCCGGGCTGGAGATGGTACTTCTAAGCTTGCACCCTGGCTTCCGGGTGGGCTTCAACAGCCTGGGGGGCTTGGCCTCTGTGAACCACCTCCACCTGCATGGCTATTACCTGGCACACAGACTGCCTGTGGAGGGTGCGCCAAGCACCCCTCTGGACCCGAGGAGTCGTGTGCATCTGCTGCAAACCCTACCAGCTCCTGGCTTCCTCTTCTACTCTAGCGGGCCAGGGCCCGACTTGGAGGCCTTGATTAGCAGGGTATGCCGAGCCACTGACTATCTGAGTGAGAATGAGATCGCACATAACTTGTTTGCGACACGGGGAGCTCCGCCCGGACAGACATCATCTTCCTCAGACCTCACTGGTATTCGAGTACTTCTTTGGGCCCGGAAGTCCAGCTTTGGAATAAAGGAAGGGGGTGCTTTCAATGTTGCACTCTGTGAGCTGGCTGGCCACCTCCCTGTCAAAACATCCCAGGACTTCAACAGTTTAACCGAGGCCACGGCAGTAGCCCTCATTCAGGACTGTCTGCTGCCCCAAACTCAGGCAGATGAGGTACAGGCAGCGCTGGTGGCCCTGATGGCCCAGGAAGACCTGTGATCTTTCTGGAGATTTTTCTTTGCTGATTGATGTGAGGCTCTTTCCCGGTGGCTGTTCATCATGGGCATTTGGGCATTTCTTTTCATGACTACCTTCCAGACTCTCAGCCTATGAGAAAGTATAAAGAAAGCTGATAACTAGTCTATGGCCCAAGAAACCTTCTAATAAATCCAATGAATGCATTCTAATGGATGTTTCTGTTGTTCCTCACCTTTCTTGTTTTTTTTTTTTTTGGTCTTTTTGAGACAGGGTCTCCCTGTAGCCCCAGCTGTCCTGGAACTCACTTTGTAGACCAGGCTGGCCTTGAACTCATAATGATCCGCTTGCCTTTACCTCCCAAGTGCTAGAACTAAAGGCGCGCACCACCACGCCCAGCTCTCACCTTTCTTCTTTAAAAAAAGAAAGAAAAGAAAAGAAAACACCTTGTGGGAATTAGGAGTATCTCTACCCTACCATGTGGGTTCTAGGAGTCAAACTCAGGTTCTCAAGCTTGGCAGCGAGAGCCTTTACCCTTGAGCCATCTCAGCAGTCCCCTCATCTTTCTTTTTTGATTTTTTGGAGACAGGGTCTTCCTGTAGTCCCAGCTGGCCTGGAACTCACTATATAGACCAGGCTGGCTTTGAACTCACAGAGATCCACCTGCCTCTGCCTCCAGAGTGCTGGGATAAAGTCATATGCCATCATGCCCTGCTCCCTCATCTTTCTTAAACAAGTTCCAGTGGTTCCAAATCTATTGTTAAGGAAGTATGAGGGCCAGTGAGATGGCTCAGTGGATAAGTGTGCTTGCTGCCAAGCCTGATGACCTGAGTTCAACTCCCAGAGCCCATGTGCTGACGTTGTCCTTGGATTTCCACATGCACACCATGGCACATACGCATGTGCACCTGAACACAGTTTTTATATAATTAAGTTTTTTAAGGTAATGTAAGAGGTATACATTCCTGACTTGATATATGGACTTTGCCTTTGGTATGAAGCATTGGCCTTTACTTTGATGGCTTATGAATGTGCCCAGCATGGAACTGCAACTTCTGTGCTTAACTTTTCTATTTTTCTTTGCTCGCCTTTTTTTTTTAATAGATGGAGTCTGCTACGTTCCTCTGGCAGGTCTTAAACTCTTCAAAGCAAATGACCCTCCTGTGTTAGTCTCCCTGTAGCTGGGACTCCATGGCTGGATTTTATCTCTCTCCCTTGTATTTAGTACTGCTTCATTCAGATTCCCAACTTCTTTATTTCTCAGACTTTAAAATGAATACAGCCCCCATACAGTCATCCAATGGGGAATCAGAGTGACATGGCTTTAAAAGTGCAGGTCTGCTGGGACTGGTGAGCTCAAAGACAGCCTAGGCTACATACATAGTGAGACCATCTCAAAAAATTAAAAATGCTGGTCCTGGACAAGAGATGGCTCAGCACGTAAAGGCACTTGGTAGAAGGAGAGAACCGGCTTCTGTGAGTTGGTCCTCCAACCTCCACATTCCCACTGTGGCATGAATGTGCACACACATACAACCAACCACCCAACCAACCAAATCAAAATAAAACACTTTAAAAAATACTTACCAGGTGTGTTGGGTGCACGCCTTTAATCCCAGCACTTGGGAGGCAGAGGCAGGCCAGTGAGTTCAAGGCCAGCCTGCCCGGTCTACACAGTGAGTTCCAGGCCAGCTGGGACTAAAGGGAGACCCTGTGTCAAAAATACCAAAAAAAAAAAAAAAAAAAAAAAAAAATGCTGAGCCATCTCTCCTGCCCCATAATCAAAATATTCTTCTTTTTTTTATTTTTTTGGTATATATAAAAAAATAAATATTTTAAAAAATAATAAATTTTTTAAAAAGTAGAATCATAGTCGGGCATGGTAGCGCACGCCTGTAATCCTAGCACTTGGGAGGCAGAGGCAGGCAGATCTTTGTGTGTTCAAGGCCAGTCTGGTCTATAGAGCGAGTTCCAGGACAGCTGGGGCTATAGGGAGACCCTGTCTCGAAAAGACAAAAACAAAAAAAGTGGAATCATAAATTTTTTTAAATTTTTATTTATTTCTGTATGTGTATGAATGTCATGTCTGCATGTAGGTTTATGCACCCTGTGTGCAATGGCGAGGTGCAGGTATGACGACGGAGCTCCTGATTGGTCAGCTGATCACCTGGCTGAGTGATTAGGTCTTGCCATTGGAAAGTAGACGGATTCCCCTGGGACTCTGGAGTCTACCTATTAGTTTCAGACGGTTCTCAGCTGCCCAGGTGGTGCTGGGATCAACGGTTCGTAAGAGCTATTAGTCAGGGTTCTCTAAAGAAACAGAAGCAACAGGACGAATATATAGCTATATACAATTTATTTTTGCTCACGTGACAGAGCTCAAGTAGTCAACAGTAGCGTGCCACACTGGAGAGGCTGAGAATCCAGGGAACTGCTCAGTCTGCAAGGCTGGATGTCTCAGTAGTTCCAATCTGGTGCTGAAGGCCTGATGGATTCCAGGAGATCTGCGGTTCTCAGTACACGCTGGGATCTGAAGGTTGATCACCAGCAAGACAAACTCACCAGTAGAGAGAGGCAAGCTGCAGGAAAAAAAGGACCAGCTCCTCTGCCATGGCCTTTAATACTGCCTGCGGCAGAAGGTAACTCCCACATTTTGGGTGGGCCATCTGGGTTGAGGTAGTCCAATCCGAAGATCCTTTTTCTCTTTGTTCTTTAGTCCAGTCAAGTTCACCCAGGATTAACCATCACAAGTCCACCCCTGTCAACTTGACACCCAAATAATAGCCTCTCCTTATGTTTATGCTTAAATGTCAATTTTGAACAATGCAAGGTCATAATTCCACCTAACATGTTATAAGTGCTCATGTGCAATAGAAAAGCATTATATCTTAGATAGGTGGTAATGTCCTTGAGGAACACTTAGTCCTCAGTATCTAATAACCTAAATATGACAACAGTTAACACTTAGTTGCACATTCAAAGAGGAACAACACAAGTATCTGCTTAATATACATATATATATATATGAACAATCACCACATTCTTTTTTTTAATTTAACTTATTTATTTATGTTGTATGAGTATACTGTCTGCATGTAGGTTGTGCACCCTGTTGTGCTATGCCGCGGAGGTCAGAAGAGAGGGTGTTGGATTCCCCTGGACTGGAGTTCTCCTGGAATTGGAGTTACAGGCGGTTCTCAGCCGCTATGTAGGTGCGGGGGATCGAACCTGGGTCCTTCTGCAAGAGCAGTCGGTGCTTGCTTAACTGCTAGGCCATCTCTCCAGCCCACAAGCACACATTCTTAACCAAATAGGACAAAAGTTAAAATCTATTATAATCCACGTTTCTGAAAGGTCCCTGGCCTCAGCTGAATTTATGACTACCTTCTTCTACTACCCATTTTTTTTTCCTCCACCATCAGCAAGCACCTCTGCAGGTCTTGGCTCCTTCCCTGGAGAAGTGACCCATACCTTCAACCCTTAAGGGTCTGGGCATTTATTTCCTGTCTGGTTTGGGTTGTTGGAGTTTCCCATTGAACTTATCATAGGACATGGTACACCAGAAGGCGCCCTACAGCATTTCCTGCCTTCCAAACATAATGTTCCTTGCCCCCATTGTGGAGAAAAAGTCCACTTTCCCCCAGTAGTCTGGATCAATCACTCCTCTCTACTGTTATCCTTCCTTAGCCTGTTGGCTTAAAGGGCAGTAGAAGCCCAAGTGGCCAGGGGAAGTCTTAGCTCCAGTTCAATGGAATGTTTGCTGTATCTCCTGGCAAAAGCATCCCCCCTTTAGAGCAAAAACTTCTAGACTAGCAGAACTGCAAGGTCGTGGTTACAGGAAGCAAAAATTTTCCTACTGGCTCACTAGGGGGATAGTGAGTGGAATCACTCCCTCACTTCCACCCCTTGGGTTCCTGGACCCATAAATTCTGGCTATAGGAGAAACAGTTCCATATAGTGGGCGCTGATTCAAAGCATATATCTGCCTGTGGAGAACCTTGCCCAGCCCTCAGGGTATTGCTGACTAATTGGCGCTGTAACTGTGTCTTCAAGAGGCCATTCCTCGTTCTATCAAGCCAGCTGCTTCTGGGTGGTGGGGAACATGGTAAGACCAGTGATACCATGACCATGACCTACTGTCGGCACTTTGGCTGTGAAGTGAGTTCCTTGGTCAGAAGCAATGCTTGAGGAATACTGTAGATGGTGGATAAGCCTTCTGTAAGTGCCTGGATGGTAGTTTTGGCAGAAGCATTACCAGGAAAGGCAAATCCATAAACACAATAAGTATCTATTCCTGTAAGACAAAACACTGTCCCCTCCATGATGGAAAGTGTCCAAATGTAGTCAACCTGCCTGCCAGTTGCTGGCTGGTCACCCTGGGAAATAGCACAATATCGGGGGCTCAATTTGGTCTCACTGTTGGCAAATCTGGACATCCCAGCAGAAAGCTGTAACTCAGGATCAGCCTTACTGAGTGGAAGTCCATGCTGTCGAGCCCATGCATAACCTCCATCTCTGCCACCATGACATTTGTTCATGGGCCCATTGAGAAACAGGGATAGCTGGAGAAAGAGGCTGACTAATCCACAGAACGAGTCATCCGATCTACTTGATTATTAAATTCATCCTCTGCTGAGATCACCTTTTGATGAGCATTTACATGAGACACAAGTTTCTTCACACCTTTGACCATTCGGAGAGCTCTATCCACATATTCTTCCCCAATGTCTTTCTCACAATTTTCCAGCCATGCTCCTTCAAGTCCCTGACCATCCAGCCAAACCATTGCTACAGCCCATGAATCAATATATAATGAACTCTGGCCATTTCTCCTTCAGGCAAAAATGCACAACCAAGTCACTGCCCGAAGTTCTGCCCACTGTGAAGACTTTCCTTCCACAGTGCTTAGGGTTTATCAGAGAATATGGCTGTAATGCTCAGTGTCACCTCTGGGTGGTGCCTGCAAAGCGTGCAGAACCATCAGTAAACCAGGCCCTAGTTCTTCTCCTCCTCAAGTCAACCGATCATAGGGCAAACCCCATAAGCCATAGGTGCATGCTTAAAGCACAGGAGGCATTGTAACAAGAGTGGAAACCATAGGCATTTGGGCAACTTCTTCATGCAGCTTGCTTGTGCCCTCAGGGCCTGCCTGGGCCCTGTCGTGTATGTACTACTTCCATTTGCTGCTCTTAACTGCTAGGCTATCTTTCCAGCCCCTGGAATCATATATTTTAAAATAAATAAATAAATAAATAAATAAATAACATAATAAATAAATAGGGGCTAGAGAGATAGCTCAGTGGTTAAGAGCATTGACTGGCTCTTGAAAGGACCTGGGTTCGATTCCCAGCATCCACATGGAACTTAAACCATCTGTGCAGGCATGATGGTACACGCCTTTAATCCCAAACAGTGAGAAGAGGCAGGGGTCCCTGTGAGTTCAGGGCCAGCCTGGTCTACATAGTGAGTGTCAGGCCCTCTGGAACTACAGGGAGACCCTGTCTCAAAAAGACAAAAAATAGGGGCTGAAGAGATGGCTCAGCAGTTAAGAGTGCTGACTGCTCTTGCAGAGGACCTGGGTTCGATTCCCAGCACCCACATGGCAGCTAAGAACCGTCTTTAACTCCAGATCCAGGGGAATCCAAAGCCCTCTTCTGACCTCTGTGGCATTGGATGACACTGGTGCACCAATCTAAATGCAGACAGTATACTCATACACATAAAAAATAATAAAAATTTTTTAAAGACAGAAAATAAAAATAAGATAAAAATAAATAAATAAAATATAAAATACATTATACACAGGTATGAAATTGTCAAAGTATTAAAAAATAATTACCTAAAAGATCACCAGGCTTGGTAGCACATGCCCTTAATCACAGCACTGGGGAGGCAGAGGCAGGTGGATTTCAGTTTGTCTACATACATGGTCAGCCTTGTCTACATAGTGAGTTCCAGGCCAGTTACAACTACATACTGAGGGCCGGGCGTGGTGGCGCACGCAACTTTAACTCTAGCACTCGGGAGCAGAGGCAGGCGGATCTTTGTGAGCTTTCAAGGCCAGCCTGGTCTACAGAGTGAGTTCCAGGACACGCTGGGGAACTTATAGGGAGAGCCCTGTCTCAAAAAGACCAAAAAAAAACAACAAACTAATACTGAACTGAAGTAAAAAACAAAAATTAACAACAAAAAAAACTACATTGAATACTGTGCAATATGCTAATTTTTAAAAATAAAAGAATATGAAAAGTTGGGGCTGGAGAGATGGCTCAGCAATTTAAGAGGACTGGCTGCTCTTGCAGATGACCCTGGTTTAGTTCCCAGCACCCACATGGCCACAGCCATCTCTAACTCCAGATCCAGAGTGTCTGACACAGTCTTTTAGTCTCCCCAGGCATCACAACACATGTGGTGCACTTACAAGCAGGCAAAGCATTCATATACATAAAATAAAAATAAATAACAATAAAAAAGAATAAGACCTGGGCATGGTGGCTGTGCTGATAGCTTTAGTTGTCAACTTGCACAACAATCCCTGGAGATAGGACCTCAGTTGGGGAATTGGCTCCAATGGATTGGCCTGTGGCCCTCTATAAGAAGGTAGGCTGGGCAGGCATGGTTGGGCAGCTTTTTAATCCTAAGCACAAGTTGGAGCAGAGGCAGGGATCTTTGTGAGTTCAAGGGCCACAGCCTGGTCACAGAGTGAGTGTTCCAGGACAGCTGGGGCTACAGGAGACCCTGCTCGAAAAAGACCAAAAAAAAAAAAAAAAAAGGCAGGCTGGGCATATGAGCCAGGGGGCAATGCCGAAGTGAACAGCATTCCCTCCATGGCCTGTGCTTCAAGATCCTGCCCCAGGTTCCCTGCCCTGATTCCTGCCTTTGGGCTGCGCCTAGTGATGAACTGTGACCAGGAGATTGTAAGTGAAAATGAAACTCTTTCCTCCCAAGTTTTTGTGGGTCAGAGTGTTTTGTCAACAGCCAATGAAGAACAAACTAGAACAGAAAATTCGTACCAGAGAGTGGGCTATTGTTGTGATTAGACTTGACCTTGGTGTTTTGGAAGAGGATTTATGGAAGCATTTGGAAATTTGGCCTAGAAAAAATACATTGAATGCCTAAAGATCTTAACTGTGGGCTGGAGCAGTTTGGCTGAAAAGAGCTGGGGCATTGAGCCAGGGGAGCACGCCAGAGTGGGAAAAAACCCGCAAGCCCATTTTTTTTCCTCCCATGGGCTGTGCGTTTCAGATCCGCACTCCCAGGTTCCTGCCCTGATTCCTGCCTTGGTCTCCTAAGTGATGAACTGTGACCCAGGAGGATGTGAGTGAATAACTCTTTTCGCTCCCCAAGTGCTTACCGGTGTGGGTCAAAGTGTTTTGTTCACATAGCAATGAAGAATACTAGAACAGGAAATTCGTTACCAGAGAGTGGGCTTTGTTTGTGATAGACTGCCTTGGTGTCTTGGAGGAGGATTATTGGCGCAATTTGGAACTTTGGGCGTAGAAAAACATTGATGCTTATCGTTACTAGTGGAGCTTGGAGCAGGTTCTGCTGAAGAGTGTAGATGATGAGGACCTGGCTGTGAGTTTCAAGGGAAGCAGAGATCATTGAACTGTTTATCTATGGGCTCTGGTCAGCTGTGGCGAAGAATCAGCTGTAAGTAACAAGAGACCAGAACCTGAAGTGAAATCTTTGATATTCACTGGGACAATTGATGCTTAGTTAGCTGGGGCCTGAAAAAATCAGCTGTCAAAGAACAAAGAGACCACATTCACTGTGTGGTGAAATCTCTTCTGGGAAGAATTTCTTTAAGGTCAGCACACAGAAGTCTATGTCCTATATATGCCCAAGCTTCCATGTCAAGCAGGAAGCAGGCTTGGTAATAGTATAAGAGTCTCCCATATATGTTCTGGTGTTGAATTTGAGGGGGTCACAGAAGAGCAGCCGAGGCTTGGCCACTGTAGAAGGTCAGGAAAGACCATGTAGTGAGAGTGCACCTCAGTGGTGCAGTGAAACCCAGACTTCGCAGGGGTCAGAAAGAGAATTAGTTTCACATGGGAAATTAGGAGTAGGTGAAGGCAACCCAGTTTCAGTAAGCGACCCGAGCTTTTTTGGAAATCTCATGGACCATGGGACACTCACCAAGAGCAGTCGGCAGGTGTGAATAGGAGCGGCCTGGCCTGCAGAGATGAGCTATGTGGGCCACAGAGGGCAGATGTCAGGAGAAGGGGAGCTGCCGAAAACCTTTAGAGACCAGAAGATTTGAGTCCCAAGTGTCCAGCGCCTGAGCTACTTCTGGATTTAGGTTTATTTGAGTGTGCCTGATTCCTTCCCTTTGAAATAAGACAGTAATTGTTTTGGATTTCACAGCAGCCCACAGTTAAAGAAATTTTTTTTAATAGACTGAACTTTTAAGTTTTGGACATTTTAAGGACTGTGGGGCTTTTAAGGTTGTACTGTCTTTGTGATTAATGTTAACATCATACTTTGGGGATAAGAACTGGAAAGGTGGTGGTTTTAATAGCGATGTGTTTTGTGTGTCAAGTTGACAAGGGGTCAATTGTGCTGGATAGCTTTCGTGTCAACTTGACACACCTGGGTTGAGGGAGCCTCAGTTGGGGAATTGGCTCCATTGGATTGGCCTGTGGCCACATCTGTGATGTATTGTCTTGATTGTGGAGCAATGTGGGAGGGCCCAGCCCACAATGAGTGGTGCCACCCTGGGCAGGTTGTTGTGTGCCATATAAGAAGGCAGGCTGGGCATGAGCCAGGGGAGCAAGCCAGTAAACAGCATTCCTCCATGGCTTGTGCTTCAGCTCTTGCCTCCAAGTTCCTGCCCTGAGTTCCTGCCTTGGGCTCCCTGAGTGATGAACTGTGACCCAGGAGATGTGAGCTGAATAAACCCTTTCCTCCCCAAGTTGGTGTTGGTCAGAGTGTTTTGTCACAGCGATGGAAGACAAACTAGAACAGTGGCTACACCTTTAATTCCAGCACTTGGGAGGCAGAGAGCCAGGTGGAAATCTGAGTTCCAGGCAAGCCTGGTCTACATAGTGAGTTCCAGGACAGCTGGGGCTACAGGGAGACCCTGTCTCAAAAAGAAGAAGAAGAAGAAGAAGAAGAAAAAAAAAATAAGGAAAGCTTCCATTAGTTCTACACAACCAGTTACTTTGGGAAATTTTTCACTTTCATCTTAATGAGTACATGTTTGTACCACAGTGTATGTATGTATATGCACATTGTGCATGCAGATGCCTGCAGGGGCCAGAGGGCATGTGATCCCTCAGAATGGGAGTTATAAGTGGGTGTGGGCCACCTGATGTGCGTGCTGAGAACCGAATCCAGGTCCTTTCCAAGGGCGTCAAGTGATTTTTGGTGAGCCATCTCTCCAGCCAGCCTCAATGTTTGTCTTTTTAAGTTAAAAAAAAAAAAAGTTCAAATTTTCTCTGCATTTTGCCACAGAATAATATGACGCGGGACTGGGGGGGGGCAATTTACGGTTTTCCTGGTTCTTTCCCTCATGTGAGTTCCAAGGATAGAACTTAAGTGGTAAGACTCACTCGGCAGCAAGAGCCTCTACACACAGAGCCATCTCACTGGCTCGGTTATCTCTTAGTTTGAACTATTTCAGCTCATCCAGGTAAAAGCTTTGAAAGGCAGGTGTCTTAGTCAAAAGCGGAGACTGCTCTCATAAGCATCATTTCTAAAATACAGAGGAAACGCCAGTTGCTATTTTTGTCCGGAACACAGGCGTGCTAGCCTTGGCCATGGGATTCCAGGAAAGGGAGGATGGCAATGGTGAGAAACTGCTCCTAAGCGGGAGGACTACAAGTCCCATAATGCACTGGAGGAATCTGTCCTTGAGGGTCTCGGGTCTCAAGGAACCTCTGTCCTCACTGGGCAAACGCCACAGCGGGTGCCCCAAGATGGCTTTGGCCCGAGCCCAAGTGGGTGTGGTTCCCGGGAAGGCCACGCCCCCAGAACGCTACTCCAATAGGGGCCGCCTTCGTGTCCATAGCGACGGAGGTGGCAGCGGCCGACGGCTTGCTTAAAGAGGCGCCGCCACTGCCAGGATCTCGGAGTCAGGAGTTAACCCCGAGGGGGAGCGGGCTCCCCCTCGTGACGGCGGGGACAGACAGTCCTGTGGAACAAAGAGACAGTCCCCGATGTCCATCAACGCCCAAGAAGAGCAGCGGGCGAGGGGGGGCCATGAGCGACCAGCCGAGTCCAGCCCCAGGCGCTAGGGGCAGCTCCAGAAGCCCTTCAGCTCTCCTTGAAACTTCGGGTGGGCAGTGTCGGCCGTGGGCTTCCCCTCCTCTATTAGAGCCCAAAGGGTCTCAGCCACCAGTGTGTTCTCAGAGGGGAAACTGAATCGTGGCGCAGGGAAAGGGGCAGGCCCAGAGAACCTTTACCTTCAGCTGTACTTTAAAGCAAAGAGCCCCCACGCCCAAATCTGTCATCCACATCTCTAACCATTCAGGAACCCAAACCACCTGCCGCGGTCATTGTTCTGCCAACTCTGAACTCCTGCATGCACCACAGTTGTATCACCCAGTGTAATCCTAAATGATTGGGACGTTTAGTTAGGGACTCACATCTCACCAGCATCTCCTGGTCCTCACCGCCCATTGCTTGGAAACATCCTATTCCACAGTGGGATTGATCTGAAGGGGCAACATTTCCTTCTAACACCATAAAGGGACTTCCTGTGCCTGGAAGGAGGTCTGATAAATATTTCATTTCCACTCCCCTTCCCTTAGAATCTAAAAGGATGGAAGCCAGTACGTGTAAGACCAGTGAATCTGAGGAGGAGGGTTTTAAAGAAGAAGCTACCGGGCCTGGAGAGATGGCCTAGCGGTTAAGAGCACCGACTGCTCTTGCAGAGGACCCGGGTTCGATCCCCAGCACCCACATGGCGGCTTAGAACCGTCTGTAACTCCAGTTCCAGGGGAATCCGAGACCCTCTTCTGACCTCCGCGACATTGCACGACACGGGTGCACAAACCTGCATGCAGACAGTACATTCATACACATATGAAAATAAATAATAAAAAATTTAAAAAGAAGCTACCACGCCTAACTCTTCCCAGCAGACACTTACAAAGGCTGACTATAAAGATTTTGAGAATGGGGTTCAGTTATCTGTTGTAGCCAAGAAAATTTCAAAGAAAATCATAAGTTCAACTGATACAAATGATTTAGAAGTTGGGAGGAGAAAGAGAAAGAGGAAACGCAGGTAACTTTTCCCTAGATTCCCCCCTCCCCCACTCTCCTGGCTCCAGAGTCACCCCTTGGCCTCACATCAGCCTTGCAGGAAAGGGCAGACTCATCTAAGCTCTTCATTTTGTCCGTTGGGTGGGTGGTAGTGCATGCCTGTAATCCCACTTCTAGGGAGACCAGCCTGGACTACATAGTGAGTTCTAGACTAGCCTGGGCTTTAGCATAAGACCCTGAGGCAAGAAACTAACCCCAGCCAACAAAAATCTCACAGGATGGGCTGTGAGAGAAGGAACAGTGGGGAAGAGTGCTTGCTGCATAAGCATAAGGACCTGAGCTTGAATCCCCTGAGTCCATATTTTAAAAAAGAGAGGAAAGGAAATGCTGGAACAGCGTTAACCTCTGGTGCAAGAGAAACAAAATTCAGAGCAATTTGGGTCAGCTCAGCTTTGAATTAAAGCATGTTGGTATAATCTTCTAAGATGCTTATAGAGAAAATGAATTTGTATTATACATTTGTTGAGTATCTCTTCACCTGGGTTCCTGGCAGCCCAGGTCTATCTTTACCTCCTATTCTCCTGATTTCCGTTCTTCCTCTATTCTAGACCCCTGGCAATCAACCTGACCAACTGCAAGTATGAGAGTGGTAAGCACTGGGCTCATCAGTCACATTGTGCACAATGCTTTGTGCACAAAGAGGACTATTGTTCCTACTTGTGGGACAGAACTCCAGTCAGCCTTCCAGTCCCTGGATCCCACCAATTGCCTGCTATCTACACTGAGGTTCCTGGGTGTCCCAGACTTGGCCACTAGTAGCTGAGATGTTACTGTTGCAGTTAGCCTCAGTGGTGTGGAGGGTATCATAGTTAGCTAACAAGGAAAAAAAAAAGATAGCTGAAGACGTTGCTTAGTTGGTAGAGTGCTTGTGAAGCATGCAGAAAGCCCTGAGTAGATTTGACCTCCAGCACCACAAAAACAAAACCACAGTTGTTTGGTCTGTTTGCTTTTTCCAAGAACCTTTTAGGGGAGTTTAGCAATTTAAAATAATATCCCTAGCTAGGTCAAGATTTTTGTTATTCCCCTCTTCACTGACATCTGTACAAGAGACCACTCATGATGTTAGGTACCAGTGTGATCCCCACCTATGGTCAGCTGTATAGGCCAGAAACAGTCCTGACCAAGACAAGCAGAGGGCCTGGCTCTTGTTTTCTTCACCAGCCTCATGAACTTGCCACTTGGTTACTAAGATGCTAAGGTCAAAACCACCATTCTCTTCAAAGTGCTTTCTGGTCAGGCCTGTTCTTTCTCTGACACGCTCATGGCTGGTACCCAGGCTAGCAGGACTGATTTCCCTGTCTCTACAGTGCGCTGGGCAGCTCAGATGTGTGGCCTGAAGGAAGTAGGGGAGTTTGAAGAGTGGACTGTGTACTGGACAGACTGCTCTGTCTCAGTGGAACGAGTCATGGACATGAAGAGGTTTCAGGTACCAATATCCTGGCCCAGCATTCAAAATGGCCACTCTCACCGGGCGTGGTGGCTCACGCCTTTAATCCTAGCACTTGGGAGGCAGAGGCAGGCAGATCTTTGTGAGTTCAAAGCCAGCCTGGTCTACAGAGTGAGTTCCAGGACAGCTGGGGCTACAGGGAGACCCTGTCTCAAAAAGACCAAAAATATATATATTTTCTCATCTTGACTCTCTGGGGCTTCTGTTATGCAAGGAAAGTGTTGGGTGGGCATATCCCTATCACATTATTTGCTCTCCTTGTGTCTTCTGTGACAAGCTGCCTCCTGGAGAGCAAGTGAACCTACCTCAGGGCTGCTTCAGAGCTAATAGTAAAGGCCTAGGGATGTAGCTCAGTGGTAAATGCTTGCCTCGTATGCAGGAGCCCTGAGTTCAGTTCCGAGCATCTTAAAAAAAAGCAGCTTACTGTAAGGCCAATGAACCAGTCACTAAACAGCTTAGCACTGCATTGCCACCAAAAGACAATGTAAGAGAACTAGGTATGGTGCATGCCTGTAATCTCAGCACGTGGGAAGTAGAAGCAAGAGGATTGGGAGTTCAAGGCCAGCCTGAGCTATATAAGATTGTGGCAGGGGGATGGGGCTGCACATGGTGGCACGGAACTATAATTCCCACACTCAGCAGGCTGGGGCAAGAAGATGAGTTTAAAGCTATATATCAATATCAAGATACAGGACAACGACAAAGATAGAGTGGGGTCCTGCCTTGTGAGGGCATATGTGGCTTAATGGGGAGGATACACTAGTGAGGAGTGGGTGGGTAGGTGATTTCATCATTGTGAGAACATTGTAACTGCATTAAACAAATGGCTGTTATGTCACTAGGTGATACCATTTAATAGGACAACCATCATGTATATAGTCTTCTGTAACTTAAATGTGATCAATTAGTGCATGAATATTAAAAAGAGTTTGCAGGCTTATTTGTAGGGATCCAGAAAGGGAGTCCAGGACTATAACCTGTCCTACAACTAGTTGTAAGGAATCTAGGAGACAGCAAACACTAGGAGCACTAGTGAGAAGCTTCAAAGAATAGGCATTCAGGGAGTGGGTTTCAGATGAGGATACCAGCAATTAACAGCTTTTACCATGGGCTTCCTGGGCACTGGTCAGACATTGTTAAGTGTTTTAATATTGTTGCTTCATTAAATCTTTAAAGCAGCCAGGCGTGATGGCACACACCCTTAATTCTAGCACTCAAGAGGCAGAGGCAGGCAGATCTCTGTGAGTTCAAAGCCAGCCTGGTCTATATAGCAAGTTCCAGGCCAGCTGGGGCTACAGGAAGACCCTGTCTCAAAAAGACAATTTTTTTTTTAATCTTTAAAGCATCTCTGAGTAGCCCATATCCCTCTATTCAAAAGGACACTGAGGCTCAGAACTTTACACAGCTAGAGATTAAGGCAGTTGGCGGGACACACTCAGCCACCACATGCCACACTGTCTTCCACCCTGCAGAACAGAGCAGCCAAGGGCCTCCAGCAGGCACCCTGGCAAAGGCATGTGGTCTCTGCGTGCCATGGCATGCAATCTCTACAGTCTGCTCTCATTTTTCTCTTTTGTGTCATCAAAGAAATGAGTTTATTTCTTTTGCCATAATGTATCACTATTCTTGTTTAAAATTTTTGTTGTTGTTACTGTCTGTTGAACATAGGATCTCATACATGCTGATTAAGTGCTCTACCACTGAGCCATATCCCCAGCCTGCATGATTATTCTGGTACATGTGAGAAAGTGGCTAGAAGGCACAAGGTCCTGGTTTGTCTTTATTCTAGCTGTCCTTTCAAGGTCTTGGAGTAGATGTGTATTGTGTAGAGGCTATAGAGGGGTTTCTCACTGGCTTTAGGGAATCTTCTTGTTTTTACCCTTGCCAACTAGATACAGTGCTAACCTCCACCTCAACTTCTCCCTTACCTTCCTAGTCTTTTTCCGTGGCTTCCTGGGATGCCTAGGTTCCAAGAATCTCCACCTACTATGAGGGGGCAGTATAACCAGCCGACTCTATTTCAGAAAATCAACCACTTTCCTGGCATGACAGAAATCTGCTGCAAAGATCTACTGGCTCGGAACCTCAACTGCATTCGGAAGCTCTATCCTACTGAGCATAATATCTTCCCACGAAGCCGGGTGTGGTGGCGCACGCCTTTAATCCTAGCACTTGGGAGGCAGAGGCAGGCAGATCTTTGTGAGTTCAAGACCAGCCTGGTCTACAGAGTGAGTTCCAGGACAACTGGGGCTACAGGGAGACCCTGTCTCGAAAAGACAACAAAAAAAAAAAAAAAAAAAAAAATCTTCCCACGTACCTGGTGCCTTCCTGCTGAGTGAGTGAGCCTGACAATCAGTGTCCTTCTAGACTCTAGTCTTGTGGACTAGGGTAGTGTCAGGGTTGGAAGTTGTTCTAGTTTCCTTTCAATTGCTGTGACAAAACACTCTAACCAATACCAACTTGGCAAGGAAAGGGTTTAGTCAGCTTACATCTCCCAGGTCACAGTTCATCTCTGAGGGAGCTCAAAGTAGGAACTCAGGGTGGGAACCTGGAGGCAGGAGCTGAAGCACAGGCCATGGAAGAATGCTTCTGCCGGGCATGGTGGTGCACGCCTTTAATCCTAGCACTTGGGAGGCAGAGGCAGGCGGATCTTTGTGAGTTCAAGGCCAGCCTGGTCTACAGAGCGAATTCCAGCACTGCTGGGGCTACAGGGAGACCCTGTCTCGAAAAGACCAAAAAAAAAAAAAAATGCTTCTTACTGGCTTGCTCCTCTGGCCCATGTTCAGCTTGCTTTCTTATACAATATAGGACCACCTGCCCAGAGATGGTACCACCCACAGTGGGCCGGGCCATCCCACATCACTCAACAAACAAGAAAATGCCCTACAGACATGGCCACAGGCCAGTCCAATGGAAGAAATTTCCCAATTGAGGCTCCCTCAACCTAGGTATGTCAAATTGACACTAAAGCTAACCAGCATACAAGTGGACCAAGAAAGTGGGTCTGAGGCTGATTGCTTCAGGAAGAGTGTGGAATAGATAGTAGGAGGATGGTCACAGGGTCCTAGACAGCCAGAATCCACAGATACTTTTGACCAGCCCCCCCCCCTTGCTACATAGCTATGGAGACTTTCAGGCCTATGGTTGTCAGTGGAAAACTCCACTTATATCTGCAAGCCAGATAGTGGCTGTCAGGGGTGTGGCACCTTCATCACCTGAACCCCCAAGGAGATCAAACCAGGAGAGCATATGATCTGCCAGCAGTACATCACCAAGGTGAAGACTGCCGTGGGACCCCCAGGCCCTTCCCTACCCTGGAGTGCCTTGTATCACCTACACCAAGGCAGAAGTCAATGATAAGCTCAGACTTTCTCTGCTGTCCTCAGGGTCTAAAAGCCAGAATCCTGTTATTTTTTAGAACTAGCTAGCCTGGGTTTGAAGTTCAGCTTTTCCAATTCCCAGTGGAAATGATCTTGGGCAGTTCTCTTACCCTTTCCTTGCCTCCATTTCCTCACTGTTAAATGAGATTAATAACAATAACTTTCTTATATGGTTATTGTGAGGATTTAATGAGTTGTATATTTGAAGCACTCACAACCATCTATTGTATGTAACAAGCACTTCAGAAGATGATTATTACTCATTATTATTTCCTGTGGGTTTGCATGATCTTAGCCCTTCCTCATTGATGGCTTCAAGTTTGACATGAGAATCTATGTTCTGATCACTTCCTGTGACCCTCTCCGGATCTTCATGTATGAGGAAGGCCTGGCTCATTTTGCCACCATGCCCTATGTGGAACCCAGCCATAACAACTTGGTGAGGAGGCAAGGTGGAAACTCCCTTCTCTTCCCTTGCCATAAGTGCTTTGGTTCTAGGGATAAGCATGGTAGAAAAGTTTGTCATTGTCACCCAAGACCGAGGAAGGAAGCCAGTGAGAGCCAGAGCATGTGGCCGTGGGGAGAGCACTTGCTGGTCATCACTGAGGAAAGGTTACTTCTGGAGTTGTCCAGCACACCTGCTTTCCCAGGATCATACAGAAGGGCAGTCTCTGGTGAAGAGGGCCAGGAGATGAGCAGTTTGGGGGCAGAGGAGTAGGTAACGAGAAGGCAATGAAAGGGCTGGAGAGGAAGGCTGCACAGAGGTGTTGTGAGTCTACAGGGCCACTCATTTCACAGGAGGATGTCTGTATGCACCTGACCAACTATGCTATCAACAAACTCAATAAGAATTTTGTTCGAGATGACGCTGTGGGCAGTAAGCGGTATCTCTAACTCTATTTTTTCTATGCTTCCTCTGACCCTTAGTTCCACAATCTCAGGAGCCCATGAAAGCCATCTGGCTCTGGGGGCTGGGGGGCTGATTTCCCAGGAAGCTCTGTCTTTGAAGACCCTGGTCCAGTATCTGAGCTCGAAAGTGCAGACTCAATTGCTAATGACCCTAATAACTAATCCCTGCTCCCAGCTGCTAGAAGCCCTTTGAAGCCCAGGGTCCCAGCCATGGAATTGGGGTTAACATCAGGGAGCCTCCTGCCTGCAGCCAGGCCCTGCTGGCATAGAAATTAGTCTTCCTCTGAGCACTGGGCCTCATAGGAAGCCGTCGACACTCAATGCCTGGCTTCGAGAGCACAGCTATGACCCCCAAGAGCTGTGAGGGGACATTGAGGACATCATCATCAAAACCATCATCTCAGCCCACTCTGTTCTTCGCCACAACTATCGAACCTGTTTTCCCCAATATCTGAGTGGAGGTACATGTGCCTGCTTTGAGATCCTTGGTTTTGACATCTTACTGGATCACAAGCTGAAGCCCTGGCTGTTGGAGGTAAGGTTTCTCTCCTGGACTTGGTAAGGCTCAGAGGTCTTAACCTGGAAGGAGTGCACTCACCTGGAGGAATGGGAGGAATGAAGAGGTGGAAGCTCTGGGATGGGCATGAACCAGCTCCTTTTGACCTGGTGAGTAACACACTGGTGGTCTTTGGCCTCTACCATAGCAATACAGACTGGGCACAGTGGCATATGCCTATAATTTCAGTACTTAAGTGGAGGAAGGAAGACCAGAATTTCAAAACTAGCCTTAGCTACATAGTGAATTTGAGACCAGCCTAGATTATCTGAAACCCTGACTTAAAAACCTAGGAAAATCAGGGCTGGAGAGATGGCCTAGCGGTTGAGAGCACCGACCACTCTTGAAGAGGACCCGGGTTTGATCCTCAGCACCCACATGGTGGCTGAGAACCGTCCATGGCTCCAATTCTAGTAGAACTCCAGTTCCAGGGGAATCTGACACTCTCTTCTGACCTCCGTGGCATTGCACGACACGGGTGCACAGACCTGCATGCAGACAGTACATTCATACAAATAAATAAATAAATAAATAAATAAATAAATAAATATTAAAAATGTTTTTTAAAAAAAACTAGGAAAATCGGGCAAATAAACAAACAAGCAGACCAATATACTAATCCAGGTTTGAGATCCCAAGTGTTCCTTGAGTAAGCCTTGCCCATAAGAACATTGTATCTATAGTCAAAACTGTATGGTTTTCGGGGCCTGAGAGATGGCCTAGCCACTGCTCTTGCAGAGGACCCGGGTTCGATCCCCAGCACCCACATGGCGGCTGAGAACCGTCTGTAACTCCAATTCCAGGAGAACTCCTGTTCCAGGGGAATCCGACACCCTCTTCTGACCTCCACAGCATTGCACAACATGGGTGCACAGACCTACATG
>VZQC01011735.1:239629-256886 GCA_009823505.1 Rhizomys pruinosus | reverse complement strand
TTTTTTTTTTTAATTTTTTTCACCCACTTCTTCCTACATACTCTAATGACTAAGTCCATAGGAATCCAGGACACAAATATTATAATGCAATCTAATTTTATTGATTCCCAGGCAGGTTTATTCTATAGTTTTTTGTTTTGTTTTGTTTTTTGTTTTTTTGTTTTTGGTCTTTTTGAGACAGGGTCTCCCTGTAGCCTCAGCTGTCCTGGAACTCACTCTGTAGACCAGGCTGGCCTTGAGCTCACAAAGATCCGCCTGCCTCTGCCTCCCAAGTGCTAGGATTAAAGGCGTGTGTCACCAGACCCAGTTTATTCTATAGTTTTAAAATCCTTCTCCTGTCCTGAATTGGCCTAGTTCCAATCATGTATGGTATCTTTTAGCTTCTTTGAAGCTATGGATGTCATCCTCCTTAGGGAGCTCCAAGAAGCCAGTTGATTGGCTCAAGTGGATCTCTCAGGGGCAGCTTCCAGGAGCTGGTCAGGGCAACATCAGTGGCTAGCAGGGTCAGCATGCACTTCAGGCACACCGGGTGTCATGGGAGTAGCATTTGCAGGTGTTCTTAGCTGCACAGTCTAGCACGGTCCCCGGGAGTGGGGTGTGAGCTGAGAGGTCATGACATCTCACAAGCAGGAGTGAGAGCGAAGTCATTCTGTGCTTTCCAGTTTAAGTAGCTGGTAACTGGGCAGCTGGAGTGAACTTGGTCCCAAGTGATTATCTGAGGTGGCTTCTCTAGCCTTCTAATCAGCTGTGCATGGTCGGCTTTCAGGCATTCCTGGGGCCCCTTCCCTTCCTGGGTTTAGGGCCCCTGCTGGTGCTCTGGGCTGGTTATCTGAAGAGTGTTGGGTGTAATTCAGTTTCTAACTAAGCTAAATTAACTGTCCTAGTCTCTAAAGTTACAGCACTTCAAATCCACACACACTTAACAATGTTATGATGCTCCTCACACTAAGGCTACTGTGTCTTGTCAGGCAGCAACTGGAAGAGATTCACCTAAAGCAGGAACAACTGGAGAACCCGGGCACCAAGAAGCGAAAGGAAAGCAAGGACCAGAACCAGGGCGAATCAGCCGGGGAGAAGAGCCGATCGAGAGCAGGGACACAGGGCCTTTCTACCCACTTGGCCTACAGGAACCGGAACCCGGAGAAAGAGGTGTCAGGGGCTGTGGCTCTTATCTTTTTGCAGGAAAATAGGTTGGGAAGACTAGAGAAAGGAATCCCTGCTGTCCTCTCAGACTCTCCTTGCTTGAAAGAGATGAGTCCCTAAGTAGTAAAATGAATCTGACCTTTTCAAACAGAAGGTGATAAAATGGACAGCAAAGGGAACTTACAGCGGGGTCTGGGGAAGGAAGGAGATATATTGGGGCAGGGGTCCTGTGGCATCCTTGCTGATGGTGTGAAACTCACTTGGACGTCCTATATCTATCTTTCCTGTACCTTGTAGCTCCTACCAGTACACCTGGACAGCGCAGCCTCAAGACATTGTGGAAGAGGAGCAGCTTGAGCAGATGAAGCTCCTGTTACAGAGGGAGAATCTCATCCGAAGCTTGGGAATTGTAGAGCAGCTTACCCTTGTGTTGTACCCCAGCCACAGGGGCCACAGAAAACTTCACGAGTATTGGGTGAGGGTCCATACAAAGCCTCACATAAAGCCAGGGAACAAGGGCTATGATACCAGCACATGGTAGTGGTTACACCAAAGGAGGTTTATATGATGGTATCTGTCATTGGAGCATGGGAAAGCCAAGTACACTGGGCCTTGGGAGAGGGTCTGTTGATTCCATGACATCAGTTCCTAGGATCCCTTGTTTATGGTACTGGCAACCAGCAAAGTGCAGCTCCCAACCTTGTCAATTACAAGAGAACTGCTCTCTCTATCTTGTTTCACAGTAACCCAAAACTCATGACTGACAAATAACAAGGCTTACCACCATGCTCAGTGGCTTCTGTGTAATCTCCCTAGCATCGCCAGTGCCCTGGCTCTAATGTGAGCTAAGTAAACAGTCTTGGGCCAAAAAAACCAGCTGCTGTTTTCACTAATCCTTGGGCTAGTAGCAAACCTGTTGGGCCCTCTGTTTTCTGTTGAACCCCAAAGGAATAACTAGTTAAACAGTGGCTATGGCCTAGAAGAGATTGGTTGGGGTTTTGTTTTTTGTTTTTTTTAGTTACATATTTCTTCCAGCACTCCATCCATCTAGCCTCACAAGAAATATGATAAGGGGCTGCTCTTCTCCTCTAGCCTAGACTTTTCACCAGGCCAGGCTGTGCAGTCAGGAACTGCAACCTGTGAATCTGGTCCCATTGGTGTTCTGAGAGGCGCTGCCTCAGAGCAGATCCCTCCTCATTTCCTGCAACCACTTCGGCCCCAGGAATTGATCCCCAGGATCTTAGGGCAGCTATCAAGCATGAATGCTGCAATCGCACAACATTCCAGGTGCCACCTGCAGCCTAAGAACTTCAACTGGATGGCCGATCCAGCAGCCATTTCTTCATTGTCCATGAAGAAATCTGGGAAGCACTATTTTTCCAGCTCTAGAGTCAGGCTCACTAGCCGTAAGTATACAAAACTAGCTTTGGTCACTTTGACTGGTGTAAATTCCCAGTAGCAAATATTACAGCTGGGATGCTCCCAAAATATAAAGTGTCAGTCCTAACAGGATAGAAATTGGGGGAAGGCAGTGGACCCATTATTTACTTCCTTTTATCTACTAGCCCTAGTGATAGACTTGGCAGAAATAGTCCCAGCCCTCAACAAAGATTAACTGGGAAATGGACATGTAAACAGACTAATTAAAATACAATGTGGTAAAGATGCTGGAGGGAAGCATGGGATGCCATTCCTCTGTGTAATGGACCACAGTTGGGAAGGAGGTGAACATACCTCTTCTGTGAGTACCAACTTAGTGGGGATCCATGTTTCTACTGCAGAAGGCCAAGCCAGCAGAAGGCCAAGCCAGCAGAAGGCTAGAAGCTATAAACCGAGGCCTGTCAGGATCAGCGCCACCCACTTTAACCCCAAAGCAGGGCTATCTTCTGCAGCCCAGAAGACAGGAAAGTGACTCAAGGACTGAATACTGTGCCTTGCCCTCCATGGTAAATGCTGATCACAGAGCAGCCAAAGCTGGGGATCTCACCCTATGCCCTGCCTCTGCACCAGTCACGCAGCATTCCAGCCCGATCCTCAACGTCGTCCATCACAGATAAAAGAAGGGAAGCCCAGCACTCAACCAAAAGCAAATGGCCTTCAATCTTTGTTAACTGAAAGACTGCCATCAAGTTCTAGTTGAAAAGCTCTGACCAGGAACCATGTTTGCAAAGGCAAAAAACAAAAGACGCCAAGAATTCTTCAACACTCTAGGATTCTTTGGGGGATCAGTAAAGACTAAAAGATGAAGAGCTAAGGACAGCACATCCGCATGTCTGCTTCATCAAGCCTTAGGCTAGGTTTATTGCTAAGGGTTGGGTCTGAACCCTGGGTGTGTCCTGGGGCTGGAGGTTACGAGGCCACAAGGAGTACTTTACATGGTAGAGCCAAATGCCCAAGGCATGGTGTTGACGCCATCAGAAGAGGGCTGAGGGTCCGCCCTTCCTGCCACAGTGGCAGAATCAGGCAGGCCTGGGCACCCTATGCCAGAAGGGCGGCTCTGGGCAATTGAACTCATCTTTTTATTAGAGTTTATGTCGTTTTCCAGCAGCGTCCTGTAACTGCTTTCCACCCCCGCCTTGGAGACAAGCTCTTTTGACAGGGCTGCAGGGAAGCTGGTTTTAGTCGCCCAGATCTGTAAACTCAGTTATTCCGGAAGCCGGAGAGGATTATGAGTTCAAGGCTTGCCTCCGACAACTCAGATTCTGTCTAAAGGGCTGGGCTCAGTTTTAGACGCCTGAGTAGCATGTGCCGACCCCTGGCTTGGGTCGCCCAGCACCACATTACCAACTAGCAACAGCAGCGAAGGAAGGGCACTTGGATAGTGCAAAAACGATAGCCCCCCGCCCTCCTGGTAAGATGGAGGTGCAGCACTCGCCCAACTTCCGGTCCTCCCCTTCCGCTTCCGGGCCTGTTCTCCCGCTTCCTGTGTTGTAGCGGAGAGAGCTGTAGAATCCTGGTTTGCGTCACCATGGCAGTTACCCTGAGCTTCTTGTTTGACGGCCGTGTCTGCGCTGCTTTCGCTCGCTGTGGTTTCGCGACCCAGGGAGTTGCGGGCCCAGGCCTCGTCGGCCGCGAGCCGGACCCCGATTCCGACTGGGAGCCGGAGGAGCGGGAGCTGCAGGAGGTGGAGAGGTACCGGCTCCTGGGCGGGCTCTCAGCCTGAAGCTGGGGCCTGGCCCCGGCGCTCCAGGCTCGCTTCTCTGCGCCGGGCTCGCCGCCCCCGCCTCTGCATGCGCAGCGGCTCCAGTTTTTTTTCCGCCGCTGTCGGGGGCGCAGGGCCAATGTTGAGCTCCCTTGAGATCGCTGGTCCCTTCGCTAGTGACGCATTTCATCACCCGTATAGAGTTCGGCATGCTAACCAGCAGTTGCTGTGCTAGGTGTTAGATTTCTGGGGCGGTGTACAGTGCTTTAAGCCGGCCGACATGGCCCGGTGGCCATCGCGGGCAAAGAGGGCTGGGCTCTCGGTGATTTAGTCTGAGTCTTCAAGCACCCATCTTGCTTCCACGCATGGCTTCTGCCATTGGTTCTTTCCTCCAGCACTCTGAAACGACTGAAAAAGGCAATACGATTCCAGAAAATTCGAAGGCAAATGGAGGCGCCAGGTGCTCCGCCCAGAACCCTAACACGGGAAGCCATGGAGCAGATCCGGTAAGACCTTGTTTACAAAGAGAGTGGAGGCTTTGAGGGGTTTTGTATTCTCTCTTTTTAAATAGAACACGCCATCATGAGCTTCCCAAGCCTATCGCCTAGATTTTTTGTTTTGTTTTGATGCGGTTGTGGAATCAACCCAGTGCCTCGCCCATGTAAGTCTCAGCAAGACGACTTACCTCTAAGCTACATCCCCAGATTGGATTTAATAAGCTACCATTATGAATAGTTGGTTCGTTTTTGCAGTAAAAATGAATACTGAATGTAAACGTCCAAACAATTAACCTCTGAATAGATTACTAATGGTGTACTCAACCTGGATTCGTGAAATGGGATTTTCCGCAGTTATGTGTTCCGCAGGTATGTGCGTTTTTCTGAAGAGAACCATGACTTAACAAAATTTTGGAAGGGACCTTGTTTTTTCTTTCTTTTTTTTTTTTTTTTGAGAAACAGGCTCTCGTGCAGCTCAGTCTATCATCCATCTCACTGTAGCCAAGAATAGACTGAACTCCTGATACTCCAATCTGTCTCCCGGTACTGTGTTTCTTTGTATTTTGATCTATTATTTGTTTTATGTGAATTGCCTGCTTGTGTGTAAGTGCACTGGTGTTGTGCAATGCCGGCAAAGTCAGAAGAAGGTGGTGTTGGATTCCCCTGGAACTGGAGGTAACAGACAGCTGTCTGCAGCCATATGGGTGCTTTGCAAGGTCCTTTGCAAGAGCAGCTGGTGCTCTTAACCGCTGAGCCATCTCTCCAGCCACTATTTATTTATCTATTTATTTTTGAGATAGGGTTCTCACTATGTAGTCTTGGCTGTCCTGGAACTCCCTATGTAGACCAGGCTGGCCTCAAACTCAGAGAAATTCACCTGCTTCTGCCTCCTGGGTGCTGGAATGATATGTTTGTGAGCTACATATATCCTACTTGATATGAGTCTTCCCCCCCCCCAAATATCAAAGTTGCTGTTTTAAAATCCCAGCACTTGGGAATCAGGCAGGTGGGTCTCTAGCTTGGTCTCCATAGCTAGTTGCAGGCCAGCTGGGGACACAGGGAGACCCTGTCTCAAAAATACCCCCAAAAGAAGTCAACATAATCAAAATATAATTCATTAGTGTTTGTTTTTGAGACAGAGTTTTTTGCCTGGGCTAGCCTAGAACTCACTATGTAGCCCAGCCTAACCTTGATCTTAGGACAGTCCTCCTGCCTCATCCTCCTGAGTCCTGGGAGTACTGGCATGAGTCACCACGCTCAGCTTCACTACTGTCCTTGGCAGCTTAATTCTGCTCCCATTTTTCTTATCAGTCCTAACTAGCTAAAGTCTGGAAAATCTTGACCTTGATACTTTAAAAGGGGGGGAGGGATTTCTGTCAGCGAATTGAACCTCAGAATGCCATTGTGCCATTGTTTAAAGTCCTTTGGCTTGCTTTTGCTGTGGGACGATCTCCAGACAAGGTCTTGCTCTTAATCTCACTGCCAGTTGAACATGCTCCTTGCTCTAGGATTAGTATCTTTGATTTATCCCCCCCCCAAGTTTATGACTCCCTTACCCTTCAGATCAGCTCTAGCTTGGACTTCCTCAGGCAATTCCTGGGTTAGCCCACAGGTTTTTTTTTTTAATGTGTATTGAGTGTACTGTCTGCATGTAGGTCTGTGCACCTGTGTTGTGCAATGCCGCTGAGGTTAGAAGAGGGCGTCAGATTCCCCTGAAACTGGAGTTAAAGACAGTTCTTAGCTACCATGTTGGTGCTGGGAATCGAACCCCGGTCCTCTGCAAGAGCAGCCAGTGCTCTTAAATGCCAAGCCATCTCTCCAAACCCAAGCCCACAAGTTTTATGATTGCCCAGGCCTGGGTCTCTCTTGGGGTGCTTGCACCACATCCTCTGCTGTAACACTTAGTGTTACTTTATGGTTCATTCACTAGAATCCTGTGTAATCTTGGAAGTGAAGGTTGGTCCTGCATTATCGAGACCTAACAGGGGTGTCATTAGACAGCACTGGGAGGCATTTGGCTAATGGGAAGTGGCCAAAGAGTGAACAGGTATTGCTGTTGGTACTCAGGTACAGAACACAATTACCATTTGCAGTTTCTCCAAAGCTCTTTTTGTCACTAGTATAGTCGTTGAGGAAGCTGGTTTTATTTAGGCTGTATCCTGGTCCAGGGGACCCAAGTCTCGAGGTTTGCATTCCAGAAGGAAGTAACCTTTGCTTTTTTTTTTTTTTTTTTTTTGGTATTTTGAGACAGGGTCTCCCTAGTGCCCAGTGGCCCCTTGGCGAGCTCACCTCTGTAGACCAGACTGGCCATTGACTCACATGAGTATTCACCTCGACATCTGGCCACCACGTTGCCGCGATTAAAGAGTTTGCGCCACCACACCCAGCTAAGCCTTTCACTTTTTAGCTGCCATGCTGCAAGGTGGAGGATTTAAATTCTTTTTTTTTCTCTCCATGTTATCAATTAGCTATTCAGGTGGGAGACTTGTTTGCAATTTGAAAACCTGCTCCTTTTCCCCATAGGGTATTCTACATAAGTGAATTTATGCAGAGTCCACTGCGTCAGTTGCCCCAGGAGTGAGCGGAAGGGCTTTATGATGTCAGCACTGATGTTATTCGAAGGGTTTTAAAAAGCAAGTTTGTGCCCACTTTGGAACAGAAACTGAAGCAGGATCAGAAGGTCCTTAAAAAGGCTGGGCTTACTCAGGTGTCAGGCGCTCAAGGCTTGCGGAGATGTTTGAAGCACTCGTCGCTGGGTCAATCTCTAATCTGGCCCTTTGCTGATGCCAGGGCATGAAGTCTCATCTAAAAGTAAGCATCAGAGCACAGTTTTGCAAGTGGTAGAGTCAAACACTGACAGTACAAGTACACAGAGGAGACAGAAGGGAAGGAGTAAAGAAATCCAAGGCCAGGAGGAGAGCTTGGTGCCTGTTGTTACAGCCTTGCATCTTCAAAGAGAGCCCCAGAAATGTTCCACCATGGATTCTGCGGCCACCAGAAGAAGAGTTGATAGTTTGCCACTTGATGAGAAGCTGGAAGAGTTGAAAGCAGGGGAACCAGATGACCAGAACTTTAGCAACAAAATAGTACAGAGGGGGCGAGAGTTCTTTGACAGCAATGGGAACTTCCTGTACAGAATTTGATCCTGGGCCTGGCTTGTGGAGACGCCCTATGAAACAGCTGGGCAAATGTATTTGAAGCTTGTTAAGACTTCGCACATGAATTAGCCACTTCAGAATTAGAAGCATTAAGCCTGGAATGTGGCAGAAGAGCTACTGGGATAGATTCAAGCTTCCTGGACTTCCCCATTCTACCCCTGTGGATCTGCAGTAGTCATTCATTCTTGTTGCTAGAACTCTCTGTTGAAAACCAGTGTTATGTGTTGTGTTGAGTTTCTGTGATGATACTGTGCTTGGGAAAAAATGAAAGTTTCCTCATTTCCTTGGTCACTGAACACTAAAAGTTCTTAAACTGCTGAGTCAATTGGTTTTCCTTATGTGCAAAATAAAGTAAAATGTAACAGTCTTTCACTTGGTATTCTTTGGGGTAGGAGGATTTATCTAAAACTTTGGAGAGTGATGGAATGAATAAGGTAGAAAAGAATATTGGCAGAATTGGCAGAGAGGAGTCCCATCTCAAAAAGGGGGGGGCGACTCTAGAGAGCACTCTGCTCAGTGATAAATTATTTTTTAAAATGCAAAATTCTGTGTATGTGTGCACAGGTGTCACCATGCATATGTGGAGGTCAAAAGACAATGAGTTCTTTCTGATTACATTGTGGGTCCCAGGGATGTCAGGCTGTCAAGCCTTGGTGGCAAGTGTCTTTATTAGCTGAGCCTCCCATAAGAACCCAAAATTGGACATCTTTCCCTGAATTACTGGAGTTCTAAAATATTTGAGAGTGGGAGTTTGAAAACTGGAAAGCCCTCAAAGGCTTCAGGGTCCCCAACAATACCAACCACACTCTAAAGTTAAACACAAAGATGCTGAGGAAGCATAGGTTATTGAGCAGCTTTTTCTTTTTTCGTTTTGTCTTTTTTGAAACAGGCTTTCCCTGTAGCCTCAGCTGTCCTGGAACTCACTATGTAGACCAGGCTGGCCATGAACTCAGAGATCTGCCTGCCTCTGCCTCCCCAGTGCTGGGATTAAAGGCATACCCCACCATTCCTTGTGTGATCAGCTTTTTTTTTTCAAATGAGTGGACCCTAAGATGGCTGCTGGTAAGTGGCAGTTCTGGGACTTGAAGGCAACTCATTAATTGTTGGGCATGGTGGCGCAAGCCTTTAATCCTAGCACTTGGGAGGCAGAGGCAGGTGGATCTTTGTGAGCTCAAGGCCAGCCTGGTCTACAGAGCGAGTTCCAGGACAGCTGGGGCTACAGGGAGACCCTGCCTCGAAAAGACCAAAAAAAAAAAGCAATGGGAATTAAAGCAGATGGTGGTACCCTAAGTCCACCTTAGGGTACCACCATCTCTTACTGCAGCTGATGTCAATAAAGTTAAGAAAGGTATGTGGGGCAGGGTGTAGGTCAGTATAAATAGTCTTTTTTTTTTTTTTGTCTTTTCAAGACAGGGTCTCCCTGTAGCCCCGGCTATCCTGGAACTCACTCTGTAGACCAGGCTGGCCTTGAACGCACCAAAGATTCGCCTGCCTTTGCCTCCCAAGTGCTAGGATTAAAGTCATGTGCCACAATGCCCGGCTTAGGTCTTGAAGTACTGTATGAGGACAGAAGTTTTTGTTCAACATTGGGGAGATATTTATTTATTTATTTATTTATTTTGGTCTTTTCGAGACAGGGTCTCCCTGTAGCCCCAGCTGTCCTGGAACTCACTTTGTAGACCAGGCTGGCTTTGAACTCACAAAGATCCGCCTGCCTCTACCTCCCAAGTGCTAGGATTAAAGGCGTGCGCCACCACGCCCGGCTATTTTTTGGTATTTTTGAGTCTCCCTTTAGTCCCAGCTGGTCTGGAGCTTGCAATGTGACCAGGCTGGCTTTGAACTCACAGAGATCCGCCTGCCTCTGCCTCCCAAGAGCTGGGATCAAAGGCATGGACCTCGACGCCTGCCAACTTTGTTATTTTAAAGACTGCGCTGAAGACTGAATCCAGGCCTTCCTAGCCAGCCCTAATACTGTATGGCTAGTGGTCTGCTTCATAAGTGGCTTTCAGGGCCTGGAAAGATGGCCTAGTGGTTAAGAGTGCCGACTGCTCTTGCAGAGGACTTGGGTTTGATCCCCAGCACCCACATGGCAGCTGAGAACAGTCTTTAACTCCAGTTTCAGCGGAATCCGACACCCTCTTCTGACCTCTGCACAAACCTACATACAGACAGTACACTCATACACATAAAAAATAAAATTGAAAAAAAATAATAAATGGCTTTCACCGTTTATTTAGATTTGTTTCCAAACAGGATTCACTTCCTGTAACACTACATTTTGTTTGCAGTGTTCCTTAAGTTTTTTTTTTTTTCTCTTTTTCGAGACAGGGTCTCCCTGTAGTCCCAGCCGTCCTGGAACTCACTCTGTAGACCAGGCTGGCCTTGAACTCACAAAGATCCGCCTGCCTCTGCCTCCCAAGTGCTAGGATTAAAGGCGTGCGCCACTACACCCGGCATAAGTTTTAGACCTTAAATCTTACTCTTAAAAATATTTCGCCGGGCGTGGTGGCGCACGCCTTTAATCCTAGCACTTGGGAGGCAGAGGCAGGCGGATCTTTGTGAGTTCAAGGCCAGCCTGGTCTACAGAGTGAGTTCCAGGACGGCTGGGACTACAGGGAGACCCTGTCTCGAAAAAAATAAAAAAATAGTTCAACGTCCGGGAGAGATGGCCCACCGGTTAAGAGCACTGACTGCTCTTGCAGAGGACCCGGTTCGATCCCCAGCACCCACATTGGTGGCTAAGAACCGTCTGTAACTCCAATTCCAGGAGAACTCCAGTTCAGGGGAATCCGAGACCCTCTTCTGACCTCCGCAGCCTTGCACGACATGGTTGCACAATCCTACATGCAGATAGTACATACATACATATACAAAAATAAAATTAAAAATAAAAAAATATTTCAACGTCCACATTTTCCCCCTTGCCCTTTATTATTTTTATTTCTTTTTTGGTCTTTTTGAGACAGGGTCTCCCTTTTAGTTCGAGCTGGCCTGGAGTTTGCTATGTAGACCAGTCTGGCCTTGAACTCAGAGATCCACCTGCCTCCTGCCTCTCAAGGGCTGGAATTACAGGCGTGTGCCACCAGGCCCAGCTGCCATTTATTTATTTATTGCCCTTCGTTTTCATTTTATTTTATTAAAAAAAAACTTTTATGTGTATGAGTGTACTGTCTGCATGTAGGTTGGTGCACCCGCGTCATGCAATGCCACGGAGTTCAGAAGAGGGCGTCGGATTCCCCTGGAACTGGAGTTCAAGACGGTTCTTAGCCACTATGTGAGTGCTGGAAATCGAACCCAGGTCCTCTACAAGAGCAGTTGGTGCTCTCAACCACTGAGCCATCTCTCCAGCCCCGCCCTTTACTTTTAAAAGCTAGGTCAATTGTCCAACCAAGATGAGTTCCTGCTTATGTGGGTGTAGTGTGAACACTTCAATGTGGCAGCCAGAGGCTGAGGTCTGGTCTTAGTTCTCCACTTTACCGAGGCAGGTGGTGCTTCACTGAACCTGGAACTCCGCAACTGGGCTAGCCTGGCTTCGGAGTGCTGGCCTCACTAGCGGGCTGTCACTCCTTCCCGGCATCTTTGTGGGTGCTGGGGATCCATAACACTGGTCCTCACTTCCCCAGCTTTTGTTTTTGATTTGATACAAGTTGTCCAAAGTAGCTTTGACCTCCTGAGCCTCCTTTCCTCTTCCAAGTGCAGGGATTAGAGGCACCGTTACCACGCCAGGCTTTTTGAAAAACAAAACAAATTTCCCCCTTCACAACGAATTCCAGCTCTAGGGGATCTGCCGTTCCCGTGGTGCCTCCGCAGGCATCCGGATGCACAGGAGCTCGCAGACACACAAAAACACGGGGATCCCTGCTTACAAATGTCCCTCTTCTGACGCGGTCCTCTTCCCAGCATGCTAAGCGCAGGTCGTGAGAACGGAACTTCCGGGAGGTCTAGGAAGTCTCTGCTCTCCGGGTCGGAGGCGGAGTTCTCCCGGCACGCCGCCGACTGCGGTTGCGGCAGGCAATCCAGCTGACGGTCGGCCGGACGGGCGGGACCTGGTGGCTGCAGCCTGCGAGGAGAGCCCCGCCAGGCCGCGGTCGTGCCATCACTCCTCGGCTTCGGCGGAGGAGCTAGGACTTCTCGGGGGCCCTGGGACTCCCAGCCCAGGAGTGCGGAGTACTAACCTGCGCTATCCCTAGGCTGCCACCGGCCTTCCAGAACAGAGGACATCCTCTTGCGCTCACACGGTGCCCCAGGTGACCGCTGATATGGCTTTTCCCCATCGGCTGGACGCTCCTGAGCTGCCTGACTTCTCTATGCTCAAGAGACTGGCTCGAGACCAGCTCATCTATCTGCTGGAGCAGGTCAGTGCCACGCCTGGCGCCTTTACCACCTCAGCCTTGTAGCCCTCACCAAAAGTGACTTCTTCCTTGCTGAGTCCCTCGGTGCCGTCCTTGGAGCTTCCGAGACTTGTCCAAAATGGGCCACTCAGCAAAAAAAAAGAGGGTAGTAAGAACTGCTTGCGACCTGGCCAGAGACTTAATGAAAATCGCCGCCCCCCCTACAAAATAGAGACACCACTTGTGCCAAGCATCACAGGAGGTGGAAGCATGGTTGAAATAACTTTCTCATTGGAGCTTTTAGAGTATTGGGTGGTAAATGAGTGGTGGGTAGACCTCCTGAGGAGTTCAGACTAAACAGCCATATCAGCTGAGGTGATCTAGGAGATTCTGGAAAACTGGAGTTTGAAGAATAAACATAACTTCTTTGGAGTTGGAAGAGTGTGCTCTGTTCAGGCAGTTGGGCTGATAGGCTCAAAGTTAAGGAAGCAGGGAAGGACAAAGCATGGATAGAGAAGAGTGGTATTAGATACCCTGTATAGGGCTGGGAATGGAGCTCAGTGGTAAAACATATGTGTATAGCCTTAGGTTTCATCCACTGCATCCCATGGAAAAGAATTACACAGCAGGCATTGGGCAATCATTGAAGACCCTCACACCCATTTATATCATGAATCAGTGCTTGATGCTTGCAGGAGAGTTATGTTAAAGTTGAGTAAATGGGCAACAGAAGGTCAGATCTGAGAGCATTGATTAGGCTGGAGTAATTAAAGCCCACAAATTTGGTGGCAGTACTTTTTGGTAGTGATTTTTTTTTTTTTGAGACTGTAGCCCAGGTTGGCCTTTGACTTATACCATTCCTGATTCAGCCTGCCAAGTGCTGAGATTGTAGGCCTGTGCTACTGCACCTGCCCTTTAATGAATTTGTAAGTCACAGTGAGAAAGCTCAAAGGCATTGATTTGTTGTGAATGTTGAGGGATGAGCAAATTATACTCTTGATTTTTTGGGGGGGTGTTCTTTTTGAGACAGGGTTTCCCTGTAGTCCCAACTGTCCTGGAACTTGTTGTGTAGACCAGCCTGGCCTTCAGCTCACAGATATCTGCCCTGCCTCCCAAGTGCTGGGATTAAAGGCATGCACCATCACACCTGGCTTTACTCTGATTTTTTTTTTTAATTTTATGTGTGTATGTATGTATGTATTTAGTTATTTATATGAATGTACTGTCTACATGTAGGTCTGTGCACCCATGTCATGCAATGCTGTGGAGGTCAGAAGAGGGCATCGGATTCCCCTGGGAATGGAGTCGAAGGTGGTTCTCAGCCGCCATGTGGGTGCTGGAGATCGAACCCGGGTCCTCTGGAAGAGGAGTCTGCTCTCTTAACCGCTAGGCCATCTCTCCAGCCCCTACTCTGATTTTTTTTTAATTTTTAAATTTAATTTTTATTTTTGTATGTGTATGAATGCACTGTCTGCTTGTAGGTTTGTGCACCCGTGTCGTGCAATGCCACGGAGGTCAGAAGAGGGTGTCGGATTCCCCTGGAACTGGAGTTCTCCTGGAATTGGAGTTACAGACGGTTCTTAGCCGCCATGTGGGTGCTGGGGATCGAACCCAGGTCCTCTGCAAGAGCAGTCAGTGCTCTTAACCGCTAGGCTATCTCTCCAGCCCCCCTACTCTGATTTTTTAACCTGTGTGTTTTTAGGAAAATAATGCTGCTACTATAATTGCAGTGGGTTACTTGTTTAATTAATGAGTGGTTCTCTAATTATCCATGTTCCCCACTAGCCTGGAAGGTTCTCAAGGATAGGAATTGTATCTGCTCAGCACTTTGTCTAGTAAATGCCTATCTTGGATTCAAGCACGTGGAATGTGCTTAATGAGTATTTGTTGTAGAAGCACAAACATGAGTACACAAGTACACACACACACATAGAGAGAGAGAGAGAGAGAGAGAGAGAGAGAGAGAGAGAGAGAGAGAGAGAGAGAATTAATAAGGAAGGTTAGACAGAGGAAGTTGATTGTTTTGGGGCTTGAGTAGAAGATGCCAGTGGGGGTCTGTGAGTGTTCTTCAGTGTACAGCGGAACTCTGGGGTCCATTGTAGCACTGGAGAGAGAGGGAAAGAGAGAGAATGAGAATGAATGAATATGAATGATGTTAGTAGAAGTGCAGCTTATGATATCCAGGAGACAGAAATGTCGAGCTTGCAACTTCGTCATGAGGGCTAAGATGAAATTGGGTATGTGGGAGACCCTCAGGCACCTGAGACCATATTTATTTTTCTCTTTTGTATGTTCCCATAGTGCCAGCATAGGAACTTTTACATAAAAGTTTCTCAATAAAAATCTGAGGAAATAAAAAGATTAGTGCTAGTGAAAGTCATTAGTTAAGGAGAGGTCAATAGGAAAGCATAGGTAAGACTAAGGATAAAAACTTGTAAGTGGCCAGGCATGATGGGACATGCCTTTAGTCCCTTTACTGGGGAGGTCAAGGCAGGCAGATTTCTGTGAGTTCTAGGCCAACTAGGGTTACTGGGAGACCCTTATCTCAGCAACAGCAACAGCAACAGCAACAACAACAAAAATATAAGTGGAGTATTGGGAGGAAGAGGAGCCCAGAGGCCAGTTCATGGTCACGATGGATTTCTGGGCGATAATATCCTCCCCATGCTAACTTCTAATTTTTTCTTTTTTGTGTGTGTATATGTATGTGTGTGGCATATATGTATGTTCACATGTGTGTGAGCACATGCATGTGCTCGTGTGTGGAGGCCCAAGGTTGACAGCGGTAGTCTTTCTCCATCACTCTCTAACTTATTCGTTGAGTCAGGGTTTCTCAGTTGAACCCAGAGACTGGTACAGGGTAGTCTAGCTAGCCCCTTTGCTCTAGGGCTCCTGCCTCTGCCTTCATAGTGCTGGGTTACAAGTGGACCACCACTCTCACCTGACATTTATATGGCTTCTGGGATCCAGACTCCTCAAGTCCTCACTATCCCTAGACCTCAGTCAGTCCATCTGTCCCTCCCCTTCCCCCCCCCCCCCCCCCTTCCTCCCTCCCCTCCTTCCTTCTGTCTTTTTGAGGCAGGATCTCCCTTTAGTCCCAGCTGGCTTGGAACTCACTATGTAGACCAGGCTGGCCTTGAACTCCTAGAGATCCACCTGCCTGTGCCTCCCAAGTGCTGGGATTAAAGGTGTGTGATACCATGCCTGGCCTTTTTTTTTTTTTTTAAGACAGGGTTTCCCTGTAGCCTTAGCTGTCCTGGAACTTACTATATAGACCAGGCTGGCCTTGAACTCGAGGAGATCAACCTGCCTCTGGCTCCTGGGGTGTGGGATTAAAGGCATGCCCCACCACACCTGGCAATTTATTATATATATGTTTTTTTAAATATATATTTTGTACAAGATTATCAAATCTAGACCTGTGTAATTTATTATATTTTTAATAGAAGCAGTGGAAAAGAGAGACAAGGATGCAGAAGGTCACGGGTGAGTGGGAGGGTTCAGTGACAAGGAGCCAAGCTGAGAAAGTAGAATAACTTATATGCAGAGAAATGTCAGTGGTGAATATAGACAGTAAATAAGATACTTAGGGGCTGGAGAGATGGCCTAGTGGTCAAGAGCACCGACTGCTCTTGCAGAGGACCCGGGTTCGATCCCCAGCACCCACATGGCGGCTGAGAACCGTCTGTAACTACAATTCCAGGAGAATTCCAGTTCCAGGGGAACCCTCTTCTGACCTCCGTGGCATTGCACGACACGGGTGCACAAACCTACATGCAGACAGTATGTTCATACACATAAATACATAAATAAATAATTAAAAAAAAAATAAGATACTTAGCTACATAATGGCCCAGTGTCCTTCCAAATTGAGACCAAATTTCTGTTAAATAAGTGGCTGGACAAATTTCCAGTTGTAGGAGTGACCAACCATACCTTTTTCTCCTTCAGCTTCCTGGAAAAAAGGATTTGTTCATTGAGGCAGATCTCATGAGCCCTTTGGATCGGATTGCCAATGTCTCCATCCTGAAGGTACCAACCCTTTTCTCAGGGGAATTCATCCCTTGCTTTCTTCTTTGAAGGTTTTTCTTTTGATGAGCATTAGCAGTTCTGAAGAGTGACTCCCTTGACAGGGTAAAGATAAGCAGCTCATATGGGCAAACAGAGAGGGGACTAATGGTATTTGCATTGTTTTACTTGGGGTTTTGACAGTTTAAGGAAGTAAATTTTAGGTGGGTGATTATCACGGGAGCAGCCTGACTCCTCGAATTAAAGCTTTAAGAAGTTCTCTGTTTTTGTGTCGTGCTTTGGGTTTTTCTAGCTCTTAGATCCATTGTCTTGTTGGGTTCTCTGTAGCAACATGAAGTAGATAAGCTGTACAAGGTGGAGAACAAGCCAGCCCTCAGCTCCAGTGAACAGTGAGTATCCAGGAGTGTGTGTACTGCCTGCAAGTGGGAGAAGGTTCCTCAGGACACATTTGCCTTTGACTTGTCCTTGGCTGACATCTGAAACCAGGCGGTGTGCGATGTGGCTCCTATCCCTGAACTTTCACAATTTTATCAGAAGATTGTTGGCCCCCAAATGAGGTTTCCTTTTCGAAGTTCTGCCCACTCTGTCCTCTTTTCTTTCCACTCCATTATCACCTACAACTGGATTTATTAATTTTCTAAAAATTGTTATTCTACTTCTGTCAATTCTAACCCTGTCATTTCCAGGGTTCTTGGATGAAGGCACTTAGTGTCAAGCCCACCAACCTGAGCTTGCTCTGCTGAAGCCACATGGAAGGAGAAAACTGACTCGAGACGTTGTCCTCTGACCTCCTCATGGGCACCATGATACGTGTGCACCCATTTACATACACAGGCCCACAAAAATGTTTTAAATGTAATAAATTTTTATTTTTTATTATTATTATTTTTTAATTTATTTATTTATTTATTTATTTTTTTTTTTTTTTGGCTTTTTGAGACAGGGTCTCCCTGTAGC
>VZQC01011735.1:227498-237569 GCA_009823505.1 Rhizomys pruinosus | reverse complement strand
GATTTTTATTCTATGTGTATGACTGTATTGCCTGCATACATATAAGTGCACTTGTGTCATGCAACTTGTGTCATGCAAGGTCAGAAAAGAGCATCAGATCCCCTTGAACTGGAGTTAGGATGGTTGTTAGCTGCTGTGTGAGTGCTGGGAACTGAAAGAGCTGCCAATGCTCTTAACTGCTGTGAGCCATCTCTAGCTCCTAATTGAGTGTGATGTGTGTGTGTGTGTGTGTGTGTGTGTGTGTGTGTGATATAAAATATATATAATATATAATATAAATATAAAATCAATTCATATATGTATATCTTATTTGGATCACTGAATCTTAAATTACTTACTAATAAGAACTACCATGTACAACATAAAAGCTAACAAAGGTACACATATCACCACACTCTTACTTGTATTGAGAGTGGTTGTCTGTGTTTGGCACATGTTGACCAAGAAAATGGACATTGCTTTGGCTAGAGTGAGACTTGTAGGACTAGTCAAGAAAGACAAATGGTGCCGGGCATGGTTTCAAAAAAGGAAAAAAAAAAAGAATGAAAGAAAGACAAATGGTCACAGATTTGTTTAGTTTCTCCTTAGCCGCTATCACCAAATTCATAATTTTAGTTAACTTTTTTCTCTCTTTCTCTCTTATAGATTGTGCTTCTTGGTCAGACCCCGTATTAAGAATATGCGCTACATTGCCAGTGAGTAAGCCACATTACTCCGTGTAACTAAGAGCAGGGAAAATGTGGGCAAGACAGAAGGGCTGTAGCTAAAATTCCTTCTGGGCAGTGCATTCAGCATCTAGTCCCCTCCTCCTTTGGTCCCTAAAGATAAAGTGAGGTACAAATTCCCCAAACCACAGTTTGGAAAATCCTAGTGAGTTTATGTGGGCTTTCTAACACAGCAATGGATGAGGGAGTTGCTTACAAAAGTGTGTAGAGGGGCTCCCCCACTAAGGCCACACAGCAAATTCTACATCACAGCAGAGACCCTTTGACCTCCTGGCAGCTGCCCAAGATGGCAAAGGGAAAGCCCCTCCGCTTTCTCTGCTCATTCCCTTGGCCCCTCCTCCATGCATAGCCAAGGCTGACTGGCTGGCTGGGAAGGGTAACTATCTCTCCTGGCTCTTCCTTTTTCTACAGAAGTTCAGCAGTCAAGCTTATAAGCTTGGGCAAGCAGGTGTCCGTAAGGCTTGGAAGAAGGTGTTTGATGTCCACAGTCAGCCTTTCAGAGTACAAGGGCCTTGCCCATAAGGACCCTTTAATAAGAAAAGACTTCCTGGGCATAGTGGTCTACATTTGTAATTCCTGCGCTTGGGAGGCCAAGGAAGGAAGATTTCAAGTTGGAGGCTAGCCTGAACTATATAGCAAGATCCTGGAGGGAGGAAGGGAAGGAGAGGAAGACAAGACTTAAAAGGAAGGCAGGGCCGGGCATGGTGGCACATGCCTTTAATCCTAGCGCTTAGGAGGCAGAAGCAGGCAGATCTCTTTGAGTTCAAGGACAGTTTGGTCTACAAAGTGAGTTCCAGGACAGCTGGGGCTACATGGAGACCCTGTCTCAAAAAGACCAAAAAAAAAAAAAAAAAAGGAAGGCTGGGATGGAGCGTATATGGCTGAAATGGCTCTGTTCATCTTGGGAAGTATCTCTGCTCCCTTGCATCTGGTCTAATGGGTGGTGTTCTATGGCTCATTGGGCTGCATCCTTCTCTCTGTAGATCTTGTCAATGCTGACAAGTTGGCTGGCCGAATTCGAAAATACAAGGTCATCTTTAGTCCTCAGAAGGTGAGCTTGGGTTTAAGAAGCGAGGATATGAAACTGAATAAGGGTGAGGAGTGGGGGAGTGTGTGGCCTAATGGTATGCCGTCTTTTCATTAATGTATCTGGATTACTGCGTAGAGAGTGTGCCAGCAGACTGCCCCAAAGAAAATATGTGGACTCCGAATTGTGAGAAATGCTTTTTTTTTTTTGGTCTTTTTGAGACAGGGTCTCCCTGTAGCCCCAGCTGGGGGTTTTGTTTTTTTATGCTAGGGATCCACCCAAGGGTGCATTAGGGAAGCACTGCACCATTGAACTACATCCCCACTCTGAAATACATTTTTTTGATGAACTATTTTATGTTTTTGAAGTGGATCATGCTATGTATCTATGAATACACATTCCTGTGTAGTGAGGTGCATGCTGCTACTGTGGCTTCTCTCTGACCCTTTCCTGTATCCCTCTAATAATAAGTACGGCAAGTCATCACCTACCACCTCTATATGCTCATGGAAGGGATGTGGCCAGGCTGCTTCCAAGTTTCTACAACTACACCACTGTACATTGGAAAACCCTTTCTTTTTAGTTTAATTGATGTGTAATAACTGTACATATTTCTGAGATGGGAGAAGCCTTTTCTTACATAGAGAATTTTAGAGACCATTTATTCCACCTCAACTCTTAAGTGGCTGAGGGAACTGAAGCTCGCACTCACACAGTCAGTTAGCCAAGCCAAGCTAGTTCTCTTCAGTAACTGCAGTTTGAAGGAGCATCATAATCTTGACTCCATTTAGCATTAGAAGCTATGGATGTCATTCCCAGCGCCATAGAAACAAAACTCGAAAAATGTAAAATCGAGCCTATGGATTTCAGCCTTACTGACAGAGATGAGTGAGACAAGCAGGGTTCTTCTGCATAACAGTAGACCAAGGAGCACATCGCATGAACTGCACCTCCAAGAACGAGCTATGAGGCGGAAATAGGCAGCACCTAGTCCATGTTCAGTGTTCGAGATACATTAGCTATTCGTGTCATCTTCACTGTCATGAGTGTCTGTATACTTCCTAATTATCTAAAAAAAAAAAGTTTGGGGGACAAGGTCTCATTATGCTGTCCTGGTTGGCCTAAAACTGGTACATTAACCAAGCTGGTTTCAAACTCACAAAGGTCCACCTGCCTCTGTCTTCTGAGTGCTGGGAATAAAGGTGGGCACCACCGTGCCTGGCTGTCTCCAAATTTTTTGTCCTTCACTTGTCTCAGAGGAGGAGATACAGACGTTTCCTTCCTAAGATCAGCAGAGCGATTTCAGCTGCGTCACTACTTTCCTTTTCTTCTGTCTTGTTCGTAGGTAGACTCTCCTGTCTTTACCCCTGTCAGTAGCTTCTGAGCAGTCTCCATGTGCCCTTTCATCTCTTCTGCAAGTAGGGACACATAAAATAAGTGGTTGCTCTTGTTTGTGACTCGAGCTGAGTGACCTGCTCTCAGGGCTTTTGCTTCCTCATCTCTGTGCCACCACACCTAGCTTCTTTAAATTTTTAAAAAATATTATTTTTATTTCTGTGTACAAGTATATTGCCTGCATGCATATAAATGTACCTGTGTCAAAAAAAAATAAAAAATAGGGGCTGGAGGGATGGCCTAGCGGTTAAGAGCGACGACCGCTCTTGCAGAGGACCCGGGTTCGATCCCCAGCACCCACATGGCGGCTGAGAACCGTCTGTGACTCCGGTTCCAGGAGAACTCCAGTTCCAGGGGAATCCGAGACCGTCTTCTGACCTCCGCGGCATCGCACGACACGGGTGCGCAGACCTGCATGCAGACAATACATTCATACACATAAAAATAAATAAATAAATAAAAATTAAAAAAAAAAATTAAAAAAAAATAATAAAAAATAAAAAAATAAAAAATAAATAAATGTACCTGTGTCATGCAATGCCTGCAGAGATCAGAAGAGGGTGTTAAATTCCCCTGAAAGAGGAATTACAGACAGCTGACAGCTGCCATGTGGGTGCTAGGAACTAAACCCAAGTCCTCTGCAAAAGCAGCCAGTGTTCTTAACCACTGAGCCATCTCTCCAGCCCCTCATTTTTAAATTTAAAAATTTATTTTAAGCCGGGTGTGGTGGTGCATGCCTTTAATCCTAGCACTCAGGAGGCAGAGGCAGGCAGATCTCTGTGAGTTTAAGGCAGGCCTGGTCTACAGAGTGAGTTCCAGGCCAGCTGAGGCTATAGGGAGACTCTGTCTCAAAAAGACAAAAAAAAAAAATTATTTTGATTTTGGCAGGCCATGGTGCCACATACCTTTAATCCCAGCACTCAGGAGGCAGAAGCAGGCCAGGTGGGGCTACAGGGAGACCCTATCTTAAAAAAAGAGCAAGAAATTTATTTTTATTTTATGTGTATGAGTGTTTTGCTTGCATATATGTAAGTGTACCCATGAATTTGATGCCTGCATCGGCCAGAGGAGGGTGTTGGAACCCCTGGAACTGGAGTTTACAGATAGCCATCATGTGGGGGTTGGGAACCTGACCCAGATCCTCTGAAAGGGTAGCCAGTGCTCTTAAACACTGAGCCATGTCTCCAGCACCTACCTTCATCTTTTAAAAGAAATTTTAAATTGCAATTGTGTGTGTATGTCTGTCTCTCTGTCTCTTTCTGTGTATGTATGGAAGTAGGTAAGTGTGTTTGTGTGGGTGCACACATGTGGAGGTCAGAGGACAATGTGTTCAAGTTGGCTCTGTCTGTCTACCATATGGGTTCCAAAGATTGAACTTAGGTTGTCAGGCTTGGCAGCAAGCACACTTACTTACTGAGCCAAAGTCCTAACTTTGATCCTTTCAGGTAGTCATCCTAAGGTCTCAGTGGTTCTCCTCAGTGTGATGAAGCACACGTGTAATCTTAGCACTTAACAGGCTGAGACAGGAGGATCTGGAGTTCAGGCCAGCCAGGGCTATATCCTAGCCTCAAAACAGATAAGGCGGGTGTGGTGATACATGCCTATACTTCTGATACTCAAGAGGGAGAGGCAGTAGGATCAGGAGTTCAAGGCCAGCCTGAACCATGTAAGCCAGTGTCTCAAGAATAAAAACAAAATAATAACAACATTAACAAAAAATCTAACCAGCCAAACAAAACAAAAACAAGAAACCAGTGCTCCAATGCAGTGGTATCTGTTTAATGCTCTTCTTGCTTGTCTGGCATTTAATACGTTTACCCTATTATCTTCTTGCCTGCAGTGATGCTATTTTTCCTGCTCCTACCTCTGTGAATGTTTCTTCTCAGTCTTTTCTGCCAGGTTCTGCACTGTGTACCCCTATCATTATGGTTTTCCCTGAACTCTCATCCTTAGTTCTGTTCATATTGTAAATATATATTTAGACATAGTCTTATGTAGCCCAAGCTGGTTTTGCACGCACTTGCTATTTAGCTGATGATTTTGAGCACCTGATCCTCCTGCCTTTATCTCTCAAATGCTGAGTGCTAGGATTACAGCCTTATGTCATTATGCCCAGCTCAAACCACTTAAATACAGTATGTATGCCTTGACTCCCAGGGCTGGATCTCACAACCTTTCAAGTATGTCCAGAGGCCTCAGGGGTCTGCTCTAAACAGAAATCCCCCACCCCATTCTTCCTGTTCTATGATTTCTGGAGCACTTCCATACCATTCTTCCCAGTTTTGCTTGAACAACCCTCCCCTCAAAGACAACTAAAATAACTTCTTATTTGTAAAGTGTACCTGGGTTCTCAGGGAGACGAAAAAGTATAGTGCAGCCAGGTGTGGCACACTCCTTTAATCCCAGCACTCTGGGAGGCAGAGACAGGAGGATATCTGTGAGTTCAAAGTCACCCTGAGGGAAGCCTGATCCAATAAGACCTGACTTTGTCCTCAAGTGGATGGAACTGGTAAATGAAAAGCCAAAAGGAGCCAGGGGTTCCCCCGCCCCCCCAAAAAAAACCTGAGTGACCCTTGAGGACCAGATCCACAACTGACCTTGAGAAAACAAAAACCTTGGTTAATCTGGGCTGTGTGGCCTTAAACATCCAAAAGGAAAGTATAACCAGAAATAAATAAATAAATAGTAAGGGCTGAGAAACTGTATGTGCTGGATAGCTTTAGCGTCAACTTGACACACCTGGGTTGAGGGAGCCTCAATTGGGGAATTTGCTCCATTGGATTGGCCTGTGGCCACATCTGTGGTGTATTGTCTTGATTGTTGAGCAGTGACAGTATAAGAAGGCAGGCTGGGCATGAGCCAGAGAGCAAGCCAGGAGCAAGCCAGTGGACAGCATTCCTCCATGGCCTGTGCTTCAGCTCCTGCCTCCAGGTTCCTGCCCTGAGTTCTTACCTTGGGCTCCCTGAGTGATCAACTGTGACCCAGGAGATGTAAGCTGAATAAACCCTTTCCTCCCCAAGTTGGTGTCGGTCAGAGTGTTTTGTCACAGCAATGGAAGACAAACTAGCAAGCCACTCGGGAGGCAGAGGACAGGAGGCTATCTGTGAGTTCAAAGTCACCCTGGAGGAAGCCTGTTCATAAAGACCTGACTTTGTCCTCAAGTGGATGGAACTGGTTAAATGAAAAGCCAAAAGGAGCCAGGGTTCCCCCGCCCCCCCCAAAAAAAACCTGAGTGACCCTTGAGGACCAGATCCACAACTGACCTTAGAAAACAAAAAACCTTGGTTAATCTGGGCTAAATGTGTGGCCTTAAACATCAAAAAGGAAAGTATAACCAGAAATAAATAAATAAATAGTAAGGCTGGAGAAACTGTATTGCTGGACAGCTTTAGCGTCAACTTGACACACCTGGGTTGAGGGAGCCTCAATTGGGAATTTGCTCCATTGGATTGGCCTGTGGCCACATCTGTGGTGTATTGTCTGATTGTTGGGCAGTGACAGTATAAGAAGGCAGGCTGGGCATGAGGCAGAGAGCAAGCCAGAGCAAGCCAGCGAGCAAGCCAGGGACAGCATTCCTCCATGGGCCTGTGCTTCAGCTCCTGCCTCCAGGTTCCTGCCCTGAGTTCTTACCTTGGGCTCCCTGAGTGATCAACTGGACCCAGGAGATGTAAGCTGAATAACCCTTTTCTCCCCCAAGTTGGTTTCGTCAGAGTGTTTTGTCACAGCAATGGAAGACAAACTAGGACACTGTACTTCAGGTATAAAACTTGAGATTTCTAGTAGAAAAAAAAAAGCACAGTTGTTTTGCCTGTCTTACTGGCAAGTGCAGCTACCCTGTGGCTGCCACTGCTTCTGCCATCCTTCAACGTGAGACACAGCTTTTCAACCTTCCAATATGGACTGAAGACTCATGTCTCTCCAAGAATCCTCCAAATCTTCAGTGCCAGATGGGGAATGCTGAGACATCCAGCTTGTGGACTGATCAACTACTGGGGTTTCAGCCTCTTCAGAGTATAGACTGCCATTATTGGACTACCCAGATTGTATCATGGAGACCAGTATAGGAAGATGAAGACAGGACACGGTGCTTACTGGATCTCATTTGGTGACCATGGGAAGGGAAAACCCCAGTGTGGAGCATAAGGGCAGAACTGATGGTGGTTGTTGGCTTGCCAAGGAGGAGACTTCAAACATGACATCTTTCAGCCTAATAAAGAAAAAAAAAAAATCATAAGCTGAAGATGCTAAACCTATGATATATGTGGCATGCAAACGCATATTTTGGAGTGATGTATATTGGAAGGAATAATAAATTCAACAACAACACAAAAAGACTGGGTCCAGAAACTGACTGAAACGGTGAAACTCTGCTCGAAACAGTAAACTTCTGAATTGGAATTTTGAGAAAACTGATAAAAAGATGAAAAACATGTTTGGGAGAATGCATGAGCTCTGTTGGGGGCTGGCATGGGTCTAGATTTGATTTGAAATTTTGTATGAAATGCACAAAGCTTCTTGAAAACAAACAACAACAACAACAAAACAAAGTCGCCCTTATCTACAGAGTGAGTTCCAGGCCAGCTGGGGCTACAGGGAGACCTTGTCTCAAAAAGACCAAAAAAACCCAAACCAAAGCAAAACAAAAAACCCCATAGTGCATAAGTAACATTGATAGAAGAGAAATGAACTTTGGAGCTAGATGGTTTTAATGGTCCATTTCAGATCTAATGGCCTGGGTGTCCTTGCATATGGTTTCAGTGATTATTTTATTTTTTTAAAATACGACTTTTAAGTTTATTCTTATTTTTATTTTTTGGTCTTTTCAAGACAGGGTCTCCCTGTAGCTTCAGCTGGCCTGGAACTCACTCTGTAGACCAGGCTGGCCTTGAACTCACAAAGATCTGCCTGCCTCTGTCTCCCAAGTGCTAGGATTAAAGGCGTGCGCCACCACGCCCGGCCTTATTTTTTTTTTTTTTTTTATTTTGGTCATTTTAGACAGGGATCTCCCTGTAGTCCAGCTGGCTTTGAACTCATTATGTTAGACCAGGTTGGCCTTGAATTCCCCAGAGATCCACCTGCCTCTGCCTTTCAGTGCTGGATTTAAAGCTATGCAACCGCTCAGCCTTTATCTTTAATATTTATTTTTATTTTTTATGTTAGTTGTATTTGTATGTATGTAAGAGCACACGTGTTGCTGTGGAAGTCAGAAGGAGGGCATTGGATCACCTGGAAACTGGAGTTTACAGATGGTTGTTAGCCACTATGTGTGTGCTGGGAATCAAACCCAGGTCTTCTGCCAAGAAAAAAACCAAGTTCTTTNGCTTTTTTTTTTTTTTTTTTTTCTTTTCGAGACAGGGTCTCCCTGTAGCCCTGGCTGTCCTAGAACTCACTCTGTAGACCAGGCTGGCCTTGAACTCACAAAGATCCTCCTGCCTCTGCCACCTGAGTGCTAGGATTAAAGGCGTGCGCCACTACACCCAGCTGAAAAACCAATGTTCTTAATCGCTGAGCCATCACTCCAGCCCCTGTTTTAGTGATTATTGTCCCCATCAGTAACTGTCTCAGGTCATTTCTTGTTACTATAATGAAGTACCTGAGGCTGTGTAACTTATAAAGCCTTATTTTAGTTTATGTTCTGTACATCCAGGTTGAGTGGTGATGGCCATCTTGCCAGCAGAATCCTGAGGTAACTTAGAGCATTATATGGCAAAGACAGTACGTGGTGTGCCTGGACCTGCCTTTTTTTGTAAAGCCACCAGTATTCAGTCATGGGGCTTCCACCCTGGCGACCTTACCTAATCCCAATGAATTCAGAGACTTACTTCGAGACAAGTTTGTACTCATACCACCTCCGAATGGATATTAAGTTTTAGCACATGAGCTTTTGGGGGACAAACTCAAAACCATGTTCACATCATGGCACAACCATAGAGGAGACAGAATGTCATTAATTAGCCCAGGATTACTTGGAACTTGCTATTCAAGCACAGACTTCTTCAACTTCTTATCTGGCCCTAAGTACTTGGATTACAGGTGGTATGCCACTGGTAGGATCCCTAATATACTACCTTAGACTTCATTGTTGTAACAAATAAACCAGAGAGAAAGTTCAGAGGAGGAAAGATTTGTTTTAGCTCAGGATTTTACAGGTTTCAGTCCATTGTTCACTAGCTTCATGGTTTTTAGGTCCATAGGAAGGCAAAAGTATGTTGCAGAGGCATAGTGGAGAAAAGCTGCTTACCTCATGGTAGCCCGGAAGCAAAGAGACAGAGGGAGTGACTGGGTTCCCACAGTATACTTCAGGGATGTACCACTAGCCACCCTCTTTCTCTAGCCCCCACCTTCTGCAGTTACATCAACTCTGAGTAGTCTATTTAACTTTTGAATCCATCAATGGATTGAGCCATTGATTAGGTCAGAGCTTTCTGATGTAGTCATCTCTCAACTTACCCTCACGGATACACCCAGAAGTGTACCTTTTTAGTCTCAGGTGCCTCTCGATTCAGCCAAGTAGACAATCAGGATTAACCTCCTCATCGAACATCACAAAAACAAAAAACAAGGAAAAAGGCAGTTGTTGTGGCCCATGCTTTTTATCTCTGCACTCAGAAGGCAGAGACAGGTGGATATCTATGTGTTCAAGGCCAGCCTGGTCTCTCTATAGTGATTTACAGGCCATTCAGGGTCTCTACATAGTGAGACCCTGTCTCAAAACAACAACAAAACAGGGCTGGAGAGATAGCCTAGCGGTTAAGAGCACCGACGCTCTTGCAGAGGACCCGGGTTCGATCCCCAGCACCCACATGGCGGCTAAGAACCGTCTGTAACTCCAATTCCAGGAGAACTCCAGTTCCAGGGGAATCTGAGACCCTCTTCTGACCTCCGCGGCATTGCACGACACGGGTGCACAGACCTGCATGCAAA